>CM041042.1:12428425-12883156 GCA_023078785.2 Hyles euphorbiae | reverse complement strand
AATACAAATATTGCAAAAGCTGTGTTTTACTATGTGCTCAAAAACATGGCAATTAAATATGTATTCATTTTATAGGCTATTTATTGCACATCGTTATTTATCTTAAATGTAATATTTAATTTCCGGCCGGCTGCACATTAGTTAACTAACATCTTAAACATATTTATATGAAATACTTTTGAATAATATTTTAAGTAAATAATTCCAAAATCGCCTAAAGAGGATCGACTAGGTAATTTTACATTTCAAAACGATCCTTCGCGATAGAATTTACGAATTTGGGGCTTAAAAGATATTCTTCTGTTTTGCCTTTTGCTAAGAAAGATAAAATGTCTCTTGTAGTACATCCGAATTCTCCCAAACTTAAATTTCGGTCTACGACTGACTAAAGCAGAGTTGTAATTTTGTGAGTTATTTTGTGTGTTATTGAACAAATTGTTCTCAGGCTTTTTATCAATAAATCGTTCACAAAACTTTCACATTTAAATGCTTCAGAGTTGCTCTCTAACATTATAAACTTTTAGTATTACCAAAATAAAGGAGGCAAAGCGCAATAAACCTTGCTCCATTTGCATAGAGTTTAAATGGGCCTAAGCCCTAAGCGAACAAAATTATTTACAATCTTTCCCATTATTTACAAAAAAATACAAGAATGCATCCATTGAGCAGGTACAAATTCAAGAGTTTTTCTACACTAGCAAATTAATAAAAAAATACTAAGATTTTCTTTATTACAAATTTACTATTTTACGCTTGGAAGGAAATCCTATTTTTGGACACCTATTTACCTAAACGAATTATAAAGCAAATAGGCTAATACAATAACAATAAATTAAGGTATTTTAAGAGCAGATTATTATTGAAAATTATGGGGATATGTATTAAAGAACGCACTAACTTACGAAATTTTATATCTCAATTTAAAAAAAAGTCCACACATGTATGACAAATAAATTAAAAGTGCCACTGTGTGGAGAAATTTATTTATTGGGAGATACTAAATTGTTTGACTTATGAATTTGTTTAGTTTTTCTATTTTGTTTCAATTGATTTTAGTATCATCCTTTATATCCCATATAACGTAACTGAATATCGCAGGTAGTGTAAATTTTATTTATATTAGGCGCTTTTGTTTTGCGAAATGATTCTGGTAAGTCCGAATTTCAAAATTATGTATTCCTACCCCCTTTTAGTATAAGTTTTTTTTATTATTTAGCCTAATTATATGTAAGCACTGTAGTTATTAGTGAAATAAAAGTTTTTCATATATTATAGAAGGTGTTTTGATATTTTTTTCCTTCGAACGTAATATTTGTAAGGGTTGCTATGATGCGGGTTAACAAAAACTATTTACGATAAAAAAAGCCTATGTGTTAATCACACAGGATAACTCTATATTAAATAAAATCTAAATTGGTTCAGCCGTTTTTAAGATTAGCGTGCACAATTTTGGGTTCTATAACATTAATACATTCTCCCCATTATAGTGTTTTCCAGATATCTTTTACGGTGGTCGCGGGTTCGAATCCCAGGGCACACCTCTGACTTTTCGGAGTCATGTGTGTATTGATAGTCAATCACCACGCACTAAAACGGTGAAGGAAAACATCGTGAGGAAACCTGCATACCATAGCGATTTATAAAAATTTCTATGGTATGTAAGTCTGCCAACCCGCACTAGGCCAGCGTGGTGGACTATATGGCCTAACCACTCTTAATCGTACTCTCGATTGTAGAGGAGGCCCGTGCCCTGCAGTGGGACGTATATGGGCTGATACAGAGATATCTTTCATGTACAGAAATCGATCAGTCTCAAATTTATCATATGTATAATTGTATATATAGATAGTCGCTTTTCAGTATTGCATTCCTTATAAAACCCTTTGGAACGTATGCCGTGTGAGTAACCTCTAGAATAAGGAGAATGTAGATTTTAGACAATATTCCAACACGCTTGCCTTGTGCAGGTTAACGGATTTGACGTATCTTGAATTTTTTTGTAAATCTGTCTGGCATGCAGGATAAAGGTGAAATCATATTATAGTATTTCGTCTTACGCATAGAGAGTAAAGAGCGGTAAGTACGTGTAGTTTAGACCAGCTGAACAATGGATTATTTTGCTGTGTGCACATTATTAGTCGTACGCTTATGACGTGACCTTGTATGTTCCCTTGTCCTGATAGGTCAGTTAGCCTCTTCTTTACTCTATCTGTATCAGCCCATTTACGTCCCACTGCAGGGCACGGGCCTACTCTACAATCGAGAATACGATTGAGAGTGGTTAGGCCATATAGTCCACCACCCTGGCCTAGTGCGGGTTGGCGGACTTACATACCATAGAAATTCTTATGAATCGCCATGGCATGCAGGTTTCCTCACGATGTTTTCCTTCGCCGTTTAAGTGCGTGGTGATTGACTATCAATACACACATGACTTCGAAAAGTCAGAGGTGTGCCCTGGGATTCGAACCCGCGACCACCGTGAACATGTTGGCAGTCGCGTCTAGTCCGTTTACCAACAGGCCACCAAGCACTTCTACTTACTCTATGCACAAGACGAAATACTATAGTATGATTTCACCTTTAGACCCATCTGAACAATGGATTCTTTTGCTGTGTGCACATTATCAGCCGTACGCTTATGACGTGACCTCGTATGTTCCATTGTCCTGATAGGTCAGTTAGCCGCTTCTTTACTCTATGCGTAAGACGAAATACTATAGTATGATTTCACCTTTACTCAATTTCTGAATCTTTTGATTCTGTAAAGTGGAATGTCCGCACCGGAAATCGAACAGAAAACCCTACGGTTCACGGACCACGGCAACTGCTCAACCAAGAGGCAACTAGTGACTAACAGAGGAAATATATTTTTAATGTTTCCTCTGTTATTAATAAGTATGTTTTGACTTTTATTTTTTGTGACAAATGCAAGCTTAACGAATAATTTATTCCTGCATATAAATATACAACTTGCAAAAACTAAATGAGTGATAATGGAATCATTTATTCTGAAGTACTTCATATAACTTTGCAAACAAAGTTATGTTAATTTATTTAAGAGATTTTTACATTCGTTCGTTCGATAGTAACACTACACATTGCAATATAATCGTGCGGTAAATTCGTCAGTGATTTGTTTTCCCTTGATAAGTAATGACTGATGCCACTGCAGTATCGTCTGTTGATTATCTGATATCTCTAAAATATTATGAAGGTCGTTTACATTTTGGCCAGTCATGATTGATAACACGTTAAAAACGCTATATACCGGGTATATCAAGACTGTTACCGAAAACGAAGCCGGGTGGTAGTTTTAGTGACTACAAACACAATGCAACTAAAAATTTCGCAAAGAAACGTGACCATTTTTTTTTATCATTTTTTTAACATCATTTTTGGGTGGTAAATCCATAGTTTTTGCTTAAATAATAATTTATACTCTTTTATACCTTCTAGAGTCATTATAAATAAAAGGGTATACACTATTATTTATGAAAAACCTATGTATTTGCCACCCTAATATGATGATAGAAAAAATACCAAAAAAAATTCATCGCAATTTTTTGCACAAAATTTTGTTGTATTGTGTCTGAAGTCACTAAAACTACCACCCAGCTTCGTTTTCGGTAGCAGTCTTGATATACCCTGTATATATACCCTTTAAAACAAAACAACATTCCAAGTCGGTTCATGTGTCTTCGAGTAATCGGTCAACATATAAATAAATAAAAACAGACGAATTTAAAACCTCCTCCTTTTTTATGTCGGGTAAAATGTAATTATTAAGTACTTAGGTACCTGCATTCAAATTGTTTTGGAATTATTGTGATAATAAATTAGCCTTTTTTATCGTGTAAACATGTCCGACAACTTTATAATTAATCGCCTGATAAATAATTAGTGATCATTGCACTTGACAACCATGGAACAGTCGAGAGCTCAATGGTTCTAACCAAGTTCTAACCCAAGTTCTAACCGCATACAGTGACTTTTTTTTTTTTTAATAGTCAATTGTCACTCGCCGTTTCTGGTGTTGATAACTTCTAAAATTTATCGGCGAAAGAAAAGATCATTGAGCCATCGGCATATTTTTGAGGGAGGTTAAACTAAATTCGTAGGAAAGTTGGCCCTGAATTTTACCCTTTATTTTAAAGAAGAGCTAACTGTGGCTATATATATGTGGCATATGTCACAGGTTCCAAGTCTGTGGCCCAAAAGCAGCATCTACAAGCTAAATAGGTCATTACTTTATAGGGCTTAGCAACTAGTCGCAACCTATATTATAGGTACAGACATACATAAACTCACGCCTTTTTCCCAAAAGTCGTAAGATGAAGTGTTACAAGGAGTCCAGAACACCCACGTTTCGCCTTGTGGTTCCCGTCCAACGATGTAATAAGGGTCGAGCGTATTACCGGGCACAAATTCCTGACTCCAGGCTGATAATGAACAGAAAAATCCAATATCAGCCCAACCCGGGATTCAAACCCGAGACCTCTGCATTGTAATCGTACCGCAGTACAATTACGCCACCGATGCTGTCATTAACATCCTAAAAGACCACGTCAATACTCAGTTGTCAACTACAACAAAAATATTCATGCTTTGTTGATTTCCTAAAAGACCACGTCAATTGTCAATTACAACAAAAATATTCATGCTTTGTTGATTACTGTAAACTTATGCAAATGATAAACATGTACGTAGGTATGTCTCTGTTTTGAAACTAGAATTGTTTTTATCACTTCGAATTTAGTGCATTCGCGTACCACATGATTAAATGTGATCGATGTTTTTATATTTATGTGAAACCTGCAACAAATATATCATTCGAAAACACCACTTTAAAACGGGAAGTGGAAGGGGTCCTTGGATCGTTTGCTCATAATCCAAAATAACCTTTCTCATTGCATTTCAATGTCACTATATATAGTTGCATTTTACGCGAAACCAGGCCAGACCGCTACACGCCAAAATGCATCCATTCTTTAATTAGCAGTGTAATGTTTGTCTACAAAATGACTCACTATTCAGTATTCAGTCGATACGGCGCGGCGCCGGCATACGCGACGTACGTGCAGTCGTGCAAAATTAAACCAAAACGTATTTCATAACACAACAAATATTCAATATAAACTTCCAGTGATATTAATAAACAATAAATTATATTGTATCGTTAATTTGAAGACTAATTGAATATTCAAAATACATTTTATAAGTTTGTGAACTCGGCTCGATTGGAAGAAATTGTAAGGTATGTTTAATGTTAATTTAGATTGAACGGTATAACTTGAAGTCCTATTAAAACCCATATCATAATTTTATTGACAAATGTAAACTGTAAAACACAATAAAGTAAACCTACAACATGGAAATCGAACCCAGGACCACAAGTGATAAGTTTCACAGTAAACACGACCACTGGATCAATACAGCAAGTGTGACAAAAAGTAAAATTACAGGAGGATTTTTGCACAATAAAATCGAGGGGTCCGTTTATAATCTTTCTAGTTTGACTCGGACACCCTTCAATGTTTTTCAGTTCGAGTTCTTCTTTGTTTGTTCTGATCTTTGTTTTAATTCTTTAGAATTAGATTAGAAATGATATTTCAATGGATATGAGAATTTCATTGTATTGAATATCTTGAACAATTTGTTATTTTTTACAATTAGATATAATACATATAAACCATCCTCTTGAATCACTCTATCTATTAAAAAAAACCGCATCAAAATCCGTTGCGTAGTTTTAAAGATTTAAGCATACAAAGGGACATAGGGACAGAGAAAGTGACTGTTTTATACTATTTAGTGATACTAAACGGCCCTACACAGACAATAATTTACGAACAACAATGAATGAAGATTGGTGATGATTGCAATATTAAGTGAAGATTTTTTTTAATGTTTTTTAGTCCTAAACTTTTTGACACGAGGGACCATTAATTGACAATTAAAACTAGCCATTGACCACCCAGTTGATTGACTGGTTTGGTTGTTTAATACAGTAACAAAATGTAAATAAATAAAAGGTCTTTCTATCTATCTAAATAAAACATGCATTAAATTATTTTACGGATGGCCGTAAGATGACTCTGCAGACCACTTGGGATTCTTCCAGGGACCTCCGATTAAGAACCACTGTGCTAAACAAATACAATAATAAAGGATAAAAAATGAGACTAGTAAAGCGTAGCAAATACACACGAATGTTATTCATTCTCTGTAATATCGATTCGCTTCAACGAGTGTTTCAAAAGCAGCCGATGGATTGGCTTCTTAATTGTTTAGTAATAGTATTTATTGTTTACTAAAGAAACGTTTACAATATTAATTATTTATTATCTACATAAATACATATATAAACACACGCCTTTTTTCCCCGAAGTTGTAGGCCGAGGTGACAGGACACCGGCATTTCGCCTTGTATATTTCGTTTGATGAGTGAGATTGCTGGATGCACAATACCCCTCCCCTCTTCGTGTCCTTTTTCTTTCCCAATCGGCAATCAAATAAAAAAAATATGAAATTATTTATTTGCACATATCTGCAGAATAAATAATATGTACTCCTTGTTGTAAACCAACAAAAGCAAAGACTGCCACGATGGCGTAGTTGTACTACGGTTTGATTACAAAGCTGAAGTCTGGGATTCGAATCTCGAGTCGGGCAAAGCGACATTGGATTTTTCTATTCATGATCAGCCTCGACTCTAAAATTGGTACCTGATATGGCGATAGTCTATTTCCTTAAACTAAAAATACAACACTTTCTAAGGGTATCCAAACTAGGCTAAGCCTGTTTCTTGGAATACCAAAAATAAATAATTAAAAACAAAAACATATACTAAAAGATATTAATTATATTTAAAAATTCACAACAAAAAAAAAACGAGCTCATTGGCCATTGCTATATTATTATGAACGTGATATTAAGTTGGATATTTTTTCAGGTCGTAACTGTATAGTCGTCCATGTCTGTCCGGTTGGCGACAGCGGCACTGATATAGTGACCCAGTATTTACGAGATTTTGTGCCTTTTCAAGTTATACTTAATACATGTATATTCGATACCTGCAGGCAGGGACCGAAAACGGTTCCGGAAATACCGGTATTTATTGGTATCAACCGAAAAAAAAAATACCGGTATTTTTAAAGGTAACCCCTATACGCCGATTTTATTAGATTCCTAGAATTTAACCGGTATCATACCGGTAACCGAAATAAGGATTACCTCTATGTTTCAAGCGTCGTCGGCAAAAGTCAAAGCGTCGATGCGCCGTGTGTCGACCAAACACGACCTCAAGGCCGTCGCCCCGGTTGGTGCATATTGTAACTTGCACTAATTCGACGCAAACGCGTTCTTTGCGATTTTTGAATTTTGAGACTCTTAATTGATATTTCATCCAGTAAGCACGTCGCACGAGAGTGTTGAATTATTTGTTTGGTTTGGAATCGGATTACCTATATACTTTGAAAAAACTAAGATAAGCCACGTCCTGAGCAAATGACCTTGAGCATTTATGTCTTTCTAATGCCTACTATACACGACGTCGTATTCGGTTGCGTCCGCCGACGTATAAAGGAGGTGATTTGTGCGTCTGTTATAGGTATTTAACGTCTACAGATGCGTCCGCCTCGAATCCGATTGTTGTCGGTTTTTGTGGCACGGATCAAAGGGTTTTGTTGCGAACGTCCGACTTCTGTCCACAAGTCTTCGCTTCTTTTACCATCGCACCACACTTTACCGCAGTAGAGTTCATTCGAGGGGGTTAACGTCACTCGCGTCCGTAGGCTTTGACCCTAGATTCCCTACCCTTGACCCTTGGGTAGTGCCAAATGAGTGATACAGTTCGTGGTGGTAGGACTTAAGTGTCCGCCCGAGTAGCGACCACCGTCCACAAAGGCGTAAAGGCCGTCATAGTGATCTCCATAAGGGGATCGCGTTCCGGGATCAGCTCATGGTTTTCCGTTTTTTTCGAGGGGCTTGAGTCCAGGCATGAGGTTGTACCGTGTGGGTATTTTCGGTCGTTTGTCGAAAGGAGGAATGTTGATCCGCCGGCCAGGGAGACCCGTAGAAACGGTTGACCGCTGGCCACCCGCGGTATATATAGTACAGGGGCTAACCACCTCAAGAGGCTACCTCACCATGCCGCGCATAATCTTGGGTGGGTCCATCATGCCGGTTGGTGACCGGAAGTGGGGTCTCGGCGGCCCATCCCGGGAGGGTACGTGGGCCCTTCCGTCCGGCGGATCAATTCGCTTCCTGCCTTTTGTGCCGGTGCCCATTCGGCCTTCTTAGTGCCCGAACTTAAGCCCTTCGTTGCCTCTGCACCAATCCCATCCTTTCAACCATGACAGTGCAATTAAACAGAGCAGGTCCTTCAGCGGTGCATAACCCCACCACTGCGTTCACTATGGAGTTAACTAATATCCGCGGACCCCATACGAACCTCAATGCCGTCCATCACCATCTCGAGACGGCCCAGCCTGCTTTGTTCTTCCTAACGGAGACGCAGATTCGTTGTCCGGCCGATGATTCTTACCTGTTGTATCCCGGTTATTCGCTTGAAGTAAACTTCAAGCCTAAAGCCGGGGTATGCTTGTGTGTTCGGTCGGACATCTGCTGTCGCCGTTTGCACTGCATGGAGGACCCCTCGTTCTCCGCTCTGTGGGTGCACGTGGATCTAGGTTCCCTGAGCCGCATCTACGTGTGCCTTTACAGCTCTCACCACGGGGACGATGAGGCGACTCGGCTGTTCAGGTATCTTAGCCAGGCAGCTAATGACGCGCAGGCGCAGTTCCCGTTAGCCGAAATGGTGGTCTTGGGGGATTTCAATGCTCATCATGAACTATGGCTGGGATCCTCCAAGACTGATCATGCTGACAGAGCTGCCCATGCATTCGCTCTGACTCATGACGTGACACAACTGCTGAATCAGCCCACCAGGATCCCGGATGTGGCGAGTCATGCGCCTTCTCTGCTGGAACTTCTGCTGGCAGGTCACCCCGCCGGGTATCGTGTGACCGTTAGTGCGCCTAACAAGCCAAAGAGATTTGCCAGCAAGGCAGCCTTCTCTTGCGGCTTGTGGGCCAGCGACCCTTCTGGGTACCTCAGCGGTGGCAACGCTGGACGGCAGAAGTTAGATTGAACGGCCCCGGCCAAACTCCAATAAGCACGACTGCTAGTTGGATGATTGGCCAACGCACGCCCAATCCTGCTAACGCGCTGGGCATCCGCCCTAACGTAGGCCTTCTTGCAAGCCATGGTTGTAGGCTTCTTTGAGGGAACTGATATTGGGATCCTTCATGGCGCGACTCCTGATCGGCGCGGTACGCCGCATGTTTGTCACCGACAGCATCGGCGCGGTACGCCGCATGTTTGTCACCGACAGCATCGGCGCATGCACGATCGAACCAGGAGCGTCCACGACCCTTACTGGCGATCTCAAAGGAAGGAATGTAATATTCCATTCCAAGTCTGATCTCGTCAGCAATAGCGTTGACACTTGCTGAGGGATCTTTACCCTCAAAGCAGCGCCGCCTCCAAGAGATGAATGTGAAATATTCCCGCATACCATCCCAATCTGCCACGAATAATGCCAGACCCTCCGCTTAACCTGCACGGAACGTGGTGGTGATGCGAACGGTAATGACGACCCAACCAGGCAGTTATCAGAAGTGCCAAGAGGCGCACTAACGGTCACACGATACCCGGCGGGGTGACCTGCCAGCAGAAGTTCCAGCAGAGAAGGCGCATGACTCGCCACATCCGGGATCCTGGTGGGCTGATTCAGCAGTTGTGTCACGTCATGAGTTAGAGCGAATGCATGGGCAGCTCTGTCAGCATGATCAGTCTTGGAGGATCCCAGCCATAGTTCATGATGAGCATTGAAATCCCCCAAGACCACCATTTCGGCTAACGGGAACTGCGCCTGCGCGTCATTAGCTGCCTGGCTAAGATACCTGAACAGCCGAGTCGCCTCATCGTCCCCGTGGTGAGAGTTGTAAAGGCACACGTAGATGCGGCTCAGGGAACCTAGATCCACGTGCACCCACAGAGCGGAGAACGAGGGGTCCTCCATGCAGTGCAAACGGCGACAGCAGATGTCCGACCGAACACACAAGCATACCCCGGCTTTAGGCTTGAATTTTACTTCAAGCGAATAACTGGGATACAACAGGTAAGAATCATCGGCCGGACAACGAATCTGCGTCTCCGTTAGGAAGAACAAAGCAGGCTGGGCCGTCTCGAGATGGTGATGGACGGCATTGAGGTTCGTATGGGGTCCGCGGATATTAGTTAACTCCATAGTGAACGCAGTGGTGGGGTTATGCACCGCTGAAGGACCTGCTCTGTTTAATTGCACTGTCATGGTTGAAAGGATGGGATTGGTGCAGAGGCAACGAAGGGCTTAAGTTCGGGCACTAAGAAGGCCGAATGGGCACCGGCACGAAAGGGTCGGCAGGAAGCGAATTGATCCGCCGGACGGAAGGGCCCCCGTACCCTCCCGGGATGGGCCGCCGAGACCCCACCTCCCGTCACCAACCGGCATGATGGACCCACCCAAGATTATGCGCGGCATGGTGAGGCAGCCTCTTGAGGTGGTTAGCCCCTGTACTATACCGCGGGCGGCCAGCGGTCAACCGTTTCTACGGGTCTCCCTGACCGGCGGATCAACATTCCTCCTTTCGACAAACGACCGAAAATACCCACACGGTACAACCTCATGCCTGGACTCAAGCCCCTCGAAAAAAAACGGAAAACCATGAGCTGATCCCGGAACGCGATCCCCTTATGGAGATCACTATGACGGCCTTTACGCCTTTGTGGACGGTGGTCGCTACCCGGGTGGACACTTAAGTTCTACCACCACGAACTGTATCACTCATTTGGCACTACCCAAGGGTCAAGTGTAGGGAATCTAGGGTCAAAGCCTACGGACGCGAGTGACGTTAACCCCCTCGAATGAACTCTACTGCGGTAAAGTGTGGTGCGATGGTAAAAAAAGCGAAGACTTGTGGACAGAAGTCGGACGCTCGCAACAAAACCCTTTGATCCGTGCCACAAAAACCGACAACAATCGGATTCGAGGCGGACGCATCTGTAGACGTTAAATACCTATAACAGACGCACAAATCACCTCCTTTATACGTCGGCGGACGCAACCGAATACGACGTCGTGTATAGTAGGCATTTGAAAGACATAAATGCTCAAGGTCATTTGCTCGGGACGTGGCTTATCTTATTTTAATGTGTTATAATTTAAAAATATAGGGTTTTTGTACTAAATAATATTATTTATGTGAATTTAGGTATCTATCTATTTATTTATTGAATTAAATATACTGAGATATAAAAATGTCTTTACTATACAGTACATTACACCAAATCCTTGCCTTTACTCATTTCCTTTTATTTTCAACACTATTACATCGCAAGTAAAATGAACCGATTCCAGGGATATTGGGTAAACAACACGCCAAGTATATGTTTCACTTGGTATGCAATATGGAAATGAGTAGCTATTCTCCAATGCGCTCTCTTTTGCCGTCATGGTCTTTTTTAGGTTATCGGTATTAAATCGGTTCCCGTATATAAGGGTAACCTTTATAATTTGCATTGGTTACCGTCATAACGGGTCCCCAAATCTTAAAGGTAACCGAAATTGGTCGATACCGGTACCGTTATTTGCAACCGGTTTCGATCCCTGCCTGCAGGTTGGCATAATTTTGTCGATAATATCACTTTGTGCAAGCAACCGTAACTCGGTAATTGTAAATAGTTACATGTACCCAACAGCTATTTTCACAGTCTAGACCTCGTACTAAGATAGCCTTGTGTCATAGGTTTCAGAAAATGCGATAGACTGTGGTCTAGCGACATCCTAACCTGTAACAAATATTTCTTGGTCGCACCAAGAACTCCCTCAGTACAGAGATCAAACCCGCGGCCTTTCGTATTTCAGCTGGCGTCTAACCAATTGATCCACAGAGGTTAAGGCCTATCACTATCTTTTACTGGTGATAGGTCTCTCATATCTCTATGGTGGAGTCGGTCGAGGACGTCCGAGGCGGTCCTATAAGAAGCAAATAGGAGACCTTTTGAAGAAAGGAAAAATACGGAGTCCTCGAAACCGACGAGCATGTATGAAGAGATTAATGACAGTTGAAGAAGCGAAAGAGATATGTATGGACCGTAGCACTTGGCGCTCAATAGTCTCTGCCTACCCCAATGGGAAATAGGCGTGAGTTTATGTATGTATGTATGTATGTAGGTCTCTCATATGTGAAAGGCCGCCTGGGTAGGTACCACCGCAATGTCTACCTATTTTTCCCGCCAAATAACGGTTAAAATGCACTGTTGGGTTTCGAATTGAAGGACATTGTAGCCAGAGTAACTGCTGGACATTAACATCTTATGCATCAGGATGGCGAGCGCAGTGGAATACCAAGCATTGCTTTGTTATTCAAGATGTTGTTTGGTTTTGCTACTGTTCATGAGCGGTCGTATCGCTTACCATCAGACGAACGGCATGCTCGTCTCGCCATTCTTTGCAAATGAAAAAAAAACATAAAATTGTGTTATCAGATATTGCTGAATAAATTATTGGAAACGTTGCCCAACAAAAAAATATTGTTTGGATACAAGACGTTGTTCATTTAAAGGGTTTTTACCCTAATGATTCCAATGGAAGCCTTAATTTATGCCAATGTATTGTGCATCCGTTTAAGAAGGGCTTCTCAAATTTTTAACGTGAAAACCTTTTTAAAAAGGCTCCCACATTGAGGTCGCGGCAGGGTTAGCGATGAAACGTTTTTTTTTGTCTCAACTAACTTCACTATATCTTGTAATTCAAGGTTTTTACCGCCAAGTGTTATGTATTTGAAAATTGACAATGTCCTTTAGTTGTTAGGATACCTACGATATGCGACATCCGATATTCGTGCGGGGAAGGGGGGTTGAAAAAGGGCCATGAAATACACTACGCGTGAACAATGAATTTGTCAAAACTCCGCAAGGGAAAGGATTATTTTTAAATTATTTTGGATTGTTAAATAAACCAGTAATTGTACCAGTAATTAATATAAAAAGTTAACGTTGTTTACGAGGAGTTATACTATACCGACCAGCATATCTTTTGCTAGTTACTTCGTGGTCCGTCGTCGTTGTGACTCAATATAAAAAAAAATAGGTATTCGCCACCGATCTGTGATTTTCCATTATACCAACAATATTTTTCCTAATAAGTTCATACTTTATATACAGTCAATGTATGCTAGGTACAGGTGGACACAGATCCATAATTCGATGATAATCTTAAAGCGTTAAATCTGTAGACTGTAATGATGTTTTTTGCTAGTTTCTAGCGATCCTTTATATGTACATACATTAAGATTTATTACCTTCGTCTGCCCAGGTGCTAAAATGACCTACAAGAATGCCGTTTTTTGTGACATGCTAGTATGTGAAGTCAGATGTCAATATAAGATGTGAATTACGTTACCACGCCTTTAAAGACTTTATGAGATTTGATTTATGCAAAAATAGTTTTTATGAGGTGTGTTAGTGGAGCCATGAGTGGACTGAAAAATGTGATCATGGTAGGTCTCTTACATTTGAGAGGCCGCCTGGGTTGGTACAACTACATTGTTTATTCCACCAATCAGCAAAGTAAATGCACCGTTGTGTTGCAGTATGAAAGACATTGTACCCAGAGTGGACTGGACATATTAAGACTTAACATCTTATGTCTCAGAATAGCGAGCTCAGTGGAATGTCAAACTATGTAATTGATGGGGTGTTTGGTTTTGTTACTGTTTATAAGCGGTCGTATCGCTTACCATCAGTCGAACGGTATGCTCGTCTCGCCATTCATAGCAATAAAAAAAAGTGAGGATTCCAGTTCGTGGGTTGCGCAATCCATTTAGTGTGAATTTACTATGTGATGTGATATTCCCATGTGCTGCGAACGCAATAATCACACCTTAGGACTGATATACGCTTAGCAAGGTTTGTATGGTACTTGTAGCGTCTTTGCTTGCCTCTTTGACAATAAATGCTTGAACGTGTACAATTAGTATCAGCAAAATATAGAATTTGACTCGGCTTATAGTGAAACCTGTTTGTCCGGCAATAATAAAAGCCAAGTGAATAAAAACATGCAATATTATTGTTCACATGCGAGTAATAATAAAACATGAATGTATACACATACATATGTACCGCCGTACGATACACAATCTTATCGCTATTGAGAATTTGTGCTAGAATGATTTTGTTTGGAATAAAAACATCGTCTGATCATGTATGACACGCGTGTTTAGATGCAGGCGAAAGTGTTATAATTGGAAATGTTAAATAGATAAATCTTTGTTCACTTATGCTATTACATGCAGGTCGCTTCCAACAAGTTGCTATTCAGAGCATATATATTTAAAAGTGGAAATCCAGACGGTAGACATCGCGTAGTTAAAATTTAGATACGATTTAGCTTAAAATGAGCACAGAGCGTTAAACTCGTTGGGTTACTTAGGACCACTCTCTGTCTCTCTATTGTCTTCAACAACAGGAAGTCTTCTACTGAACTTAGGCCTCTCAAAAGATGAACATAGCGACTTAAAGGTAGTGGCCTGCGTCTAGCATCACTAGTTTGTTTCTAAACCGCAATAAAAGCATTCGGAATGGCAAAAAATAAGAAGAGTTATAAGCAAATTCATGAATATGAGACATCACATTAAATGCCACACTCACATTAGCACTTGCTACTATTAAAATACTTGCAAGTAACTTGCTAATCCCATTTTTGATAAGATACACGGACACTCGGAGTCTCCCTGAAGTGTGAACAACACATCGTTTAAACAATTTCTAAATACATAAACACACATAAATGCACGACTTTTTCCCAGAAGGGGTAGAGGTGGTCCAGAGGTGCTACCAGGACACCCACGTTTCGCCTTGTATATTCCGTCCCACGATCTGATAGAGGGCGAGCCTATCGCCATCATCATCATCATCATATCAGCCACAGGAAGTCCACTGCTGAAAAAAGGCCTCCTCCAAGGATCTCCACAATGACCTGTTGGAAGCGGCCTGCATCCAGCGACTTCCTGCAACCTTAGCCAGATCGTCCGTCCACCTTGTAGGCGGGCGTCCGACATTTCGCTTGCCTGTATGTGGCCTCCACTCAAGAACCTTTCGGCCCCAATGGCCATCGGTTCTACGAGCTATGTGCCCGGCCCACTGCCACGTCAACTTGCCAATCCTATGGGCTATGTCGGTAACCTTGGTTCTCCTACGGATCTCATCATTTCTGATTCGATCTCGTAGGGAAACACCGAGCATAGCCCGTTTCATGGCTCGTTGAGTGACTTTGAGCCTTTTAATGAGGCCCACAGTGAGAGGCCACGTCTCGGTGCCGTATGTCATCACTGGTAACACACAACTATCGAAGACTTTCGATTTTAGGCACTGAGGTATTTTGGACGAGAAGACGTCGCGAAGTTTCCCGAACGCTGCCCAACCGAGTTGGATTCGACGATTGACCTCTCTCTCGAAGTTGGACCTACCTAACCGGACCACTTGTCCTAAATAGACATATTCGTCTACAACTTCGAGAGTCGAGCCCCCAACTCCAATCGGGGTGGGCACAACGTGGATATTCGATATGATCTTCGTTTTATCCATGTTCATTTTAAGACCCACCTGTTGGGAGACTCGATTAAGGTCTTCGAGCATAGTGCTAAGGTCTTCCAGCGATTCTGCCAAGACTACAATATCGTCGGCAAATCGAAGGTGAGTAATATACTCGCCGTTGATGTTGATGCCGAATCCTTTCCACTGCAAGAGCTTGAAGGCGTTTTCCAGCGCGACAGTGAACAGTTTCGGAGATATGACATCTCCCTGTCTCACGCCTCTCTGTAGTGGAATGGCGTTGTTGTATATACACCTCAACACTTCGATGTACCGATAGTCTATGTGGCACCGCTGAAGAGACTGTAGCACAGCCCAGGTCTCGATCGAATCAAAGGCTTTCTCATAGTCCACAAACGCTAAACAAAGCGGCAAGTTATATTCCTCGGTTTTTTCTATAACCTGCCGTAGCGTATGAATATGGTCTATGGTACTAAAGCTTTTCGGAAACCGGCTTGTTCGGGAGGCTGGAAGTCATCAAACCTGCGTTCGAGACGATGACCCTCGAAAACAACTTATGGACATGGCTCAGGAGCGAGATGGGCCTGTAGTTCTTCAGCAAAGTGTGATCACCTTTTTTGAAAAACAGTACCACGACGCTCCTGCTCCATGCCTCTGGCGTTGAGGCCTCGAGGAGAACGGAATTGAAGAGCCTCTGAAGGACTTTCAGTATCGGCGTTCCGCCCGCTTTCAGAAGCTCTGAAGTGATTCCATCCTCACCCGGCGCATTGTTGTTTTTAAGTTGTTTGAGGGTCATCTCAATCTCACACAGGCTGATGTCCGGGATATCATCGCTAAAGTGTCAGCCTCCTCTAAAATCGACAGTACGATTGAGAGTGGTTAGGCCATATAGTCCACCACGCTGCACTGGCCTAGTGCGGGTTATAATTCGGGGGTCTAATAAATCGCTAACAACACTATCTGTAACAACAATAGAAAATTCATTAGTCGTTATGCATAAATCTTATTAATTTATAAAATGGTCTCATCAAAGCCTTATTGCAGCTATTAATGGGTCAATCTCAACACCTTGAATGCCAGGTAATGCCAAGTCAAAGGGCAAGTCATTAGAACCTAAGCAATCTATCTTTATCAACCATGAAGGAAATTAAATCACTAGGAGTAATAGGACGTTGTGGTATGCACAGTTTTTTAGTGCCAAGCATTGCTTTGTAATTCAAGGTGTTGTTCGGTTTTGCTACTGTTCATGAGCGGTCGTATCGCTTACCATCAGGAGACCGGCATGCTCGCCTCGCCAAAAAAAAAATAGTAATTAAAATCTACAGAGCCCGAGCGTAAGTCACTTCATGATAAATATGATACCCCTATGTGGAATTTAAATTTGCCTAGTGCACCGTACATTGAATACCATATCCATTCGTGTAGATTTTTTTATCAATGCAGGTAGGTAAGATTCTTTTGTTAGTTAAGATTATTTTGCAGTACTTTGCTTTGGTTTCAGGGTTTGGGTCAGTGTCTCGTGGAGAGCGTGCGAAATGGTCGCGTCGACGCTGCACAAAACTATACTCACTGTACAACGTGGGAGCCGTTTAACTTTCAAAAATGTGAGTGCACTCATAATTTTAACCGACTTCAAAAAGCAGAGAATATTAATTATTATATTAATGTGTATGTATATAATTTTGTCAGAATTGCCCAATTTTTGAATATGTTAGTCTATACCTGCGCCTGAACACGTGTGCCAAATTTCATTTTTTATTCATTTATTAGGAAAACAAACAAGTGTACCTATAGATTGCAAGTAAAAAGATTTTAAGATTAAGGTAGAGTACACTCCATTACGTTTTCACGGATTACTTGAATGTATGTTTGACGGAGGTGGACGGACGATCTGACTAAGGTCGCAGGAAGTCGCTGGATGCAGGCCGCTTCCAACAGGTCATTGTGGAGATCCTTGGGGGAGGCCTATGTTCAGCAGTGGACTTCCTGTGGCTGATATGATGATGATGATGATGATGATGTTTGTCCAGGCATATCTCAAAAAGTATGAGTCGGATAGCAAAACTTATTTTTGCATTGGATTAGGTATATTACAACTTAGGAGCTGTATAAGTTTTATCAAAATCTGTTGTCTACTTTTTGAGATAGAGCAGGGGTGTCCAACCTTTTTCATCCGTGGCGCGCATACACGTATACATAGGCCGAACAGTGAGGGCAGTTGCGGCTGCTGCTGAAATAGCTGCTGAGGCAAAGCGAGCAAAATATGCTCCACTGTTACGGGATTACTTTTTCGTTTCTTTTGCTGTTGAGGTGACTGGATGTTGAGGTTCTTAGGCCAAACTTTCAATTAAAGACATTGGCCGCCGTCTTAGAGATCTATGTAGGGAATATCGCTCTGGGTGGTCTCTGACGCAGAAATTCAGTTTAATGTTTTAAAATTATTTTTCGGTTTTGCTCTGCGTTTGGTTTCACCCAAAATTATGTATACAAAGTATTTTATTTTTGTTGCAACTAAAATTGAATATAAAATAAACATAAAAACCTTTTTCAACATTCATATTCCAAAACAATTTTGATGTTTATGATAATGATAATTACAATGCTTTACCTATTGTTCGCTCACCGGGTTTTTATTTATGAACTAGAAGCTAAATCTTTTGATGAGAATCAGCGTTATTTTTACCCAAATATATGTAGGTAACACTTTTAGTCTAGTACCTAGAAGCGTGAAGCGACAGTTTCGCTGCCGCGTTTCGTTCGGTGAGTGAGATTGCCGGATGCCCAATATCTACCCCTTTGCTCTTTCCATCCTTTTTCCTTCCCGCTCCCCTCTTGATTAGATAGCTGGTAAACACATTCACAAAGCAAGCGTTGTGGATGTTCATGGGTGGCTGTGGTTACTTACCATCAGGTGATCTATTTGCTCGTTTGTTGGACCTATGCAATAAAAAAATATTCATTCAAATGTAAGTGATATAATAACGAAGGGCAGGTCGCTCGCCTGCTGATAATCTTCATCATACCACTGATAACGTGTAATCATAACGTACTACAAGGCACTGCACTGTCACTTAAAAAATACATCGGCAACTTCCTTCAAGGCGGATGACGAGAAATAATTTACAAAACGTTGGACTCCTTTATCGTACGTCGTAACCATAGACTAAGTTCGGAGTGATGATAAGTTTAATACAGAATAGTATTTAATTTTAAATGAGGTAAACTTTTATATTTTAAGTAGAATTCGAAGTTGGTGTCGGAGTATAGAGTATCCCCCCGGGTGATTTTCAACAGAAATAATCGAAGCGGGAATGCCTACCCAGACAGCCTCTCACATACGAAAGACTTACTATACTATACTGTACTTACTCCCAAGGGCGGATGCAGCTTTCAAGCCGGGGGGGGGGGGGGTTATATTATTGTCTTGTCAAAACACAGGGTACAATTTAAATACTCGAATTCGTAGTAATGATTTTTTAAAGTTGTTAGGCCGTTTGTCCACCGCCACCGACCGAACGAGATGACGGCGCCGATTTAGCGGTACATACATTTACTATGGCCATGTATCTACCGCATGCCCGTCACCCGAGAGCCGTCATCCGGCCGCCGATATTTCGAGTACTTCGGCGTGACCGCTAGAACTCGGCACGGTTTTATGACGAGCCGATGTGCCGGCAATACAAAACACGTTTGTTCTTGTCCACACAGTACCGTCGCACCGGGCCGTCGCCCGATTTTGTTATATCATAAAATTTGTAAACAAAAGGGCTTCTGAAATTCAAAGACGATATTTATACATTAATTAGAATAGGAGAGTCTAAAATTATTTGCATCGCCTACGCCTTCAATCGTACAAAAGCAGAAGAAGCAATTGTCGCTGGTTAAAACTAGCCATCCTCCTAGTTGGTTTTATTTCTATTAAAAACGAAAACGCGACTACCACGTATGACAAAGCTCTAGAACTGAGCCACCGATTTATCGGCGCGGTGGACACACGATCGCCGTCACGTCATCTCAAACTCGGCAAGAAATAATCTCGTTCTCGGTGACGGTCCGGTGACGGCGGCGGTGGACAAACGGCCTTACATTATTTATCGACATTCATATAATTGATTTTAGTTATACATTTTATCAACAAGATAATAAATACATTCTGTCAATCTGTCCAAGGGGGCTTCCTGACCCCCATGACCTCCCCCTGGATCCGCCGTTGCTTACTACTATCTTGTGAGACAATTATCTAACCTAACCACCAAGACCTAACAATATGCATTTTTGAATACCTAGGGAGGTCATGGATTTTTACTACACTCTGTCTTTTCGCAGTTGGAATATTATTTCAGTCAGACATGCAATTAACATTATCATATAAATGAGGCATAATTAATATAAATGTAAGCCCCGTAGCCAATATTTAACAAACTAATTAACTAAATGCCCTTGTGTATTACATTTTGTTAGGAATAGGTACGTATCAAAACCTTTTTTGTACTGCCATAGCCCACGATAAACGGACGACAGCGCTCCTGATATGAACAATCCAATTCAAATAGAAAACCTGTCGACGTAAGACTTTGCATCTTTGCAATTGGCACACTTATTTTCTAAAACATACATCATATACATACATAAACTCACGCATTTTCCCAGAAGGGGTAGGCAGAGGTGCCAGGACACCCACATTTCGCCTTTTATGTTTCGTCCGACGATGTGAAAGGCGGCGAGCCTATCGCCATATCGGGCACGAATTTCCGAGTGAGGGCTGGTAATTAATTAATCCCGACCCGGGATTCGAACCCGCGACCTCGATGTTGTAATCGTACCGTAGTAAAACTGCGCCTCCAATAAATAACACATGAATTAAGACTGCAGTTGCTTGAATCACTACATCCAATTTATATTATATAGCCATAATAATTGATTGTTGATGGTCGCCACAAAAACCATACAATCATATTTCTTGCACTTCTTTGGATAAGTAAAAAAACTTAAACATTGCAGTCCGGTGAATCTAACAGACTTGCACAATATTTTATGTGGGACGAAGTAATCTGCGAATTGGTTTTGGTTTTATAGTGATGTTAAGTGCCACGGTTTCTAAGATTATTATAGTATCGAGCATAATTATTACATCCTTTATTTCATATATCGATTCTTTTACTTTTTTTATAAATACATGATACAAAATAATAAGATACATACAGGGTATATCAAGACTGCTAACGAAAACGAAGCTGGGCGGTAGTTTTAGTGACTGCAAACACAATATGTGCCCTATCAAGCAATATTGCCTTCTGAATCTGGTTTTGACCCAACGGCCCATTGAGAGCCTCTGGAGATGTTGGTCGAGGCTCTTTGGTGTCAATCCATGTGCAGAAACGACTTATGTCCCAATAATAAGTGTTGAGTCGACATCCTACATGTCAGTAACCTCGTGCGCCAAATCTAAATCTCCTTTTCGGACTTAACAAGGTTATGGTCATGCGGAATGGTGACGTCAATAAGACATGCCCGGCGCGCCAATCGATCTATTATCACAATATCAGGCTTATTGGCGACAATAGTCCTGTTTGTAATAATAGGCTGATCCCAGTATAGCGTTGCATGACCATTCTCAAGAACTGGTTGGGGAACGTACTGGTATTATGGCACTTCAGGAGTCACAAGTGCATACCGAATAACATTTTGCTGATGAATGATCTTGGCTACTAGGTTGAGCCTATGCAAGTACTCGCCGTTAGTAGATACGAACAACTGGAGATAACATGCCTGATTGATTCACCGGGGCGCTGGCATGCCCGATAAATGTCGACCGTACCGTCCTTCAGACATCCTTTTATTTTTAAGATATTGTTTGTATTTACGTGTTGAATATATTGAAATTAATGCATATGGATATTGAATGGTAGGTATTCATTTGAGACACCGCACTGAGGCAATTGTTTGTACATATGATCCACAAGTATTTATTTCGGGTCGTGGTGTTTGTGTTCTCAATAATTGCTTGATCGCATTGAGTCAGGGTTATTTTAATGATTTATCTCTTAATTTATTGAATTATTGTTGCCCTTAGGTGTACGACAGACCTGTTATATGTGGCGTACTGGCCTCCCTGAGGCTCGACCGCAACGCACACACACAGAGCATCAACAACAACATACAGTTTATCAGCAACGCCAAAGTCAAACTGAAAGTCGACGCGAACACTTTGAGGTAAGTTACATTATGTCTCTATGTTAAATTATTATTATTTATTTATTAATATACATAGATAAAATCCAAAATATTATTAGTTCCACGAAACAAGGCTTCGGTTTGACCGTGGAGGTGGTGAGTGTAAATGAGTTACACATGTAAATTAGTAAATTATATTCAACAACCTGAGTCCTGAAGTCGCTGGATGCAGGCCACTTTCATCAGGTCAATGTGGAGATCCTTGGGGGAGGCCTATGTTCAGCAGTGGACTTCCTGTGGCTGAGATGATGATGAAGATTCAACAACCTTCGAGGAAACTTTTAAAACTCCCATTTCAACTAGGGGGAGGCAAAAAGAAGTATGGGTTTCTAGACCTTTGCGATCGCGGATATTAAATAATCTGTATATACAGTAAACAGTAATCGGCTATTTTACTACTAATTAAGAAGGTGTATAATATTATATTTAAGTGGAGGGGCCTTGCTGTGCGATATCCAAATCTGATATGAAGTAAGAAATTTGCTGTTTCATTTCATTCAGCGAACGAGATTTTCAATGAGTCTTTAGCTGCTGGTAGAACATTCTTATGAATCCGGATAGCATACATAATACATGAACTCACGCCTTTTTCTCAAAAGGGGTAGGCAGAAGTGCTACCCGGACACCCGCATTTCGCCTATCGCCATATCGGGCACCAATTTCTGACTCCGATCTGATAATGAATAGAAAAATCCAATATCACTTTGCGCGACGCGGGATTCAAATCCGAGACTTCAGCATTGTAACCGCACCGTAATAGGCACAAATACGCCATAACAACCAATTGGTAATATAGCTTTAACATCTAGACCAAGGCTCTACCACTTCTGAATTTTTATAAATAAAATAATATTTTAGCTTTATTGTTTACCATTATTGCACTCCTAATAAACAAACCAGTAATTCGACCTGTATGTTCTCCATTAATTAAAATGCAAAATGAGTACAAAACCAGTTTTAATTACTTGTAATCTTAACTTAAATAAGGAAAAGGCAACCTAGTTTGATTTTTGCACTTCCGGGTAGCTGAGTGAAGGTAATTAACAAAAATAACTGTACCAGTTAAAACTTGAATTGCAGTTATCAAGTCACTATCATTTCTTGGTATATTTTTTACAGACAAAAAGTTGGCATTTTATTATAAATTCGTGTGGCTTTTTGTGTGGCGCAGTTAGTGCACGCAAGCTGTGAAACGAAAGGTCACGGGTTCGATCGCCGCACCGAAATAAAAGATTGTGTGATTCACAGGCATTTGTTTAAGGTCTGGGTGTTTGTGACACCGAAAAGTCTCTCGTAGTTCCTGACACCAACGACACAAGGCTTAAAAGGAGTGTCTACGTGAAATGGCCTTATTCACAACGTTTTGCTTGGTAATCTTTATTGGTAGGTCTTCCAAAAATATATACATATATGTTGATCTAGACTATATGGAGCATGTGCCCAATGTGGGGTCTGGAATACGTGTGTGAATGATTGCGCACTGTAGTATGGGAGCGTACCAACAATCACGCCACGGTATTCTCTACGTGTGCGGGACTGTTGTAGTTAATTTTGTACTTGGATACAATGCGGACCCGTGATGAACGAAGAAATCAGGAGATTTCAAGAAAATTTCAAGAAATCAGAAGTATCATACGAAATAGTTGGAAGCAACTGCTTGTTGCCGTGCACGTCTTGGGCGTCATTGGGGATAAGGGCGCTTCTTAACCCCCAACCTATTTTGGGGGTTAAGAAGCGCCCTGGCCCCTACTCTATAGTACGGGCCGCAAATAGACCGGCAGTATACAGGAACAGTCTCGCTAGAAGCTCGGGCACTCTTGATTTGTGTTCCCGGGGCAGTTCCAACTGCGCCGATGATTTGAGCGCGGGGCTAGATCGGTGAACCCAACGTTAATCGCTCCACTTTCCCCCAAGGTGGGGCGATAACAGTAACTCGGTTTCCACCGGTCAACAAAAAAATGTGTGTGACTGGTGTACCTACTTATTTATTTGTATGGGACATTTACGCCATTTCTTATGTATATAGGTATGTTAGCGATACGTTTTATTATAAATGTTTTGATAATCCAGGGACTTCATTTATTGAAAATCTTAAAAGTGTTAAAAATAAAACAATTTTTTACGGATTTCCGGTTTTTTTTTTAACTGTTGGTAGATGTTTCGATTGCTGCTATTGCTTCGACAACTGAAGTTTTTGGTGGTTACCAAGCAGATGACTATTACCTCAGTTCGGCTCGTGTCTACGAAAGCCGCGCTTAAATCCCAAAAAATTAAGCAACCATTACAAAAAATCTTGGTAACGGTGTAGTGGCTACTGGCCAGTAAGTACTCGTAGAACACAGATCACTCTGTGTCGTAGAATTAACGTTGTTTCTGTATAAACAAAAAGGATACGATAAAAGTTATTAATAACCAATATATTATACTAAAGCGAACAACACGTACAAAATGAAACCAAATTGTACATTATAGAGTAAATGGGTACAAAAGAATCGGTATCAGCCGCGTTAAGATTATGCGAGAAACCATGGAAAGTTATCGATCAACCACATAATTTAAAATCGCTCTCATAATTATAAGTGTGATAATTATTTTAATATAATTGTAATGTGGGGGACCATGTTAAGCAGTTAAAAATCACGAGCTTTTTTCAAATTTCCTTCAATGTCATTTGGAGTAATGAGAAAAACGTGGATTACATTAAAAACCATATTATGTGAATATAGTATATTATCGATTTCTGTTGCTTCATATTCTTGTTTTTTCTCTTCCGTGCCTTAGGTATTAAAGTTTAACTGACAGAATAAAGTTGCCTCGGAAAACTTTTCTCGTAAAGTAACTGTGAATATTAAACATAATGCGTAGTTTAAAAGTAGCAAATAGTTTAGGCATATAGCCAGGTGGTAGTTCAATGGCCTTATTCCTAGACAATTGTAAAATAAATAATAAATTAATAATAATAAATAACACCCAACAGTCACATACATAGTCCTGACCCCACACTAAGATCGAGTCTTGTCGTGGGTATCAGGAACTACGAGAGACTTTTCGGTCTCACAAACACCCAGACCCGGAAGAAATATTTGTGGGCCGCACAAACATTTCTCTCGGTGCGGGGATCGAACCCGTGACCTCTCGTTTCACAGGCGGCGTCTAACCGACTGCGCCACGGAGGCTGTCAAAATGTCAAATCTACATTCGCTGTCGAATGTTTTGTCTTCTTCACTCTAACTCAATTCAAAAGTCTGTTCTTGGGTGACAATCACGCCTGTGATCACGCCATATAAGCGTGCACTGCGATATTTTTAAATTATTATTTTAAACTTGTTCCGACAACTTTACTTTTTTATTTTATTGTATAACACTAGACGGAATGGCTCGTGATTTACTAGTTAAACCTGTTGATGACATAACCAAATAATGATGTGGGTTCGAATCCAGTATAGGGCTCTGTATATGGTGGCAATTATCTCGGCATTTCAATTCCTCGTAAGGCCATGTTGCACATAGCATCTTCATGATCTTCGGCTTGTTCTAGGAATGTCAGTGTAGAATATTGGAACCTTATTCATAGTTAATCAACCTATTTTTACTTATCGACTGTTTTTTATTCTTCGGTCAATCGAGTTCTGAAGTCGTT
Source organism: Hyles euphorbiae (assembly GCA_023078785.2). Taxonomy (NCBI): domain Eukaryota; kingdom Metazoa; phylum Arthropoda; class Insecta; order Lepidoptera; family Sphingidae; genus Hyles; species Hyles euphorbiae. The sequence continues at coordinate 12,857,622 of CM041042.1, read as the reverse complement.
CAATAGGGTCTAAATATTCGATATCTAAAATCTATACCAATATTATAAAAACGAAAGATTTTATTGTTTGCATTGAATAGGCTTTGAAACAACTGGATTTGTAAAATTCTTTCTCCATTAGAATCCTAAATTATCCATGATGAACATAGACGATAGAATATTTTAAAAAGTGTATCCGTACCTGGGGCCCTGCTATATTCATCCGAAACGAAGTTCGAAACTTCGGACGATCGAAGTTTTTTATACGATACGAATGTATCTACTCTGTAAAAGTTTGAATTTGTATAACGTACATTGTAACTATAAGCCTATGGTTACGACCATAAGTCACTAACAACCATAAGTATATGTAGGTACATTCGTATCGTATATAAACTTCAATCATCCGAAGTTTCGAACTTCGTTTCGGATGATTATAGTAGGGCCCCTGAGCGGAGACAGGCCAAGCTGCTATAGGTTTATAAACTGATTCATCAAATCAAATCCAATGAAAATATTTTTTATTCAAATAGTCTTTCACAAGATGTTTTAAATCGTTATTTCTGCTACCACCGCTTCAGAACGTGTTATTGTTGTGTGAACAAGACGAACTGTCTTCTTTTACGATGAATAAGGTCTTTGGCGGTTACTGTTTTCTTACTTCCTAGGAACTAGGATCTTCATAGCAACCTGTTGCAACTTACAAGCAGTCTATTGCCCTGTACCCTGCATCATCGTCAAGCGTTGGTTGTTCAGAATGGTTTGCGGATTTTAAAACCAAGTTGTATGGGCTCAAGATAATTTTTTATGTATGTTGCAAAGACAATTGACTTATAATTAAATATATTCTACTGTTTTATTTAATGAAATTTTTATACAATTTTCCCATTGCGATAATGCCGCCTTTAATTGTTATTTCTTTAATACAACTGGTTTTATTTGTGGTGCAAAAAGGATAAATGAATTAATTAATAAATCTGTCTTGGTACATATAAAGTACGATTCTAGCTTGATGACGCAATAAACATATATTGTAGTTACATAAATTGCATTATAAATTATACGAATATTAGTGTAGTACGATGCGATGAACAAATAATTTCCAACCTTCAACATAATACTCATATTATAACATGATTACCATAAATCCATCATGTAAATTCTATTGTTTAAAAAACCTTTAGCATTGGAGACGAGATCAGATAAAATGAAACATGAAAACAGTTTTAATGCTCTTTTCAAAAAATAGTTTATGTAATGCCACGATTATTGTGTTTTTTCTTTTAGAACTAAAAATAAATAAACGGAAATTATCAGTAGTAGTGTAGGTGCTTATATTCTGCTCTCTTTTCCATTAAATAAATAAATAAATAAACATACCTAACCACCATGCCACATACATATCCAGACCCCACAAAGATCGAGTCTTGTGTCATTTTTGTTATTGTTTTGGGTATCAAAAACTACGAAAGACTTTTCGACCTTATACACACCCAGACCCGAAACTAATGCCTGTGATCACACAAACATTTGTCTCGGCGCGGGGATCGAACCTGCGACCTCGAGTTTCACAGCCAGGGTCTAACCTACTGCGCCACGGAGACTCAACATCAGAACATTATTTTGAGGTCAAAAAAAACCTTATATTAAAGCCCGTATTCACAAACAATACTTTACTCAGTGTTGAAGTAACCCTATGCTAAATAACACATTTCTCACAGTAATCGTTCTGCTCAGCCTTTTTATTCATAAACAATACTTGAGTCACCATTTTACTATGGGAACGCACAGTGTCCAATGCGGATCAGTGATTGGTCAATAAGAGTCGGGACCTTTTGAGTGCTCATATAACCCCTAATGTTTGATCAGGTGAGATATCGCCTGCGGTGGTCGAGCGGCGTTTTAAGCACGCAACAGCCGACCCGTGTCGTCGCGTCCCTGTTGCAATACTAATGAGCTAATGTGTCAACGCACTCTATTGTTAACTACACGGAATGTATACTTTCTTTAAATAAAGTTATTCTGATACTCCAAAGTCGTCTAGGAACAGTTGATTTGAGTTAACTACCTTCTGGGAACTGAGTTGGTTTTTATATTAGTAGGTCTCTCATATGTGAGAGGCTGCCTGGGTAGGTACCACCGCAATGTCTATTTCTCCCGCTAAACAGCAGTGTAAATGCAATGTTGTGTTCCCGTTTGAAGGAAATTGTAGTAAGAGTAAATACTGGACATACTGGACAGCCTCCATGGCGTAGTTGGTAAGACGCTGGCTCTGATACAAGAGTCCGCAGAATCGACCCTCTCACCGAAACTAATATTTCTGTGAACCATAGGTACTTGTTTCGGGTCTAGGTATTTGTGACCGAAAAGTCTCTTATAGTTCCTTAAACAAACGACAGAAAACTCGATCTTAGTGTGGGGTCAGAACGAAATTATATGTGACTGTTATGTCTCATCATGGCGAGCGCAGTGGAATGCTAAATATTGCTTAGTAATTCATGGTGTTGTTAGGTTTTGTTACTATCCATGAGCAGTCGTATCGTTTATCTTCAGGCGAATTGCATTCTCGTTTCGCCATTCAATATTCATCGCAATAAACAAAACAAGTGTAGAAAAGACACGTGGGCAAGTCTCGGGATCGAAAATGTCGTAAATCGGGCGAAACTAAAGCTGCCAAGGTGAATTGATTGATCATTCGCGTAAATCTAAAAAAAAAACATTGCGAATAATATTACATTTTAAAGGCATTTTTTCCTGCTTATGCTTGTGTGTATGAGAAAACGTTTTCATTTCAAGGATTTAGCTTTGTAGTAATGAAAAATACATTTCGCTCAGATTTAAAACAATTAGCAGTAAATAATAACCTTTATTATAATAATTTACATACATGAACTCACCGCCTTTTTCCCACAACGGGTAGGCAGACCGCAGATGTGCAAGGACACCCACAAATCACCTTGCATGTTCCGTCCCACGATGTGATAGGTGGCAAATCTATTGCCAAATCAGGAACAAATATCTGGACCTAGTAAAATCCAATATCACTTTGCCTAACCTGGGATTCGAGCCTGAGACCTGAGCTTTGTAACCGTATTCTAGTACAACTACGCCACCGAGTGAGTCTTTATTTAATTTAAATTAAATGATCTACTGCACCTATATATTGCAGTATGAACTATTAAGTTAACAAATTCATAATTAGGAAGTCGTGTTCTTTCCCGATTTTAATTCCGCGATTATGTTTATGAAAGTATTGTTTCATAATAAGTAAAAGTGAAGAATCAACTTAAATCTCTTGAATTTTTTAATACATTTCCTTAAGATAAAGTATTGTTATTTGCCGGCCAATATATTGTGGTTGTCGTTTAGATTTCTAGGTAGAAGATGGAACAGTCCACTTTGCACGGCTTTTTTAAACCCCTGTCTGTGTTCAGCAATAGAATGTTTATTGGCATAAACAAGACAAAATGTCCATTTTTCAACATCATCTGATGATATAAGAATTTTTATTATCGATTAAAAAATACCATTTCATTTTTTTTTACATTTATTTTATACAATCGATTCAGCAAGCGAGCAACATGTAATCTGATAAGTGGAGTAAGAAGTAAGTGATCACTTTCACCCATGAACATCCATGACGTTCGGATCTGGAATGTTTTGCCGGGAGATCAAATCGAGAGGGGAACGGGAAGAAAATGTTATGTAACGAGGAAAGGTGTACTTGGCAACGTCACATCGACATCCTCTGAAACATTGGTACTGCCCCGGACGAGCCTGCCCATTTATGCTGAGTCATGACTGACAACAGCGTGCTGTGTGACTCTAGATAGGAAGAAAGATGAAGAAAGATTTATTTCTTCACCACTTTTAACTTTTATACCGGGTATTTCAAGAGTGCTACCGAAAACGAAACTACCAAGTTTTGGTGACTACAAACACAATGTAACTAAAAATTTCGCAAAGACACGCGACATTTTTTTTTTATTATTTTGGAGTTTGGGTGGTAAATCTATAGTTTTTGCTATAATAATCAATTAAAGCCTTACGTACTATAGCATCTTTAAAAATAAAAGGGTGTACACTATTATTTAAGAAAAAACTATGTATTTACCACCCTAATACGACGCTAGAAAAAAATTAACAAAAAAATATCGTCTCAATTTTTTGCACAAAATTTATTTGCATCGAGTCAGCACTCACTAAAACTACCACCCAGCTTCGTTTTCGGTAGCAGTCTTGATATACCCTGTATGCTATTCCGTGTTAGCTTTTATCTATTACACTTTAAACTGCTTTAAACTGCCCTCTGTTTATCCTTGTTTTAAATTTATCCCATGGTTGTCTGTCTCTTACAGACATTGCCTTTGTGCGATAAGACCGCCAACTGTACTTTTTATGTTTGTGAATATCGTTTTTATTCTTTTTTTTTTGTGTGCAATAATATGTACATAAATAAATAAATATCATATACCATCTTTGCCTTCAGATTGGACCAGCGTTTGAACAAGCCGCTATGTATTATCATGAACTGGATGATGTCGAAACCGAACCACATCATGAAGTACGCCAACATTTATCTGGAACAGGACTATAACGTCATCGCCGTGTCGTGTTCACCCTTGCAGCTCATGTGGCCTGTTAAAGGAGCGCAGGTAGGTTTCATATATCAATCCCTTAATTTAAGAACCACGTCAATATTTATCTTATTTGCTTTGAGACTTGACTTCTGCAATTGTATGTCTTTTTATTGGATCTTGATATCTTTTAGCAAATATTTCGATATCTGATTTGCATGAAGGGAGGTAAACCAACATCACTAGTTGTTTTCTTTCCAATTACATAATTTTACAGGAGTATCATCTTCTCCATCTAACATCTGTAAGGCTTTTCCCATAAAAATATATATTGATGCAGTTCGTACCTCTTTTACATACTACGTTATTGGATTTTCTAGGTGATAGCAGCAGATCTATTGAAGTTTCTGGAGAGTAACCATGACATTAGTCCGATGGTGGTGCACGGGTTCTCAGTTGGAGCATACGTATGGGCAGAAATGCTGGTGCATACCACACACGACAAAGAAAGGTAAGTTTGAGACGACGAATTTCTGCAAGAAAATTGAAATAGATTCAGGTCCTTTGTCCTTCCGTGTATTTCTATGCGGTTGGGCCTATATTACATTAATTCATGTTTTAAAATGATTTGTCTCATCGTTTTTATCCGGTTGTCAAGCGGAGGATATTTTTCAGGAAATCTTAAAAATGCCATACTTTACGAAATGTATACGCAATACGGCAATAATATGCCCGTTTTAGAGATAGCATAACTCAATTTTTTTTAATTTCCTTTCAGGTACCAGCCTGTATTAGACCGCGTGGCGGCTCAGATATGGGACTCGCCAGCAGATGTCTACGAAATACCTGTTGGCCTGCCCAGAGCCGTGTTCCCCAAGAACAAATTCTTGCAGAGTGCTTTACGGGCTTATTGCATGTTAGTAATACATTTTAGTACTGTAGGAAAACATCGAAACAGTTCTGTTGTGTGATGCCTCCGGTTATCGAGATTCGGAAGACGAACAACCTTTCCTTCAACCTTCCCTTTGTTGATGCTTATGTATAGATGCAGTTATCACTGACCATTAGATGAGCTAAGTACTCTTTTGTATGTAAGTACTGATATAGCAAAAATCTTCAAACTTTTGTTGAATAGACCTTTTCAACTGCGTTGGGTTGGATTCTTCGTGATTACCTCAATCAATTTGTACAAATACAAAATATAATGTTAAGTCGTGTAATATTAAGTAAGTACCTTCTCGCTTTGAAAAATAAATACCACAGCCCGTTGAATTTTGATTTAATTTGAACGAGACACGGTCCATGGACCCCTGGTGGATCAGTCGGCACTTTAGATTATACCTACTACCACTTTGATTATCATATAAACAATGCAAATCATCTAAAGTTTTAATTTTATAAATCGTTTACTCCCAGTACGCACATGAAGGTGTTCCACAACGTGGCGACGAAGCACTACATGCGCGCGACGCAGGTGTACCACAGCACGCCGTGCCGGGCGCCCGGGCTCTTCCTGTGCTCCCTCACGGATCCCGTGGGAGCCGCCAAGCGGAGTAGGCATGCGCATGACTGCTGGGTAAAGATGGGGATCAAGGTAGGACAGTTTTAAAACGATTATTGTCTTCACTATGTTGCAACACAAACTATTTTATTAGTTTTTGTTATTTCTTTCCTATCGTCGTATTGGGTAGTAAATAAATAGGTTTCCTTAAATAACGAAATTTAATGACTCTATGGAACGCCAGGATTTAAATTATAATTTTTGCAAAAGAAATTATTTAAAACATCAGAAACAAAAATTGTCGCGTTATTTTGCAATAAAAATATTTGCATCGTGGCTGTAGTCACTAAAATTACTTTATTTTCGGTAGCAGTCTTTATATACCCTGTATGTAAGAGGCCGCCTAGGTATGTACCACCGCAAGGTCTATGTATCCCGCCAAAGAGCAGTGTAAATCCAATGCACCATTGGACATAGGAGCCACAGTAACTACTTGACATACTACACAGTACACTCAGACTTCACATCTTATGTCTTAGGGTGGTGAGCGCAGAAGAATACCAAGCATTGCATTGTAATCCATGGTGTTGTTTGGTTTTGCATCTGTACATGATCGGTCGTGTCCAAGAAGCTTATACCCAAATGGAGATTACATTCCGTATATAAAAGTGAAGCACAAAAATTTTACCTTGAATGACGTTGCTGTTGCCTGCTATCCTTTTCTTTAGTGACATTGAATGAAAATGACTTTTTGTTCATTCATTGTCACTCGAAAGAAAAGGATAGCAGGCAACAGCGACTGCATTCAAGGTCAAATTTTTGTGCTTCAGTGTTTTATACGGAATGCAATGTCCATTTGGGTATAAGCTTCTTGGTCGTGTCGCTTAATATAAGGCGAAGGGCATGCTAGTCTTGCCATTGCCATTATAATTAATATGAAACTGTGGTATTTTTCCAGTGCAACTGGAAGTGCTGGGACAAGTCTCCGCACGTGCAGCACTACATCCGCCACCCGGAGGAGTACTTGGCCGCGCTGTACTGCCACCTCGACGAGTGCGGACTGCTGCGGAGGCAAGAGAAACTCACCATGCGAATATAATTGTGATACTGGATGCCTAATACCACTTACCTCTTCCCATCCTTTTGCCTCCTCTCCCCTTCTCCTATCTTTTTCCCTCCTCTCCCCTCCCGATTTGATCGGCTGGCAACACATCTACGATCCAAGCGTTGTGGATAATTTTAGGGATAGGAAAATATTTATGTGGGAAAGGTTAAACATAAAGGAAATGACTGCGTGTTCACTCTAACTGTATTTATTCGCGACTGACTAGGTAAACTTAATCGGCGGGCGCAGCCGCCTCTAATTACTCAACGTTGACACACATACATATCCCTTACATGCATATATTCGTACATACAAAACTCAGTCATACTGTACCTACACCAACCCCCCTTTTAAAGAAAAAATATTTTAAACACTAAGTACATCATATAACTTTAAAACAAACAATAAACACATTTTAATAATGAAATGTAATTTACCGCAAAAATATTAATTATATATTGCCGTGAATCAAAACAAAATTATTGCCTAATTACACGTGTGCCCAATAATAATTATGTTGCATACGTCTTAAAATTAATGAAACCGTACGACAAAATTTTTGCATGAACAATAAAAATGTAATTTACACAAAAATGCAATGTAAAGTTAATAGTAAATAAAATGTAATAAGGTGTATATTGGTGTATAATACGAGTATATGAACTAAATTAAGTCGCAATAGCATTAATCATAAATCTTAATCAAAATTACTCAATACGGTTAAAATACAATAGGTTGCATACTATGCAAAACGTAAAGGTGTTTTTATAACGCGGCCACTTCGCGTTGTTTTATGATTTAAAACTTTGCTAGAAGTGTCCTCGTTATTGCTTTTAATATTAGTACTATTATCGTTATTACTATCATCCGTTATATCTAACCTAGAACTATCACTATCGACAACGTATGCAGGTTTAAGCCTATCAATGGATATACAAGTTTCCTTATCACCTATCTTAATAATAAATGTCTTTCCTTGTCGTTTTACGACAGTATATGGACCATCATATGGAGGCTGAAGTGACCTTCTCATTATATCGTTCCTAACGAAAACACTTTTACATGTATTAAGATCGTTAGACACGAATAATGATCTCGAATTTCCATGACTCCTTGGTCGTGGTTTATATTTATTTATAGTATCCCTAAGCAACTGTAAATATTCCGAGTCCGACATACGAATTTTCGATTGGTCGTAAAAATCTCCCGGTAATCGAAACGGCTTACCGTAGGTTAATTCCGCTGCGCTCACCCCGCTATCACTTCTGATAGCTGCACGCAGACCTAACAATGCGATCGGAAGCTCGTCTACCCATGACTTGTTGCATTGCAAACGTGCCATGAGAGCCACTTTTAGTGCTCTATGCCAACGTTCGATCATGCCGTTGCTTTGTGGATGATAAGGAGTTGTACGTAACTTGTGAATGCCTAAATATTTCATGAGGTTGTTAAATAAATCACTCTCAAACTGTCTACCCTGGTCGCTAGTAAGCTTCGAAGGGCATCCAAAGCGAGAAATCCAACACTCAAAAAGTACTTTAGCTACGGTCTCCGCTGTGATATTTTGCACAGGAACAGCCTCGGGCCAACCCGTGGTACGGTCGATCATTGTCACGCAATATCTATATCCATCAGACGATATCGTCAAAGGTCCTACGATATCGATGTGTACATGTTGAAATCTATCAACCCTTTCAAAATTCCCTACTCCTGACACAGTATGTCTATTTATTTTAACTTTTTGACATACGGGACAGACTCTGGCCCATCTGGTTATATCCCGGTCCATATCTGGCCAAAAGAACTTTTGTTTGATTAATTGTTTAGTACATTTAATTCCAGGATGGCTAAGGTCATGTACTGAACGAAAAGCTAATTGCCTAAAATCTTCCGTTAAGTACGGTCTAATATTATTGTGTGAGACTTCACAATAAACTTGTTTTTCACCATCAGGTATGTAAAATTGTTTAAACTGCAAGTTGCAATTAGACGCTTGTATCATTCGCTGTAAATATGCGTCACTCGATTGCTTTTCCGCTAGCGCTGCATAATCCAGTAACGTCGGACAATTTATTGTTGCTATGCGGGAAAGAGCATCGGCCACTACGTTTTGATTACCGTTTATATACCTAATATCTGTGCTAAACTCACTTATATAAGAAAGTTGACGGATTCGTCTAGGACTTTCTTTATCGCTGTTTATTTTTGTAAATGCGTATATAAGTGGTTTATGATCGGTAAAAATAGTTAATTTTCGTCCCTCTACTAAACTTTTGAAATGTTTGATGGCCATAAATATTGCTAACAATTCGCGATCATACGCAGAGTATTTGTTTTCCGTGAGCGTTAACTTCCTAGAAAAATATCCCAGCGGTTTCCAACAGTTGTTAACTTGTTGTTGTAGGACTGCACCTACACTAGTGTTTGAAGCGTCACACATTAAAGATAAATCAGCATCTGGCAATGGATAGGATAATGTAATGGCGCTTTTTAAGCTAGCCTTACATTTCTCAAAAGCCTCAATAGCCTTATCAGTCCACTCAATTAATGTTTTATCGCGCTTTTTGGTGTTATGTAAATACGCATTTAATTCTGCCTGGCATTCGACTGCCCTAGGAATGTGAGAGCGGTAGAAATTAACCATACCGAGAAAACGACGCAATTGCTCGATATTTTCAGGCCTCGGAAAATTTACAATTGCTTCTACCTTATCGTCAAGCGGGCGAACACCATCCGCTGACACCTCATAACCTAAAAAATCTAATTTTGATACGCCAAATATACATTTAGATACGTTAATTGTAACACCAAATTCGTTAAACCTTGAGAAAACTGCCTTCAAATGCGCCTTATGGGCTTCTTCCGATTCGCTAGCTATACAAACGTCATCAATATAATTAAATACGAAATCGAAACCACGCAGCACTATCGTGTCCATGAATCTCTGAAACGATTGTGCAGCGTTGCGCAAACCAAACGTCATCCGCGGGAATTCGAAAAGTCCAAAAGGTGTAATGATTGCCGTTTTCTCAATGTCATCAGGTGCAACAGGAATAAAATGATACGCCCTATTTAAATCTAACTTACTAAAAATAATCTTTTTTCCTGCTAATAAGTATTTAAAATCGTTAATACGTGGTATAGGGTAACGATCGGGCTTTGTTATCGCGTTCAATCGCCTATAATCACCACATGGCCTAAGTTCTCCATTTTTCTTGGGCACCACATGTAACGGGCTTGCCCAAGGACTTTTGGAGGGCCTACAAATACCTAAATCTAACATATTCTGGAATTCCGCCTTAACCTTTTTATACCTATCCGGAGGTAATGGTCTCGCCTTCGCATAGACAGGTGGTCCTGAAGTCTCTATGTGATGGCACACCGAATGCTTTGGAATATCTTTGTATGATACCGGACGGGTAATATCAGGATAGTTGGATAAAATATCATGCCATACATTGTTATTAACCAACGTTTTAATAGATGATTCATACTCGCCGTGGCATAATATGACTGACGCAATAACATTCAAACGCGTAACCTGATCTACGAGTCGCCGTGCGCTTAAGTCAACTAACAATCTATAATGAGTTAAAAAATCTACTCCAATTATAGGTTGCTTAACAGCCGCCACAATGAAAGTCCATCGGAAAGATCTTCTTAAACTAAGGTCTAACACTAAAGTACGCACGCCATATGTCCTTATCTCGGTACCGTTAGCCGCATAAAGTTTATACTTATCACACGCGAAATCTTTCGATTTAATAAACGAAACGGGTATAACCGACACATCCGCACCAGTGTCTATTAAAAATTTTAGTCCACTGTTTCTATCGAAAATACATAGGCGTTTTGACGCGTCGATACAAACCTCCGCCGCCGGTTGTATCGCCGCTAGTTTTCCGATGTGGCAACGTGTTTCGGCTCTTTCCAGTTGCACGGATCTACGCACTTGGTCGCTTTGGAACGATATTTGTAGTGGTAAAAGCACAACCAATCTGGGTCCTTTCGGTGCCTACTCGCGTCCCTAGTGCGCGACCTCGACCTACGAGAATTACGTCTACGTGGACCACGATATGGTTGCCGCACGCGACGTAGTTCCGAAACCTCGACACTCAGTTTATGTAACGCGGCGGCCAAGTCTGAAGATATGGTGGTGTCTTTTGGGATCGAGCTCGATGTCGCCACCGCCGATAAGTCTGCTGGTCGGGTGGCCTCAATGACCTTGTCGGCAATCACGGCCAAATTGTCCAATTCCTTGACCTCCGTGACTGCTAAAACCGCTTGCACCGCTGCTGGAAGGTGGCTATTCCACATTATTTGCAACGTTGGGTCTGGAATTTTCGAACGTGCCAAGTCTCGCATGCGCCGTAGTAGTTGGGAAGGCTTCTGGCTGCCCAGTTCCATCTCTCCTAGCAACTTTTGGAACTGCCGTGTCTCCGACTCCTCAAACACCTGCAGCAGCCGCTCCTTGAGTGCCTCATATCTGCGCTCCTCCGGTGGCATCAGCAGTAAATCGCTAACCTGCTGGATGGCGCTCTTGGTCAGCTTCGTCACCACCAGGTTCTGCTTAGCAGCATCGCTAAGTTTTTGGCTAGCAACCACCGCCTCAAATTGGACGAACCACAGTCGCGGCTGGTCCGCCCAAAATTCCGCTATCCGTGACGATACCGTGATGCTTGCCAGCGCATCTTCCTGCCGCGACTCGAGTTTCTGCTCCGAGGCGCGCATGGTGGGTATATTCATACCTGGGGTAGTCATCGTCGATTTCCGAATTATAACGTATGTAATAATTAATTAATTAATAAACACAGCTACAGGGGTCACCACTTTAGGGATAGGAAAATATTTATGTGGGAAAGGTTAAACATAAAGGAAATGACTGCGTGTTCACTCTAACTGTATTTATTCGCGACTGACTAGGTAAACTTAATCGGCGGGCGCAGCCGCCTCTAATTACTCAACGTTGACACACATACATATCCCTTACATGCATATATTCGTACATACAAAACTCAGTCATACTGTACCTACAATAATCATGGGCGGCAGTGATCATTTGCCATCAGGTGAAAGAATTTTTAGTTTAGCGGTACTGATGAATAAAAAAATAGCTCCTCTCTATTGCTTAACAGCCGCTGCCAATAAACAATCCCAATCCAAAATTTGCCGTTTGGTAATTGCCAATGGTTATAGAGTTTAAATTTAAATTAGGTAGATAACTATTATCTCTTTTCTATTTTTATTTTTCTGAGTAGGATAAAATAAAGTAATATATTTTTTTGTGACTGGGTATTTTAAATGTGATATTAAGGTGGGCTGCGTTTAGCGATAAGTTCAATCTTAATTAGTAATACTAATTAGTAATTGTAAAAGATAATATTTTATGCTAAATTATTGCGTTCAAACGAAATCAAACTTTTTATATGACAAAAAAAAATGTTTTTTGAAATTTAAAATAATATTGTTCTTCAAATATGTACCTAATTAGGTACGGAAATAATACAGAAATATAAATAAGTGCAGCAAAATGTATTACAGATATATTTTACTATTTATACATAAATATTTTAGATTGTCTGTTACTAATTCAGATCACTTAGCCATGTGATCGAAAAATAACTATAATAAAATCATTAATATATTTATGTCTATGAGAAAAAATGTTTTAAGTAACTTGAAAAATATATTTTTGGCAATACGAATATAATTTGCAGTATGTGATTTTATACTTACATAGTATGTATTGTGAACTATTTTTACTTAATTAAAGTATTATATTGTTCAAAAGGACTTCATGTTGTGAATATGTACTTATAAGAAAAAACAATGAACTAAAAATATTAAATACTTAGGTGTGAGTTTGAATTCAATTATTTGAACATTTTAGTGTACATATATATATATGTTATTAAATTAAGATAATCTCCTATTTTATACAGTTTTTTCAGGTACCAGAGAAGTATATTTTTATACATAACACCAAAACTGTACTTACTAAAAGCATGGTTCTCAAAAGATAGGCAATTACGATGTGTTTAGACGTCGACTCCGTGGCGCAACGGTAGCGCGTCTGACTCCAGATCAGAAGGTTGCGTGTTCAAATCACGTCGGGGTCATTTGAATTTTGTTATTTGTTCAACTAACCAATAAAAAATAACAGTAATTTTATTATTATGATGTATTTTTATTTATTTAGTTTTGTTGATATATTAGTGTTTAGAGTAGACTGAAGGAAGGAAGAAGGTGAAGGGTGGCGTAAATGGTAATAAATATGATATTATTGTCTTTTAATTACAATAGCATATTGTCATGGTTGCCCTAAATTGATAGGTTTCAGCCCTTATCCCTAACATAATCATAGTCTGAAATTATAAAATTCAATAACCTAATAAGATAGTATTATTATGAAGACTATTGAGACTTGCAACAAGGCAGTTGTTTAAATAAAAACAACAATTAAATTATTCAGTGTCATGACATTTTACTGTACAACAAATAAGTAGCATACTTTTAAATACATATTTTGTGTTAAAAATAAAACATTCATAACAATTAAAATAAACTAGAACGGACATTGTGAACAAATATTTCCAACAGAAAACTGCGGTAATACCGCTATTTCTGATGCTGTCTCTTTCACTCGTAGGCAATCACGCTATCTTCCCTTTCGCTTCATTGAATCACTTATGTCTGGTTCACGCGCATATATTTAGTTCAGAATGTCTGCTCTAATCTTTAATGTACATAACATTTCATTTATCTAGCCTGTTATAATTATTCTTTTACTCCGCTCTCCGTTGCTTGTTCTTCTTTCTTCTAGAAGGTTGTCCCTTATTAATCTTCTGTTTGGGTTGCTTAACTCTCTCCCTAGCAGCCTTCTTCAATCTCATAGCATGTTTGCCTTTTTTCTTCTCCATTTTCACATTTTGTCGATGCAAGTTAGCCTGTTCTCTCAATTTGTGATTATTTCTTAACTTATGCTGCGCTCCTTCTTTTGCCGTAAGACCAGTGTATTCATCAAATTCTTCATCGTTCGACCTTTTGACGAATTTCCCGGGTTGGTGGTTGGGTTTTCTATTTTCAAACCTTCCTTTCTTGACGTAGCTCTCGTCCGGTGGCATTTGGGACTTCCGTTTCCTGTTTCTTCGTTTCTCTGCTTGCTCGTTGTTTTCGTTCTTGGGTGCGGGTTTGTTGGCTAAGGGGTTGTTAGCTATGGACTTTTCCAATCGTTTCTTCCTCGCGTTGAGCGCTGTGCGATCTTCTATTGAGAATGATACTATGGGCCTCTGTGGGTGCAAAAAAATATTTATTATTATACTATAAATAAATAAATACATCTATAATCCAACTATCACATACATAGTCTTAACTCCATATTAAGATCAAGGTCTTATATCGTGAGAGATTTTTCGGTCTCACAAACTCCCAGACCCGAGATAAATACCTATGAACCTCACAAAGAATTGTCTCGGTGCGGGGATCGAACCCGCGGCCTCTCATTTCACAGCCGGCGTCCAACTAACTGCGCCACGGAGGCAGTCTATGTGGATGGAATCAATATTATAATAACATACCAAGAAACGCAGAATTTGAATACTTAAAAAAAGACAAAAAATCATTTTCACTTACAATTTCACTATGAATTGCATTGAACATAACCCGATATATTTGTAGAGTCAGTATGCAGAAATAATGATGATAAACTTACATTATTCTTGTCAAATATGTCTGGATTGTTGTTGAGTTTTCTGAGACACGCGAGCGCGTCTTCGTGTCTCGTGAACATCACGAATCCATACCCTTTAGACCTGTAAAATAATATTATGGCTGAGTTGCACAAACTAACTTTGCCAATACCCTTCGCCAATACCTTTGACCTTGAAACTATTTGTCGACGTCTCAATTGAATGGCGACGACATTTCTAGACGCAAAGGTATTGTAACTATGATAGATGTCCATATATAAATATATTGTAGTAATACTGCATGGACAAAATGTGATTATCACGTGCACATAACTGAGCCGACCTATTTATACTGAGCATTTTTGAGCGTGGATATTCTAGCATGTCAGTATCAACGAATTTATGTCACACTGCAATGTACGGGCTTTCTCTCCAACCGAAAGTAAGATTGAGAGATTAGGGCCATAGAGTCACCATGCTATCCTAGTGCAGGTTAGTGGTATAGTAATTCTTACAAATCTGTATAGTATTCAGGTTTGCCCAGAATGTTTTCCTTCACCATACAGTTTCTTTATATGTAGCCTATAATTAATTTAAAGGTAAGTGGATGTAAAGCATAGTAATATTTTGTTCTTCTACTATCAAATATTAAGTGATGTATACTGACGGGTGCTTCCCGTCGTTTCCGACAGGGCTCCGCAGGTCTCGCATGACGCGCGCCTCCGTCACCACGGCGCTGCGCCCCGCCGCCGCAGTGCAGATGCTACGCAGCCGACCATCTGTACAGTGGGGTGGCAGGTTCGAAACCACTAAACGGTAGCGGGACACGAATCTGGAAACAAATAGGTTTTTCGTTTTAATTTAAAAGTTTACGTCTATGGATACAAGTCCTTTTAGCCAATCCTTAACTATTACAAAACAAATTTTCGAATTTTAAACAATCGAGAATCTATTAAATACATTAATTACATCAAAACATATACAACTTTTCTACTGGATTCTTCAACATTTCTTGAATAAAGGCTTGTGATGATTTGTATTTAATATCGTTATTTATTTAATACAGCGAATTCACTGAATATAGGCCTCCAATGAATCCTCAAGAAATCCGTTGAAGCAGCCAGTATCCAGTCAGTAAACCTGATCTGATCCAATGATATTAAAATCCTATTCTCCTGAGTTTACCTTACACTGAAAGAAAATAAGTTATAAAATTATGTGTATTCATATGCAAATAAATGCTATAGATTGAAAATCAAAATTCACACAACATTTATTTGATTCCCTTGTTTATTTGATTGCTAGGGATATTGATAATTATTGTATTTGTAATGAGCACACCTGTTCAAGTTCTTCAACATCTGAGTCTTGCTACGTTCGAGAGCTAACCGTTTCGCCATGTCTGATGCAGAAACACCCACTGCCGCTTTGGTGCCGGCCACCACCACTGAAATACAAAATAGATTGTTTTAAATGGCTCTTGATTTTTGTATAAGAGTACAAAAGAACTTGGAGATCTAATTTTTTTTTTAAATATGTATCCCTGTGTTAACGAAAAGATAAAAATGTAAAAATAACATTTTACTGTTGAGCTGCAGATAGTATGAGTACTAGTAGATGCTAGTGGTGGGCAGATTCGAATTTAAGATACTTACCACTTTCTGCAATAATAAATGACGATTAAATTATCTACAATACCATATGAAAACTTAATAAGCCTACCCAATTAAAAATGGGACAAAGAAAAAAAATATATAACCCAACTATTTAAATCTTACCTCCTTCTTTGACTAAATACAAGTTCCTGTTGTCCTTTGCTTCTTTTTTCTTTCCATTCTGCAAGTTCTCCTTTTTCAGAGCCGGTTTCACTTGCATCACCTGACCTTCTATTTTGAGCTGTGGAGGAGGCAATGCCAAGAACTTGTCCGCATCTTCTTTATTCTGAAAAGAAATAATTAATAACTCAAAGCTTCGTCGGAAAATATTTAAGGAATACGAACCAAAACCGAATTAATTGAATTTTTTATAATAAATGCATCAAAAATATTGCACAGCGTTCAATTCCCCATAACAAACGTTGCAAATATTCAATAACTTTCGGCCACAATAATGCTTTACTAAACGTGATTTGATATAACTACTGATTACTAACAGTTTTCCTATTTTTCCATTTATAACTCACCACAAATTTAACAAAGCCCGATCCTTTTGAGTGCTCAGTCATCTTATCAACACATATCAATGCATACTTCACGGGGCCAGTCTGCTCCGCAAATTCCTTCAACTGATCATTATCTACACTGAATGGTATGTTTATTATGAACACTGTGCACCCATCTTCGGCGTCATTTAATTTGATACTGAAAATAAGAAGGATTAAACATTTAATGCAATACTAGAATTTGTTGTATGTCCATTATTCTTTTTTAGAAAGGAAATACACCCAAGCTCTTTGAGAAGCACAAGGGATACTTTTTCCCAGCAGTGAGATGAAGATGGTACAATAAAAATAAATACACCCATCGTCCAAAGTTCTGATCTCAGATTAAATCTGGTGTTAACATCACATTTTATAAGCGCCTAGTAGGTCTCATAACACTCATACTTAAAGTAAATATAAGTGATTCCACAAATAGCAATCTCGTTTATGGCACCAAATACTTCAACCAGAGCAGTTGCCTTCTTCAAAACCGATATTTAATCAACTTAATCATCTACTAACCGTTTTCGTTCAGCCACTGTACTTGTTTCGCTTTGTGCATCATCCATATCTACATCTCCTTTAGATTCCGTATCTTCATCTTCATCATCATCATCATCATCATCATTGTCACTTTCTTCATCAGCGCTGCCTTCTGCACTTCCCTCATCATCACTCCCATCATCACTACCTGAATCTTTAGATTTACTATCTGACTCTTCATCTGATTCGCCTGTAAGTCATATACTTTTTATTAATCTGTCCTTACTAGTACTCTAAATCTATCTTTATGGACTCTAAAGCAAATTATAAATTGCCTGATATTTTTGGTGCATATCTTAGTACAATTATTACACAGACATAACTTTGAAAATATCCAGTTGCTAAAGAATTAGCAAGATGCCCCTAGAATAAAAGAAATAAACTATATTCTCAGAGCCATTGTATAGCAATAAAATCAATAATCATGAATAAATGATAAAATAGCAACAAATAAACACGCTCACTTTTAATCTCCTGTTTGAGATCATTATTGGAAATATTCAGAGGTGGTCCGTCATCATCACTGTCGGAGTCCTCTTTCTTCACCTGCTCCTGCATCTCCAGCTGCTGGTTGACCACATGCTGCATGTACTTGTCTTTGGGGACTGCCCAATCTACTGATATAGGCCTACCTGAGAAAAAAAAATATTTTTATGAAAAATCTGGAATTACTTAATGTATTGTTTTGCTTGATTGCTGCAATGTAATTAAAAAAAATTACATTTAAAAAATATTATAAAAAAACGTGTGTTAAATGAGGCATCATAATCACTAGATTTGATTAGTATTTTAATCCTAAACAGATTTTAAAAACAATTTCCATTTTTTAATTTGAGATCAAAATATAAAGTATAGCTTTTAGATACAATAGTGTGAGTGTTGACAATCCTCAGTATGAGAAAAAAAATTGAACTTACCCAAAAAAGGTTTCATATTTGTGTTCAGCAATGCTTTTTTTGCCATGGGTACATTCTTAAAATGCACAAAGGCACATCCAACAAGCTTTCCATCTGGCTTTTTTAATAATTTCACCTCTAAGACAGTGCCGTAAGGTTCAAAATGCTCCTTCAATGATTCCTCTGTAGCTTTAAATGACACATTACGTAGAATGAGCCTAGCATTGCGGTTTATTCTCATTTTATTTTTCTCTTCTTTTGCATTTGATTCTTCTTTAGACGGTGCTGTAATATCAACATTTTCTTAATAACTAATAGAATTAATTTCTATAAAGCATTTTAAGACTAGTGAATTTTTCATATTATATAACATTGAATGTTATAAGGGAAGTTGATGAATATTTGTGTATAAGTTGTATGCTAATATGAAACAAAGGAATAACTCACACACAGTTATCTCTTTTTCATCTTCAATGTCATGTGATTTTTGGTTGGTACCGTTATTTTGAAGAGTTTCACCATATTTATTTTTTGGTATCGCCCATGCAACCTGTATTGGACGATCTGAAAATAAAGAAATTGTAAATGATTTTTAATACTCAGACCTGTCTGTATAAAAATATTATTGAGTTAAAGAATAATTTTACAGTCTACTGGAGAAATAGTTAAGTCTGTTGTCCTCTCCAGATTTTTGTTTTTTGAGGTTTTGTTTCACCCCATAACTCATAAGTGATGCAATAGCTTACCTAGAAAAGGCTTTTTATTTGTAGCTGTTAAAGCCTTATTGGCCATGGGAACATGAGTGTAGTGAACAAACCCGCACCCCACGAGTCTACCGTCCGGTTTCCTCAACAACTTCACCTCCTCCACAGTGCCATAAGGGGCGAAATGTTTTCTTAAGGCCTCCTCTGTGGCTTTGAACGAAATATTCCTCACAATAAGCCTAGCATTTCTGTTAACTCCATCTTTGAATTTCGTATTGTCTTCCGAGTTATTTTCACTGCTGTTTTTCTCACGCATGTTGCTGTTTATTTGTGATTTATTTCTTAAGTAATCAATTCACTTTCTGTAAACGAGAGTGTCCTTAATTTCACGTGGTAAACCAAAACATAACCTAGTCAAGCACGGCACATTCAACACTCAGTCTCTAATTATTTGAATATACTTCGATTTAATACGTTGTCGTAATATAAAAATTATATTATTACGTATTTTTTATTTAAAATATTATGTGAATTACAACTTTTTCTTAAACGATATCGATAATATTACCATTTGACATTTACGAGATGTTTTACGTTTGACGTTACACAGCCGAAGCTTGAAAAATTAAACTGTGCGTAAAAGTCCTTTCTTCTAGTAATTTTACCTTATTAAAAATTATTGTCTATCTTCTAAAGGAAAAATGAATATTATCTTCTATAAAACTTCTACCATAAAATTATTCTTTAAGTATATAATAATTTTCAACATTTACTAATCGGTTTACCGATTCAAAAACACACAGCACTGATGTATTCGAACTGTCAAGTCGCGCAGCTGGTTGTCAAATGGGAATAAATATTGTTTTGCTAAATAATAACCTATATTTACCAAAATGAATTCCAGTTTAGCATTTAGAATATGTAATAGATTATTTTTACCACCTATCGTCACACGAGGTTATGCTTTCAAGACAATAAAACGGCCAGATCCGAAGACATTGAAAATGCCTTCTCCGGCGTCTGCTCCGAGTTTGATGGAAATAATTCGAGAGAAAATTCGTCTCAACGGGCCTATTACTGTTGCAGAATACATGCATATAGTAATAACGAACCCCACCGAAGGTTATTACATGAAAAAAGAGGTCATAGGTGAAGGTGGAGACTTCATAACATCTCCTGAGATCAGTCAGCTTTTTGGTGAAATTATGGCGATATGGTTTTGTGCTGAGACAAAGAAAATGGGGTCTATCAAACCTCTACACATTGTAGAACTTGGCCCGGGAAAGGGTACTTTGTTGATTGATTTTTTAAGGGTAAATTTATGTCAATATTTATATTTTATGCTACTGTTTTCATATAACATTTCTATCAAAATATAAAACGTACTATTATAAATATATTGATATAGATAGTCATTTCACAGAGGTCACTTAGTGTGCATTAGTGAACATATTCAAATAAATGTTTGTATTATTCATTATTACTATGTCATCCATCAATATGATAGAATAATAAAATAATGCTTAACTTGCAGGTTTTAAATAGACTGGGCTATAAAGGAGCTGATGTTTGCTTGCATCTTGTGGAGGTATCCTCTACTATGCAAACAATACAAGCAAATAGACTGTGCATGTCGCACAGGCCTGTTGAACTTGACCAGCCACATAACCATGAGGTAGATTGATTTATTTTAAAATTAATATCTACAAGGTAATTGTCCTTTACGTGTTTGACTCATATTTCTTATAAGAATTTCTGAAAACTATAGTAATATGCACAACATTCAAAACTTACTGAAATCACCAAGATTTATGATATTTTTATTGAAGTAACAATATATTTTACATTAATAACAATATTAATGTATGATAATGGTTTTTCTTCAAATTCAAGGGGGAAACAGTGAGTGGGATCAAAGTATATTGGTACAATGATTTGAAGAAAGTGCCAAATAATTTCTCCTGGTATATTGCGCACGAGTTCTTTGATGTACTGCCTATACACAAATTTGAAGTAAGTGGATTTATAATATTTTATTTAAATTAAAATATATTTTAGTATGAATTCTTAACAATTATTTTTATGGCTAATAACTAGTCACATTAAATACTAATAACTATAGTTCATATAGCATAATAGTCTTAGTTTTTAAAAATATCTATCTTTTTCAGAAAACAGAAAAAGGTTGGCGTGAACTCCTAATAGACATTGACAAAGAAGGAAAGTTATATTACAGAATATCTGGTGAAGAAACCCAGTCAGTTAAGATGTTAATAAGGCCCCCGTTAGATTCAGGCGATAGAACTGAGTTGGAGATCAGTGCACGCGGTTTAGGGATAGCTAGACAATTGGCACAGAGGGTAGACCAGTTTGGAGGGTTAGCGTTAATAGCTGATTATGGTCATGAGGGTGAAAAGGGAGATACATTTAGGGTAGGTATATTATGTAATCATTACAATTTGTGGCACATACATAATACTGACCCTACAAAATGATTTGTCCTGTTATTAATCTGAGAGTAAATCCATCATATTTTATACACAAACTAATCTGCAATTAAAGATAATTATTGATTTTATTATTGCTTTATGTGACGTTTTTTTTAAAGATTATCTTGAGGATGTGCATACTTAGTATAATGTCTTGTGGTAAATAGGTAAACATTTACATTCTGTTGTCATGTTTTTCAGGCTTTCCACAAACACAAAGTTGTAGATCCACTTGAGAATCCAGGTGCTAGTGATCTAACAGCAGATGTGGACTTCTCCCAGCTGAGGTTAGCAGCATCAAAGACACCAGGTCATGACAACCAAGCTCTAGTTGTGGGGCCAGTGAAACAAAAGGAGTTTCTAGAAAGGTGCCAGGCTGAGTTTAGGCTACAGGTATACGATAATAGTACTATTAGTCCTTTAATAAAACTCATACTGTTGGTAATGGACCTCTTTACTTATTGTCAGGGTTTAGTTCTTGATAATACAAGTGTAAAAGTTTAATCCTGACGACTTACTGCTGTTACAAGGCGATAAAATATCTACACACATGCAGAATACTATATAACATGCTATAAAACATTCTGCCTCAAATAATTTGCTCTAATATCACTCTGCCTATATATCTTTGATTACTATCTGGAGCACCTTCACTGACCAGCCAACATAATTATGTTTATTGATAAAAGATCATTATATCTCGCTGCTAAATACACAAGACTGTTATTCTGAGTTTCTAGTATACCTATGATATATGAGATTGTTGTATTGGACTTACAAATTACAATCAAGTCGTAATCGAGTGCACTGTATTGGTTTTCTTACCAGTTTACAAAAATCTATTATTATATGGTATCAATTAATTTAATATTAATGTTACAATCCTATATAATTTCAGGTGCTAATGGAAAATGCAAAAACAGAGGAAGAAAAGGAGAAAATAAAAAGTGCTTATGAAATGCTTGTTGATCCGAAAAAAATGGGAGAAAGATTTAAGTTTATGGCGTTTTACCCGTCTGCAATGGCTGAAATACTAAATAAATATCCGCCTCTTGGCTTCTCTACTGTTAAAACTTGAAACCCATCAATGCCTCTTTTATTTTATATTTGTACACTGTAGATATTTGCGATAACTAATATGTAACTGTTTGTAGATTAAAATTATTATATTATAAATACTTGTTATTATTATTCTTCATTATTCTAAGTTTGGGTGGTTAATTTTGGATATTTAGACTTCAGTTTAGCGCATATTATTTCTACCTAACAGATTTGAAGATGATTAATTTAACCCAGTAATTTAGTCTCATTTTCTCATTTATTACACAAAATGAAAGTAAATAAGTTTACAGGCTGATGACAACGCGTCCTGGAATGATGAATACATACTTAGAGTACCTAAATACATAGTTTAAACGCGTCGACATTTTTAAATTAATTCTCAAAGGACTTGGCGCCAAACATGTTCATAATTCCACTTGGTTCCAGTCGCAGGTTCCAATAAATAATATGGCAAAAATTATAGCCAAAATCCATAAATCGGTAAACAAGTATTTTTCAAAATGCTTATCGCTTTTCTACTGGTAAAATTAATCGACTTGCGCACATCGTTGCATTAATATCGATTTTATTATCGTTATATAGATTCGTGGTTGATGAAAGATTTTATGCTCATAAAATATTATTCCATTACATATAATCACAGACCAATAAGAAACATATAATATTTAAAAAAATGTGTTTTTTGAATACAACACGAAAAAACCGGTAATGGTCTATTTAAAAACCGGTGAAACATTAACATCCGTTGGAAACTGAATGGAAATCCCTTTATCTAGGGATGGGCAAATGGAAAAAATATATCGATATTTATCGTATCGATATTTTTCAAATATATCGATATATATCACCCAAAAAATATCGATATTTCGATATATCGATATTTTTTGCCCAATTTGCAATTATTTATAAAAATTGCCAAATTATCAGAATTTTAAAGCAAATACACATCTGGCCTGTTTCATCATCATCATCATCATCATCATCATATCAGCCACAGGAAGTCCACTGCTGAACATAGGCCTCCCCCAAGGATCTCCACAATGACCTGTTGGAAGCGGCCTGCATCCAGCGACTTCCTGCGACCTTAGTCAGATCGTCCGTCCACCTTGTAGGCGGGCGTCCGACATTTCACTTGCCTGTACGTGGCCTCCACTCGAGAACCTTTCGGCCCCAACGGCCATCGGTTCTACGAGATATGTGCCCGGCCCACTGCCACTTCAACTTGCCAATCCTATGGGCTATGTCGGTAACCTTGGTTCTCCTACGGATCTCCTCATTTCTGATTCAATCTCGTAGGGAAACACCGAGCATAGCCCGCTCCATGGCTCGTTGAGTGACTTTGAGCCTTTTAATGAGGCCCACAGTGAGAGGCCACACTGGCCTGTTTCAACATAAGTTTTATTATTTAAAAAAAATCGAATTGCTCGACATAAAAAAAGAAACAAAATAACAAAAAAAAAAACATTATCGAAACCAGCATTTGTCTGATATTGACATCAGGAGCACTCTTTTTTTGATTTGTTCCCCTGTTAATCTGCCCCTATCATTTGGCACAGCCAAATTTACCACTGAAGCTACTCTTTCAGATTACACTGAAGATGCTTGACAAATCAAATATTTTTGAGCGATATCCGAGGGAACCGGCGTGTTATGTTGACAATTTACCCAGCTATATTGGATCAGATTTTCTTTCTAAAAGTTTCTAAAACTGCTTTAGTTCATTGGAGACACAGCTACTGCTTGGAATCTATGCTCAGATTTAATAATTTCTCGTATCTGGACAAGATGGAGGAACCACCCGTATTTTCTAAATTTAAGAAATCGGATTGGTCAAAAACATGATGTGACGCATGAGCAGACAGCAGAGCTTAAAAAATATATCGATTTTGATATCTGAAAATAAATATCGAAAATTGATATATCGCGGGAAAAAATATCGCTAATTTATATCGATATTTTTCTGAAAAAATATCGATATTTTGATATATCGATATTTTTTGCCCAAGCCTACCTTTATCACTCAGTCGATCGTCCGTCGAATGGATTTGCATATTTTTTGTTTTTATTGTTTCTGAAAAGGATAAAAACAGTATTTATATTTAACTTCTGTTAATCAATTCTTTAAATACCCATTATTTAATGAATCATCAATACGAAGTGTTAATTGTGTTTGTTGTGTGAAAAGATTTTTCACTGTTCATTGCTCAGTGATGAAACGTCAAAATTTTTGTGGATTCTTGCCAGAGAAAATCTGCTTTATTGGAAATCTGTGATGTGTGTGATATAAGATAATTAACTGAAAAAATATTGTGTTGGTTGGTCGGTGCAGATTCGCCGTTTTGGTTGCATGATTATACACATTCGAGTGTGAAGGTAATGCTTTAGTTTTCTTTTGTTACGCTGAAATCTGTCGCGCGTGCAATTATTGCGCTCATCGCGATGTTTTTGTGTCGCAAATGAATAGGCGGATTTCACTTTTCAATTCGGCGTGAAAATTGCAAGTAACGCTCCATATATACATATGAGTAAAGGTGTTTAAGGAAAATGCGGAAGTAATTATTACGTATCTTGACGTCCGTATTACTGGATGTAGGCTTTGGTTACATGATAATCACTTAGATAAATCTTTACCTACGCTATCGTCTTTGCGTATTCTCCAAAATACATTTTATTACTTATAACTTTTCGCTAAGGGATCTTCGAACTTGAAATGGTCAATTTTGGAAAAGAAATATACAAATGGTGTATTTATGTATAAATAAATTCCACAAGTTGTTAAAAAAAGAACAGTAAATGCAAAATTCAGATGTACACACCAGTAATTATGTATTATTTTAACTTTTGTACAAAACTAGTTAGTCTGAAGAAGATAAACTGAATTTCCAATTAGAAATACTAATCCCCTATAGTTGACAAGTTATACTGCTCACAGTGATTTGGTTGAACCATTCAAGAAGTTATCCCGAATAGACTCTGTGATAAAGACTTTCAGAAAATTATTTAAATCTAACACAAATATCCATTTCAAAGGTGATATGTCACGGCCATATACAACTGATTACTATCTAGTAATGGGAATTATTTTTGAAGCCTTGGCATGCTCTATATTTCTGCTATTACTAATTGCTCCCTATAAAATTTGTAACCAAAAAAACTGACCATGTAACCATCACTGTCTGTGTAAGTTTAGATGTGAAAAATCTAAACTTACACAGACAAAATTAACTGTAGCTCAGTTTCAGTATGTCATATCATAAAATATAGCTTATTTAAGTATGTAACTTGTGAAATGTTATTATTAAATTCACTTGCTATTTGTGTTCACTATTATTATTTATTCCAACACTATATCCAATTTTATAATCCTTAAAAAAATTCAAGTAATGAAGTGATTGAAATGTGGAATAAATGACCTAAGGATGTATTGACTATTCAAAATATCAACATAGTTAAGAAATTACTTGACAAAAACTTTGTAACTTAAAAAAATAGTATTTCATGCAGCTTTATTTCATACAATCCATGGGATACAGGCACTCATTATTTTAAAAACCTCCATGGTACAGTTGGTCAGTTGCCAGCTGATGTTAAAGTTTGATTCTTGCTGCAAGACATATGTTTGTATGGAATGAGAGTTTTTTTTTTTGTTTGATTGTAAGACTGAAAATTCTCTCTTTGTTTCTAAGAACCATGAGGCATGCTTTGTGTCTTTGTGACTGTTAAATTATATTCTTCTTGGATTGAGTGAACTTCAGATACTTCAGAATGCCTTGTATATCTCTGTAATCTTACACATTATTTCCTGACAATGCAATAATATCATGAATTAAAAATTATTTTCATAAGTAAAGATTGGTACTTAATTCTAGAGATTATATTATAAAACAAACAAACTCTTCAGATAAATACAAAGCAGTGTGAACATAATCACATTATTTTTCACATGGTAATAAATTAAATAATTTGTAAATTAGTATTACATTATACATTATTACATTATTGAAGTGCGTGGTGGCCTGTTGGTAAACGCACTAGATGCTACTGCCAACATGTTCACGGTGGTTGCGGGTTCGAATCCCAGGGCACACCTCTGACTTTTCGGAGTCATGTGTGTATTGATAGTCAATAACCACGCACTAAAACGGTGAAGAAAAACATCGTGAGGAAACCTGCATACCATAGCGATTTATAAAATTTCTATGGTATGTAAGTCTGCCAACCCGCACTAGGCCAGCGTGGTGGACTATATGATCTAACCACTCTCAATCGTACTCTCGATTGTAGAGGAGGTCCGTGCCCTACAGTGGGACGTATATGGGCTGATACAGATTACATTATACTAGTTTTTTTTTATTCAATTGGACCTTACAGTTATTTTAAATAATTTTAGTGTAGTAGGTAATTAGGAGTCAAGATTTTTATTGACGTCTAAAGATTATATTTATTTTATACATTTATTTAACTTAAATCTTTAGATGGCACAAACTGAAACTTAACCACTGTACAAAGACAAAAATAAAAAGTCCTATTGGTGATCTTATTACTCTACAGCATTAAGAGCGTATACACCCTGCGCGCAAAGTCAACTATAGGTATTTCTTCGTTTATTTCACGCACACATAAGCGACCAAAGCTGTGTGCGTAGAGCTGCCGCGTCGGTTCGCTATACAGTCAGCGCAACCAACTTTGATCCGTGCGCTTCAAATATTCAATTGAATTGTAACTGTAATATAATATCATAAAAATATTTTATTTGCATTATAAGTAGACAAATATTACTGTGCAAGCAAAGAATAAAACAAATTTAGATACTAATCATATTTTCGTTATTATTACATTGTTAAGTTACATTCAAATCAGTGTTCAATCAGTAGACACTACGGACGTTTTATTAATCATTTCGTGTTCGAACACATAAACAGTGTTAGGGGCCTTACAACCTCTTACAATTACGAAATATATTTAATTTTATATTACAATACATAACATAATTTAGCCTCGGAATTACATCCCATTATATTACCTGAAACATAATTTATACTCACTACAAAATCATTGTAGGTAATAAAAATAATTAAATATTTTACTACCAAAGTACTAAGATATGGTAATCGCAGTGCGCGCGTGGCTATTTTTACTACGTACGGCAAAAATCGACTGCAGCTAGGCCGGAGCGACGAGCGATACGTCCTCCCTCTAGAAGGCCTTGCGGCGGTCTGATTTGAGCCACGTCGGACAGCGTGTTTTATAGTGGTTTTTAAAATATTTGTAGAAAACATGAAAACTAAATTTGTTAAAAAATAAAAATGGTAATTTATTGATAAGATGTTCTGCTATTATAATATGCAATTGCTATAAATAATCATGTACGATAAGTTGGTGAAAAAAAATATGTTCTTGACGAGAGTTTCTGAATAATTTCGCATTGTTTAAATTTATATTTTTCAGGAACTAAACACAAAAAGATTATTTTTCTCAGCAAAATCCCTCCATAAGGGTCTTATTAGTCTGATAATATTTTTATTTTCATCTAATATTTAGTGGTTTCGGATATCTTAAGCTTCTAAATTGCCATTTAAAGCCTAAATAACGAAACTTGTGTTCAGTAATCCGTATAGTACTCACAAATTATCCATCAATCTATAATGTTTTCCACCAAAATCCCTAGATGACAACCTTTTCCAAAATTAGTAATAATTATTTTTCCTTTAAATTGTTTATTGGTGGCTATTAACTCATTTGAAAAGTCCTGTTTTTAAGCCAAAAAGCGCGTGCAGGGTATAAACGCTCTTAACTTGCAAACAACCATAGGAAGGATTTAAAAAAAGGAGATAGAGAGGGCAATGTAAAAAATAAAGAATTAGGGCCAAATAATACTAATTAAACCTACTATTCATAGATAATAAATAAACATAACTACATTTAAGTATATATGTATATAAGTATAATATACTCTATTCTTGGTTGTGCAATATAAAAGGAGAAAAATAAGCCATTCCGTCTCATATTTTGCTAATCATTAAATATTATTAAGTCCCACAATTATAAGTGAAAAAAAAAACTTCTGTGCCACAGTAGCATTCATTTTATTAATGTGATTTTATTTATATTAAAAAAACAGTTTTATTTCTCAATAATGTGATGACTATGTATATGTAAACATGTTTTTATTAAAGTTTATTCAAGTAAGGTCATCTGCAACATCTGAGTCAACAGAAATCTAGACAATGATCTAATCATTGCTGTAATTGGATAATATTATCACATTTAATGCTGTTTTTAATACTGTACGATGGGTATTAGGGATGTTGACTCATATCACAAATTCACGTAAACTTATTTTTTCAATTTAAAGCTGTATCCGAAAACTTAAGTAATATTATATTTTGAGAACCCAATTGTTCATAATAAATTAAATAAAAATATTTTATTCAATACCTATTATCACGTGACTGCAAACAGCGATCGGAGCGCGCTGACGTCACTGAACGGGCGGCAAGATAATAAACTCAGTTAATTTTGATAGAACATAAGACTCTGTTAGCGATCATTGACATTGATTAGCCATTGATAGGTGGAAGCGTTTATCGGGAATTTATTATTATTATGGTATGTAAGTCCGCCAACCCGCACTAGGCCAGAGTGGTGGACTATATGGCCTAACCACTCTCAATCGTACTGTCGATTGTAGAGGAGGCCCGTGCCCTGCAGTGGGACGTATATGGGCTGATACAGAATACCCAGGTCGAGCATCATGTGAGTTTCTCGTATTGAAAAATTGGGTATAAATTGACCTTGTCACCTTGTTGCATAAACTTAATGAACAGTGGTAGTAATGACATGTCTGTGTATCTTAATAAATCTTTTTGTCATTTAGTTTTTTAACAGGTGTATGTTGTCATAATGTGTTTTTACGTATTAAAATGGAAATCCTTATGTTGGACTTCATTATTTGCAACTTTAATGTATCATAATTATAGCAATGAATGCAATAAAATAATTAATTCACATGAATTTTCTACTTCATCTGTGATATGTTTACTTGTGACACTCATAGCTATTTCTCAGCTGATCCACAGTGACACGCTGACCTATGGATTATTTTTATTTATTTATATTGCTATATTGAACACAAAACATTATAGAAATAATACAAACAAAGGACTAAGATCTAAAATCAGTACAATTCACAGTCTCATCTTTATCTTAGTCTTGCTGACTGCAACCTCTAGATGGACTGGGCTGAAAATGACAACGGAATGAATAACATTAATGACTACCACAACTAATACAATATATCTATAGATACAATATGTATAAAATTAACATAACATAAACTCACTCCTTTTTCCCAGAAGGGGTAGGCAGAGGTGCCAGGACACCCACGTCTCGCCTTGTAACTTCCGTCCCACGATGTGATAGGTGGCGAGCCTATTGCCATATCGGGCACAAATTCCTGACTCTGGGTTGATAATGAATAGAAAAATCCAATATCACTGCCCAATCCGGGATTCGAATCCGCGACCTCCGCTTTGTTAAAATTGAACATATACCTACTAAAAACAAATATTATATACTACAAATACAATATACACATACTTACTTAATACAAATAAATATTACTTAAATGTGTAAAGGAAGAAAATATATATTTCAAAAACGATATAACTTATCAATATGATTTCTCATAAATTACGCAATATTTAGCAAACTGTAAGCATTAATGCAAGATGATAATATATGTACAAGGAAATATTGAAATTGGACTAATTAATATGTCTAACAACAGATTCCTATTCATATTATAATGCAAATACATATAAAACCTGTATTGATAATTCTCATATGGTTAAAGTGGATATATATATTTTTAAATTTAATTGCCAGATGATGTTAGTGACCCCAAAGCGGTAGTGCAAGACCTAAACTTGATGTGGGCAAGCTAAATATAGCCTGCCTTGTGTATGCCAATATGGCGGGTCATAGGTGTACAAATAAATACAATAATACCATAGTTTAAGTTATGTACCACAATAAAAACCAATTTAATTTTAATTTATGGTTAGGGGGCGTAGTCTGTATCTGATTCAGCCCATATACGTCCCAATCTGTATCAGCCCATATACGTCCCACTGCAGGTCGCGGGCCTCCTCTACAATCGAGAGTACGATTGCGAGTGGTAAGGCCATATAGTCACCACGCTGGCCTAGTGTGGGTTGGCGGACTTGCATACTATAGAAATTTTATAAATGGCTATGGTATGCAGGTTTCCTCACGATTTTTTCCTTCACCGTTTTAGTGCGTGGTTATTGACTATCAAAACACACATGACTCCGATAAGTCAGAGGTGTGCCCTGGGATTCGAACTCGCGACCACCGTGAACATGTTGGCAGCTGCGACCATGGGCGTAGCCACGGTGGGGCAGGGTGGGGCACTTGCCCCACCCTAGCTCTGGCCGCTAAGTTACCTAGCTACAAAACCTAAAAACCATAATTAAAAAATCGAAGTAATTGGCATACTCCCAGAGCCCAAACGGCTGAAGTCAGACACATATTTTAAATGGAGGATTTCGTTGTGTAGGAAGGTAAACAATAAGAAAATGTTTTGGTCGATTCGAATAATACATATATCAAGACTGCGACCGAAAACGAAGCCGGGTGCTAGTCTTAATGACTATCAACACATAATCCATCAGCCAAAGGAAGTCCCCTGCTGAACATAGGCCTCGCCCAATGATTTCCACAGTGACCTGTTAGATGCAGTTTGCGTCCAGCGACGTCCCGCAACCTTTACTCGGTCGTCTGACCACCTTGTATGGAGACGTCCTACGCTGCGCTTTCCGCTACATGGCCTCCATTCGAGAACTTTTTGACCCCATCGGCCATCATTTCTCCGCGCTATGTGCCCCGCCCATTGCCACTTTAACTTACTAATCCGCTGGGCTATGATGTCGGTTATGTTAGTTCTTGTACGGATCTCCTCATTACTGATTCGATCTTATAGGGTAACTCCATGCATAGCCCTCTCCATAGCTCGTTGAGTGACTTTGAGCTTCCTAATAAGGCCATAGTAAGGGGCCACGTCTCGGTGCCGTATCAAACCTGCGTTCAAGACGATTTGTGATAACATACATACATACATAAACTCACGCCTTGTTCCCAGAAGGGGTAGGCAGAGGTGCCAAGGCACCCACATTTCGCCTTGTATGTTCCGTCCCACAATGTGATAGGTGGCGAGCCTATCGCCATATCGGGCAATTTGTGATAACACTTGCAAACAAATTATAGACATGTCTCAGAAGCGAGGTGGGCATGTAGTTTTTCAGCAAAGTGTTATCACCTTTTTTGAAGAAAAGTACCAACACGATCCTGCGCCATGCCTCTGGCGTTGAGCTCTCAAGGAGAACAGAACTGAAGGACTTTCAGTATCGGCGTTCCGCCCGCTTTCAGAAGCTCTAAGGGCCGAAACTGCGTTAAGCGGGCACGGGCGCGGTTTCATACAAAAGTGCTCCGTCGCGGGGATCCGCGCGGGCGTCCCGCACGGGGAGGCGCGTCCCGCACCCGCGCCGCGGAGCCCGCCTTCGTGCGTCGGAACCCGTCGCGGGGGCACGCGCAGTAAAGCGCGCGGTGTCCGCCAGCGGTAACATGACGGTGATGGCATAGGGCACCGAGACGTGGCCTCTCACTTTGGACTTCATTAGAAGGCTCAAAGTCACTCAACGAGCAATCGAGAGGTATGCTCGGTATTTCCCTACGAGATCGACTCAGAAATGAGGAGATCCGTAGGAGAATAAAGGTCACCGACATAGCGCAAAGGATTCTATAGATGATTCATAGCGAAAGGTTCTAGAGTGGAGGCCACGTACAGGCAAGCAAAATGTCGGACGCCCGGTTACAAGGTGGACGGATGACCTGGCTACATTTGCAGGAAGTCGCTGGATGCAGGCTGCTTCCAACAGGTCGATGCGGAGACCGTTGGGGGAGGCCGATGTTCAGCAGTGGACTTCCTGTGGCTGAGATGATGATGATGATGAATATACTTGAGCAAAAATAAAGATTTTTTACTTAGCGCAATGTTATTGCCAGTCTTTCCGTTGGTGATATGACTGATACAGATTTTACCCTTAAGTTGTTGACCATCAAATATGGTTCCAGTTTCGAAGATAATTCGCCATA
Organism: Hyles euphorbiae; assembly: GCA_023078785.2. Lineage (NCBI taxonomy): Eukaryota > Metazoa > Arthropoda > Insecta > Lepidoptera > Sphingidae > Hyles > Hyles euphorbiae. The sequence continues at coordinate 12,824,702 of CM041042.1, read as the reverse complement.
GACCGGTATCGAAACTTTAAAATATTTGTACAATGAGTTTTCATTTTCTCTTAATTTACTGAACTTTACAACAAATTCTCCGCCTAGCAACCTAAATTCAATTAACAGCCTTCCTGGCTGTCGTTTTTTTTTTTGCTAGTCGTCGTTTTGGTATGTAATAATATATTAAGCTCTCCATCGACACGACTGTACATGCACACCTTTAAAATTGAACCAGCGACACTGCGTAAATCCGGTCTCCGCGACGGGTACCCGCGACGGGGACCGTCGCGTTCTCACGGAGCCCGCCCGCGTGTCCACGCGAGGAAACGCGCGACGGTTGCCCGTCGCGGGCGCCCGCTTAACGCAGTTTCGGCCCTAAAGTGATTCCGTTCTCACCCGGCGCCTTGTTATTCTTCAGTTGCTTTAGGGCCATCTCAATCTCACACAGGCTGATGTCCGGGATATCATTGTTGTAGTGTTGGATCAACTCAGCTCTCGGGTCTTCGGCCGAGCTGACAGTATGTTTGGCAACCGAAGTGTAAAGCTGTCCTTAGAACCTCTCGATCTCCGCTGTCCTCATTGAAACTACGCGGCCCCTTCCGTCTTCAGCCTAGACAACTGGTTTTGCCCAATAGGCAAGTCTCTTGCAAACACTTAGGAGCTTCCGTTCCGCTCAATTATCTTTCTTTCTTTAATGCGAACAGTATTGTAGGCGCGGACATTATGTCGCAAGGATCCGTCTATTCCAGATCCGTCTATTGAGCAGCCGGTATGCTTCGGCTTCAATGGAAGACTGCAGCGCCATAGATCTACGTTCGGCGATGAGACCAAGAGTGTGGATAGAGAGTTTTTGTAGTCTATTTCGACGGCTAAGTCTAAAATACTTCAAACCCACCGTATGTATAGCTTCTACAAAACCGCTGTTTAGCTCGTCCACTGCAAGGTTTTCACTTAGACAATCAAAACGATTACTAGTTCAAGTTGAAAGCTCTCGGGGTTTTGGATATGGGCGCGAATATGTCGAAGCGTAGACTTCATCTAGCGACGCCTTTCTTAGTGGACATTGATATTCAATATGCCCCTAATCATTCGGTGATCACTGCCAGTTTTCGCCCTGCTGATCACAGATACATCACTGAACATGCGTTTATTCGTCGTTAAGATGAAATCTATCTCGTTTCTCGTAAAACCGTCAGGACTCAGCTAGGTCAATCTCATGTGAGCCGGCTTCTGGAAAAAAGAGATCATCGCAAAGAGTCCCTCTTTCTCTAGAAAGTCGGCCTGCCTCTGACCCCTGGACTTCCATTCCCTATGCCCAAATTGCCCCACTTTCAACTCTGCATCGCTTCACATGCCCAACTTTGCGTTGAAATACCCCACAACAGCATTGAAGTAGGTTATAGACGTATGCATAGCCCGACTTATGTCCTCATACATCTCCTCTACTTCTTCACCTGAGTGAGTAGCGCGTATACCGTTATGACCGTCAATGAATATATTTTTTAATATTCTGAGTATAAGGTACACTACTCTGCTTGACACACTTTCTATGGATACGATGTTGTTGATGAGAGACCTGTGGACGAGAAATACGACATCTCCTTGGGAAAGATAGAAGAGCAGGTTACCAGACTTATTAGAGGAAAGGAGAGTATGGCCTGTAGGAGTGGATACTGCAGTTACGGAAGGAAAGGTTGGCTGCCGCAGCTCGGGGGCCGAGGTCGTATGCTTGTTGCACCTATTTTAGGACGGGCCATTACCACTAGATAGAAGAATCCCTGACCACACTACAACCTGTAAATATAATAAAATATAAACACCATGAAAATAATATTTTTAGTTGCATTGCGTCTAAACTCTAAAGTCTCATAAACTACTACCAGACTTCGTTTTCGGTAGCAAACTTGATATACAGGGTATTTCAAGATTGCTACCGAAAATGAAGCCGGTGGTAGTTTTAGTGACTTCAGACACATTGCAACAGCAAATGTTGAAAAAAAAGCGACGATTTTTTTTGTTATTTTTTTCCTAAGGTCGTATTGACTTGGTAATGTCCGTGGTGCCGTCTTCAGCTGGTTGGAAAAACTCGCCGGGTAGTTTTAAAGGTTCGCCGTATAGAAGCTCGGCAGAGGAGGCCTTTAAATCCTCTTTTAATGCCGAACGAATGCCAAGTAAAACTAATGGGAGCGATTCCGTCCAGTTAGTGTCTGCGTGACAGATTATGGCGGCTTTTAGTTGGCGATGAAACCGCTCAACTAAGCCATTGCACGCTGGGTGATAGGCCGTGGTACGTCGATGTTTGAATCCTATTATTTTCGATAAATATTGAAATAGAGAGGATTCAAATTGACGACCACGGTCTGTTATTATGTCAGACGGTTGCCCAAATCTGGAGATCCAACCAGACATAAGTGCCTGTCCGACGCTTTCCGCGGTTATGTCCATGATCGGCACGACTTCTGGCCATCGACTGAAGCGGTCGACGGCTGTAAGGCAATAACGATAACCACGGGAAGGGGGCAGGGGTCCTATAAGATCGATATGGACCTGGGAAAATCTAGCGCGAGGTAAATTGAACGTGCCGAGAGGGGCCGACACGTGTCTATTTACTTTGGCTCTTTGACATGCTAGACACGATTTTGTCCACTCGCGGCAGTCCTTGCGTACGCCCGGCCAGACGTACCGTTGAGATACGAGTAGGGCCGTTGCGTTGGCGCTAGGATGACTTAAGGAATGCAAGGTCTGGAATACTTGCCTTCTTAGCATTTTGGGGACAAATGGTCTGGGTGTGGTCGTACTTACATCGCAGTAAAGCAAAGTATTCGAGTCAGGTAAGGTCATCTTCTTAATCCTGAGTGACGATTCCTCGTTAAGAAGGTGTGTCAACTCTGGGTCGGAAGCTTGAGATTTAGCTAGGACTTCATATTCCACAGGTTTTTGTAGCTCGTCCACCCTACTTAAGGTGTCGGCAACCACATTCTCTTTACCAGATATATGCTGGAAATCTGTAGTAAATTGGGATATGAAGTCCAGATGCCTGTACTGACGGGGCGAGCAGGTGTTCTTGCGTTCATGGAACGCGAAGCACAACGGCTTGTGGTCTGTAAACACCGTAAAATGTCGGGCCTCAAGCATGTGGCGGAAATATTTCACACCCTCATAGACGGCCAGCAGCTCACGGTCGTAGGGTGAGTACTTTTGCTGTACCGTGCTGAGCTTGCGGGTGAAAAATGCGAGAGGTTGCCACGCCTTGTCCTTATACTGTTGCAAGACTGCGCCCAACGCTACGTCCGAAGCATCTGTGACTAGAGCCAATCTAGCTTCACAGTCAGGATGTGCAAGCAATGCAGCATTACTGAGACTGGCTTTGCACTGCTCAAAAGCTGCTAGGGCCTCTCCAGTGAGGTTGACAGGGTGAGTGGCTTTAACTGAACCAGTCAGAAGAGCGTTGAGGGGAGCTTGGGTCTGCGCGGCATTCGGTAGAAATCGCCGGTAGAAATTCAACATTCCCAAGAACCTACGCAGCTGTCTGACGGTTTTTGGAACAGGATAGTTCTTGATCGCCTGGACCTTGTCATCAGTTGGCTTAGTACCTGCTGCCGAAATACTGTAACCCAGGAAAGTCACCTCAGGTGCCCCAAATATACACTTCGAAGTGTTAACCAGCACTCCATACTGTTTCATCCTCTGGAAAAGTTGATCCAGGTGGTTCTCGTGATCCGCAGCTGTTCGGGAAAATACGAGAAAATCGTCTAGATAGGCATAGCAGAACTCTAGACCTCGCGTCAACTCGTCGACGAATCGCTGGAAGGTCTGTCCAGCATTTCTCAGACCAAATGTCATGAAGGGGAATTCAAATAAGCCAAATGGCGTAGTGATGGCAGTTTTTTGAATATCCCCATCATGAACAGGGATCTGGTTATACGCCTTTACCAGGTCGATGGTTGAGAACACCTTACATCCAGCAATGGCGTGAGCGAAGTCGTGGATGTGCCTTATGGGGTACCTGTCGGGGACTGTCCTGGCATTCAGCATTCGGTAGTCGCCGCAAGGGCGCCAGCCGTCCTTTTTTGGTGCCAGATGCAGTGCAGAGGACCAAGGGCTACTAGATGGGCGAGCGGTACCATTGTTCAGCATCTGCTGGAATTCACTCCGAGCGTACCTCAGCTTGTCCGGAGCTAACCTGCGCGGGGAAGTTGACACTGGGGGACCACTGGTGGTGCGTATATAGTGTTTGGTGTTGTGTGGAATGATACGTGTTGTACCAGCCGGACGCGTAATTTCCGGGTATTTATTTAATATACGGTGATACCGCGTGCTTCCAGTCGATACCTTTACAGATAAAACATTTTGGTCAATATTTTTAGTAATGGCGGCAATTGTAAACAAAGATGTTGCACTGTCTACTAAGCGGCGGCCACGAATATCTACAACCAAACCATAAAAACTTAAAAAATCTACGCCAATAATAGCTTTGGCTACGTCTGCTACAACAAATTTCCAGGGGAAATCTCGTCTCAACCCTATATTTAAATTAAGCTGGACGTAACCATACGTATAAATAACGCTCCCGTTGGCAGCCGACAACTGGTAGTTAGTCCTTTCACGACGTTCATGAAGAGCCACTCGAGGGAATACGCAGACATCGCTACCCGTATCCACGAGAAACCGGGTCTTCGTAATGGAGTCCGTCACGAACAGGCGACCGGGAGCTTTCGGACCATCTGCCGTCGCCATTACAGATTGTCCCTTGCGTTTCCCGCCTTGCCGTAGTCACAGGGACTCTGGCACGTCGTCGCTTTGCTGCCAAACTTAGAATGATACCAGCAGATAGGGAATTTTCTATAGTTTGATTGTGAGCGGGTCGATGAACGGTGACGTCTCTCTTTTGGTCGAGCCCGTCGCGGTGAGACTGCGCGTTGCGTTCGTTTGTTCACCCGCAGCGCCAAATTTTGCACGGCGCGTTTCAACTCTGCGATCTCGCTTGACATAGCCTCGATGACAGAACCCGGTGCTGGTGTTGATGTGGCAGCTACCTGACGAGTCGGTGTCACTATGTCCTGCACACGGTCTGCCAGGTCAGCTAGACTCTCCAGGGAACTTTCGGGCTGCGAAGCTAAAAGTGTCTGGATGTTCGCGGGCAGTCGACTACACCATATCGTTCGAATAAAATCTTCGGGAACACCAGACCCCGCTAAGCCTCGTAGGTGTCTTAAAAATTGGGAGGGTTTTCGATCCCCCAGCTCCTCGTGTATTAAAAGTTGGTGGACCTTCTTCTCTTGAGAAGCGGTCAGTCGCTTAATTAGTTCGGATTTCAGTTTTTCATACCTGTCTGTTGGCGGGGGAGAAATTATAACATCCTTTATCTCCTTCGCGTAGATGTGGTCTAACTGTCCGATGACATAATTGAATTTTGTGATGTCGGACGTTATTCCGGAAACTGCAAATTGACCCTCGACTTGCGCGAACCAAATCTCCGGCTCCTCTGGCCAAAAGGGTGGCACACGTATTCCGACACGTAATACTTCAAGGTCCTTTTCACCTTTCTCCGACATTGTGAACGTTTGTCACTTGGACCACACACCAATTAGAACTATCTCGAGCTTCTGTTGTTTGAATACGAACGTATTTCACGTAGATCACGTAGATCACGTCGGGGTCACCAGTAAAGGCCAGCTGTCTAATGTGGGTGCGTAGTCGGAGTCCACAGGTGGAAATAAAGTTCAGGAAATAACTGGTAAGAATTTATATTGTCACGTAAATACACAAGGTACACAATAGGATCACTCGACGGCAGGTAATCGACTGGCGGCACCGGCCGCCGCACCGGCCGCTGCGATAAGGAACCGGTTCGCGGCGGATTTGGCGCGTGGTACAAGTGAACGTTTATGTTGTGTCAATGTATGTGACTATGTATGTGACTGTTCCGTGTTATTTATTTAAATATATATGAGATGCCCACAGTGGTAAATTCATTTTTTCCTAAAATAATAGTGTATACCCTTTTATTTATAAGGACTCTAAGGTATAAAAGAGTTTAAATTATTATTTTAGCAAAACTATGGAATTACCACCCAAAAACTACGATATTTAAAAAATCATAAAAAAAATTGTCGCGTTTTTTTGCGAAAATTTTAGTTGTATTGTGTTTGTACTCACTAAAACTACCACCGGCTTCATTTTCGGTAGCAGTTCTGATATACCCAGTATGTAGCTCGTAGATACATAGTGCTATAGGGTGTAACCTTTTTGTATGAAAAAAATAACCGGGGTGTGACAACGGGTATTGTTTGCTACTAAAATATTATTTTAGACTTCTGCCCCACCCTGAATCCATGGCTGGCTACGCCCATGGCTGCGACTAGTTAGTTCACCAACAGGCCAGGTTAGGGGCCGTAGTAATTTTCGTAATATCTCTTTTCCGTCGTAAGAAGCGACCTCAACGGTGGTCGAGGTGGTTGCTAGGCAAACTGCAAACTGCACCGCTGATAATGACAGGCTGTGAACAAGATGCCTCATATTTTTACAGGTCCGTAGCACTTGCTACAGGCTTTCAAACAAAGTGTTAATTTCGGGTCATTTGTACCTATAAAGTTACAATGACTCTTATGTCCCCATAACTGCGGTAAGGCGGTCACATGAACATCATGCACTGACGTATCTGGTGCTCACGACAACCAACGAAGAGTTTTGGCCTAAATGCTAGTGTAAGATTTGTCAGCGACCCATATCGGCTGGAATAAGTAAAATTGTGGTTGGGGATTTTAATTTTTAATGGTCCTCTCCCTTCCTTATCAGCTACAAGATATCTACTGTAGAAAATAGGTCGCACCCAAGAATTTCCATTACGAAAACAGCCCGCATCTAGTGGCTTTATGGTTTTTTTACCCTTATGTAAGCGAGTCGTTTCTCCACATCGTAGGTGAAATTCAGACGCTTCATTTTATGATGTTTCTTACATCTCTCGTCTTAAATAGTCCTAGCTATTTATATTTTTCACGAGTTAAACATGAAGCGTTAAACCTACGCAAAGCGACACCGTGGGCGGTTCACACACCGCCCACACTTCGTGCCGCTTTCAGTCTGTACGCTGAACTTCAGATCGCCATGTCATTTTATGGCTGTTTTCTATAATCTATCTATTTATAACTAGAGATTTAACTAGAAAATTCGATGCCATGTCAAAATATATTTGGTTATGGTGCATATATTTATATGTAAATAGGTGGGTAAGATAAGTATATATGTTTATAAAAACATAGAACGATGTAGTAATGGGAGCTATTTAACCTCTTGTTAGAGATAGATAGGATGTAGATAACGACCGTAAAGCGATGCAGAAATGGGCCGATACAGCCAGGGAAGTTACTGTATGATCAGAAACGAATTGAAACATTGAAAAACTATAAATTGCTTGGGATGTCAAAGTCCGAACATTCGAATTTCCTTTTGGATTACAGATTGCTGCATTGTACCGCGGTCTTATAAAAATCGGTGAATTAACAACTGCTGAGTGTACACATAAGGTGCACTGAAAAAATTTTGAGCTAATGTAAAAAAAACCACGATGCATAAAACAAAATAAATTGAAGTTAATTTGATACGGAAATTTGATTATTACCGATAATGTGGCATGTACTTGTTTTTGGTAACAGGGCATTAACATTGTTGACATTTGTGTGTCCCGGCAAATTGATTAGAGTTTAATCAGTGTATAAAAACTTATTTGTTTTAACTTTTAACACAATTTATAATTTTATTTCGCGTCTTTACTCGGTATTTCGTTACGTGATCGAATTTTAAATCGAACAGTATATCCGAAGGATTATTAATAGACAAGTTATCAAATTTCCTGGCATATTATGAAGTTGAGGTACTTAGTATGGATAGACTTCATAATACAAAGAATTCATAATCGGTAAAGCTGAAAAAAACAGACTGGCTCTAGATTTTGGCGACAATATTTGGAAGCCTTTACTCAGAGATTTCATGCAAGCTATTATGTCATCTTTCCTTGTAGGTGGATGTGCCAAGTTACATTTCTCTCTACTTGAGAACTTTTCGGATTCATTGGTCAGGCGTTCGCCATACTGTGCCTTGTCCATTTCAACTTTCACTTACTAATTCGCTGGGCTATATAGGTAACTTTATTTGTCTTACGGTTTGCCTGTTTTTGGTTTGATGTCGTTAGGAAACATCAGGCACAATTACCCACCAGTTTCCCGTGAATATTCTTATCCTATATACCTTACCCAGTGGACTACTAAAATATATTTTTCTATTCAAAATAGCAGTTCCTAATATCAACGCGTTCGGACAACAAAAAAATCTAGATATTTCGCACCGGCAAATCCTTTCTCGCCACCTTCCTCTTACACCATTTCAATTATTTACTATAGTTATTGTTTTTATTAAACCACAATGCTCTTGATCCCACCTCTTATCAACGTAGTTTACGGGTTTTCCCAACCACAATATGATTTACTTCACAAAGACTATTCCTTGTAATTTAATGTAATTTTATATTTACAAACCAAATGCAGTTTGTGATTATATATGTAGGTAGTTGGAATTGCAAAGGGCTTTATTAGTATAAAATCATTTGTACTGAAAATATATTCTACTTAGTGATAAAATCCACGATTTCAAAGCTTTGGTGAACTACTTCTCATAAAGATTTTTATGGGTATTTCAAGTTGAGGCTATAATAATATAAACTGCTTGTTACTCAAATGCAATAATAAACTATAAACACAACTACAATATAGGCACATATAAATGTTGTAAGGATTTTCGAAATATACATAAATAATACAACCAACAGTCACACCCTTTATAAATATCTAGTCTAGACTCCACATTGATGTCAATAAAGTCTTGTGTCACGGGTATCAAAATCTACGGGAGACTTTTAGGCCTCGCTAACACCAAGACCCGAGAATAAATACTTGTGGGCCTCACAAATATTTGTCTCAGTGCGGGTATTGTACTCGCGGTCTCTCTTTTCACAGCCTTGGAGGCTGTCATATATTTGGGTGTACTAATTTTTAAGACACCGTAATAAAGATTTGTTGCAAATTACATTCCATGACATTGACTGGTTATCTTATCAATTGCATCGAGACCATTTCACCTTCAGTATGTCCGTCTAATACAAGAAATCTAGGATTTACCCTTTGTGAAATTTGCGTGATTATCAAAGATCTGATTATTTGATTGCATGTCAAATATGTGCTTAGCGTTGTAATGGATTGCCTTCATTTGTTATTGTGGCAGGTAGTATTTTTGGAAGAATTTTAGTTGTTTATGTAAATATTTCTTTCTACCTAAATTTTTGTCAGGGCTCATCATCTTTCTCAAATATCGTTATTTTACGCGGTAATTAAAGTCTCGACTGTAAGACTATTCTTTACGTAAATATGTGCATTGTTAATATGTTTACCATTATTGTTCCTTGTTTTTTTCTTTCATTCAAGTGTTTTGAATATAAGACTCATCAATTACCATATTGTGTTATTATCTTTAAGGTCTATAGTATATTGCACTCAGCTTATCGTCCTTTATTGCTGAACATAAATCTCCCAAGGTAAGCGCCAACTATCCTGATCTGGTAGCATTCCTGTTTTCTGTTTCCTACCCTGTAGTGATATTATAAATATTCCTAGATGCTATCACTGCAGGGCACGGACCTCCTCTATAACCGGGTATCGAATACGATTGAAAAGGGTTCGGCCGTAGATGATATTCCTGGATGCTAGAAGTAAGGCAAGTAAATCAATTTGATGTTTGTTGCAGGACGCCTGAAATAAGGTGATCGGAGATGAGTTCTCCACCGCCGGTGCAGTTGGAGGTGGAGGTCGGCGACGAATCCATGGAGGACGACGCCGCTGACATGATACCGGCTGACAGGTACGTCATACTTAATGACGTAACGAGTGATGTAGCTAAAAAGTTAGACCTAACCTTTGATGGAGCATCGACTGCGCGAAATTAATTGCCATTCCCTGATAAATGTCAGTCTTTTGACTGAGGCATATCTAGAACTCGACAAAACAATTTTATCATCAATACCGTGAATGACAAGCAGCACTTTGGGTTTTCCCGACAGCTTCATGGTAATGCAATGTTAATGATTATATTATGTTTATGATACTGGCTCATCCATGCACGCATTTTCACACTCGATGTCATTTTGTATGGTCAATATTTTAAATCTTTTCGAGATTAGATACTAGAAAGTCCTTAGGTATGTCTAATGAAGACAATATAACACAATTAGTTCAGATAAGGGACTATGTAAGATCTGTTAAAAAAATGTGTTGCACAAATGCCAATTCACATCGTTACTTAACCACCGAATTACTCCATAAAATATCATCAACTCTTACGTAGTTAATGTTGTAAAACTGTTCTGATAAGTGCCTTGTAATTGAAAACGTTCCTACTGCCTCTATCGTCACCTTGGTCTCTTTTGAAACAGTTTTCACTTTTCCGTCCGTTGACAACCATGGAGCGTTAAATATTTGTGAATAATCCGCTTTACTTTGTCAAAGTCAACCCAGTTTTGTGACCATGGCTCTAATTCTTTTTATGAAGCTTCAGTATATTGCTGTCGTTGACAATATTGCTTAACATTTATTAGACCATCAGCAATCATGTGAAAAGCATTAAGTACTTACAACAATTTTGTTTCGAAAATTCTGTCATTTGTTTTCTCTGATACCATATTTTAAATCCATATAGATCTATCGATTTAACCCGGCTAATGCTTCATAACTCCTTCATAATAGCAATACTGATAAACTGTTAAATTGAGTTATTTATGACACCTTTGGTATTTAAAATTTAACGTCTTCATTTCCATCGTCTCTCGTAATTGTAATGTATTTCTGTGGATTCACAATATGTGTGTCCATTGAGTTGGCATATTATCAAATAGGTCGCCACATATAATTCCAATCTAACACGGCTTGTGCTAAAGTTCGACTGTATGATTATCTATATTGCTTAACCCTTGGATCAACGGGAGGTAATTACTGGCGTTTTCTCTACCACTTTTAAAGTTATCATTTTGTTAAATCTTCAAATTAAATTCTTGAGTGCAGTACTATTGGGATGGCTCTATGTACATATGTTCTGTTTCGCAGAAAATAAGCAAATTAAAAAATGTTGCATTCGACTCATTAGTGAGATTGTTAGAGGTCTAATAATTGTGTATTTCTACTGGTACACTGTCACGTATTAGTTTGGGGATGAACTATGGGAGGAGAGCATGAAATGTATGATAAGATTTATTTCGAAATTAAGAAATCCGCTCACTGCACATAAATGTGATTCAATAAATTTGAAAATTTTCTCCGAGAAGCTATTAAGGCCAGGTCGAGCCTTTCATGAAACAATCAAAGTTGACTGTGCGTCCTGCCTATTTATTTATTTAATAACAAAACCTGCCCTTACTTACGTCAAGAGTAACGGTACCTTTGCCGTCATTGGTCATTCTAGTTCTAATAGCATAGATAAAGCCCTTATCGCGACGTAGGTAACGCTCCGTACAAACAATATTCTCAGTTAATAACACGATTCCACTACGCGCATATCACTGTTTGTGTTTTGTTTATCTTCGCGTATTTTTTTTATCCTAGCGTATGAATTTAAAGCGAAATTGATGCAATTTTCGATTTTTATAACGAAACAGCTAATTCTCGAATTTGTTGTGGTCTTAGTTTGAGTGATGTAATTGAATGCGTATGTTCCTGTTCTTATTTATTTATTCCATAGTGAATTGTGTTATGGGAGGCTTAAAGATTGATTTTGAATGTAAAGTTAGTATGTTTTTTTTTATTAAACCTTGTCGCTTGTCAGTGTGAGAAAGTAAAATAGAATTTTCATAGTGACGAGGTCGTGTGATATATCAAGTGTGTTTGGACACGACATACAGTCGAGTTTTATTAATGTGTGTGAAATGTTTATAAGCGATTTTTTGACGTTGTTTTGTTGTGATCGCGAGAATAAAGGTGAGCGGACGCCAGCGGCTGATCATGCGTTGGACTGTTTAAAGTAAGCATTAGAATTAATAATTAAATAACCTAACATTATATATTTTGTCATATTGCCGACTCATTAATCTAGAAGTATTATTAATGGTGAACTTAAAGAAGATTCGCAAGTCTCCCAATCATCCAATTGCATTAATTATTCGATTTGAGAATTTTAATAGGCTTTCCACATTTGATGAGTTCGTCGTTTCGAAAGGCTTAATGGATTAGGGATTGCATAATTTACCGAAAGGTTGGCGTCATTCGTATCTTAAGTAAAACTTTTTTGGAATTGCATCAAGATCGTGGTACTCTCCAAAATCCGAAAGTGTAGGATATAAGGAAAGATAAAATAAGATAGTTAGGATTTATTTCCAGTTATGACAATTTTTATAGAGGTCTGTTCTGGTGCTAGGTCTCTCATATGTGTGAGGCCGCCTGGGTACGTACCACCGCATTACCTATTACTCCCGTCAAACAGCAGTTTAAATGCACTGTTATGTTTCTGATTGAAGGACATTGTAGCCAGAGTAACTACTGGACATTTTGAGACTTAAGATCATATGTCTCAGGATGGCGAGCGCAGTGGAATGCCAAGCAGTGCTATGTAATTCAAGGTGTTGTTTGGTTCTACTACTGTTTATGAGCGGTCGTATCGCTTACCATCAGGCGAACGGCAAGCTAGTCTCGCCATTCATTGTAATAAAAAAAGGACTCGTTAAATACTTGCGTAAAGAAGTTTGACGTATAACTTGGCATATTGGCAGCAGTCATGATCTATTATTCGGTGAGCTGCGTTTTATAGTCTGCGCTATAATATATAAATTGTTGTATATCGACCACAATATTTCAAATTCTCATAGACTAGGATAAGAACTCAAGCTTAAGCTTAGGTGATAAAATATTAAGAGATTCCCTATATTAAAGGTCGTGGTCTGATATCGGCAATTTGTTGTCTAACACGCATGATATTGTTTATCATTTGGTCAATTCTGATCCGTCATTTTCGTCAACATTATTAGTCCTATGTTGTTCTAGGGGTAGTTCTGATTTGTGAATGTGTATATATCTTTACGCCTGTTTGCCATAAAACAGACGGGATACTGATGCGTGCGTTTTCTTCTCCTTGTGTAAAGTCAGTATCAGTAATAAACTGGAATCTCTTGGACTGATTATTTTATTGTGCTTCCACATTTATGTATAGTCAATTCTTCTAAAATAGAATGTTGGGCAATTACGATAATCAATAAATTCTCCTAAATACGACAAGATATTTTTCTCCAAAAACATTCATCCAACCGCCATGCCAATTCGTTCGTTCTCATCGATTGACTTAAATTGCTTTAAAGCAATTAGTACTAACAATTTATTGACTATCGAAATATCCCGACTCTCGAATTTAGGCGAATGCACCATAAATCACTTCTTCTTTAATTTTTGTCATAAACATGTCGTTTCGGTGTATTTTACCTACTATTTCAAACAAACTTTGTAACCGTTTTGTTAGTCTTTTTTCTATTTTTGTGTTGGCTTAGATTGTTGCAAATTATAAATAGGCGAATAAACTTATTTTCATCCGCTAAAATGTAGCATATTATGCCGCGTTGAAAACAACACATCGCGCAGAGTTTTATTAATACAAATACAGCCGATGTTCCAGAAACCTCGATCGTTCCGCAAATAAGTTGACACACGCTTTATTTTGGTTAATCTAGGCTCTCACGCGCCGCCCTCGCTTCACGGCGTGATGTAGGCTTTAAAGTACTGAATGATTTCTAAGGAAGAAGAAAGAAGGACTGTGACCTAAAACCTTTCAATTGTACTCTCTATTTTATAGGAAACCCATGCCCTATATGGGACGTATATGGGCTGATACAGATAAAGATGAGAAAATCCCTTGAAGGATCCATTTAGGTTCATCGGACGCATAAAACATAAGCTTATGCTTGCATCTATGATGGGTCAAAGGAGTATGCACTAGTAAGTAGTAACAGAAATAATTATTTCCCACTCAAGATAATGATAGGAGTCGAGCCTATTGCCATGCCGGACACAAACTGAATATATCAAATCTAAGTCGGTTTAAAGCCAACAACGTGGTCATTCCGTTTGGGCACTGTTCTCTGAATTTTACTATCCTATTGAATAAAATCTGTGTTATTTTGCAGCCTAATATAAACTAGGCGCGCGATATAAGCGTGGATGTCGCCTTTCGTTAAACTCTTTCCCTTATGCAAAAGAAGTTAGCGCAGTGTTTAGTTGCCGTTAATATGAACAGTCACTTAAAATTTATTCATAACCGTCAAAAATCACTAATCAGCTATAATAAAGTGCACTAACTTTAAAATGGCCGGGACCCATGTTTAAGCAAATTTTAAGCAGAAAGATGGCGGATTTTTACTGTCAAATTAGCGTTGTCAATTGTCATCACTGGTTATTTATTTAAAGTTATAAATAATAAATTATTTTAATTATAATGTGTTGTGCAAAAAGTTCTCTAAGTTGGTCGTCGAAATATCCGTCGGCATAAAAATATATAAAGTAGTGAATATTGAATATTGATGTTGATGTAGTTCGAGTGTTCGATGTGGCTGCGGAACACAGCTGCGGAACTATCAGTAAATACACAGGTAAGCCGAACTGATACTATACTATATCAGCCTATATTTGGGTGCCGGATTACTTTACGTAGCATATCGCTATGGTGTGCAGGTTTCCTCACGATGTTTTAATGCATGACATGAGGATTCCCTATCAATAAAAACATGATTCCGAGAAATCAGGTTTGCCCTGGGACTAGAAAGCGCGACCACCGTGTCCATGTTGGCAGCCGCGTCTGGCCCGTTTACCAACAGGCCACAGTGCATTCGAAATGGTCTTATTTACGATTAATTAGAGAAACAAAGTTACTGTAATGTTTCAAGTTTCTGCATTAAAACAACCACACAGCTTGTTTGAACTAACCTAATCAAAACCTTTTTACTCATCATTTCAAATTTATCTTATTGAATGGCTACATTCTGATCTCAATGTTAAAATCAATTGTTTCAGGAGTTGAACAACAACACAAATATTTGGAGAGAGGTGCTGTACCATCTATATATCCATGGAACATAAAAACAATTTTTGAAGAGGTTAAAGCAAGAAATGAAAGCAAGTAGAAGAAGATAAATAAGAAGACATATTTTTGATCAGTCATCAACATTGAAGTGCATTGAGGACTTAGTACCAATTACCAAAGATATAACGTCCCAACAAGTTTGTTTGTTCATTTTAGCCACAGAAGTCCACTGTTGGTCTCTTAATTATGTTCACATCAACCTTTTGGAACTTGCCCGCATCATGTGGTTAAAAACAAATCATTATTTTGGTCTATAATAATGCAAGCATCAAATTCTTTTTCAATTTGAGTCATGATGTAGATAGATTTAGAGGTTTTGTAAATAAAAATTTTGCACTACATGTACTACATTTTATTTCTTAAGTTTTCATAGTTACATTTATATCAAATATATTTTTCAAATAATGCACCTTTCCTTATATACCTTAGTATCTATAAAAGTATGTTGCAAATAATCATATTGCTGTGTATTTTGCCCGGACAATATCCTTGAATATAGGGTAATAAAATATGGTCAGGTATTTTAGTAACAATATGTATTTATTTATTGAAAAATTACATTTATTTAACTATATAATATTTGGTTCCCAAAGTAACAAGCCCCTGTCTTGGGCACTCAACCCTGCAACAATGGGTGTGTGTGGAAGGTTAACAATTTATGAAAACAACATTTAAAAAATAAAAAAAAACAAACTTAATGTAACTCCAACACTATTTATGTAACATTATTAATAATAATAGGAAATATGTATCTTAGGATGTGTGTGTGGATGCATGTGAGAGAAAATGTGTATATTAATTCATTTGTCAATGTAAGACATATACACTACTTGGTTGAAGGATTATTTAATAGCATAATTTTCTTCCTTACAGCAGTTCTTTGTATCACATTTTTAATAATTGTAGTAGTATAAATTCGGGATTGGAGGTAATGGGAATGTTGGCAAAAATAGATCTGACAGCACTTATTGGTATTTTTATATTATGCTTATTTTGTCCGGCAGCTAATGCAGTGGGATTATTTTGTATAAAATTCTATATTAGTAAACAAATAATTCTATATTATATTAGTAATAAAATATATGTCTCATAAGAAAAATTGGAATATCTTATAACTTAATGTTGTGTGAAGATTATAAGAAAAATATGTGTATTTAGGTATAAATGTCAAATGTTGTTTAGTAGTGACTAATATGAGTTGATGTTCCGAATTCAAATTAAATATAAACACACTCTTCTGATAATCATTACACAACGTTCAACTTGCAAGGTGTTTCAATTTTTCTGATGAGAAGTATAGTAAAGTTTAATATAATATGTAATTGAGTTCTACCAATAATGGTATATTTTCAGGAGTAATTTCTTGAAATCTATTTGCTTAAGTACACTTTGTTTCTTGAATAGTTTCTGAGCCAACTAATATATCGGGTGATCCGGCAAGATATAACCTCTCTTCTTATCCTTGTATCAAAATATTGTTACCGACAACCTTGCTGTCAGTAAATTATGTTTCTAATATAGCCAAATCCATTATTTTCTGAGTGCTGAAAAAGAAACAAATGTAATTACCAATATGTAGCCTTAGGGAAATACAATATGAAGACGTATGTTTAAAATACTTACTACAACAAATAATCATACTTTTGTCCAGTTCGCATTTTAGGCGTAAATATCACAATAACGCCGTCCACAAAGAGACTCAAAATTACTACATTAGCTCTCAAAAGCACTCCGATTTCAACATTTTAAGATAATTTTATATGTTCAAAAACAAACAAAACAAACAACATAGACAAATACGTTGTCTTTTTTGGATTCCATAGACAAAATCTGTTTGAAATTACAGAGTATAGCACTGAACAGTGAATGATGAGGGAATGAAATCAATTTTTTTTCCATATAGTGGCAACATTCACGGCCTAATTTGCCGTATTAGATACTAAACGTCAAAAGGAATCTTATGAATAATTATGCGTGGCTGACCGTATTCGACGTTTTATCTCCTCTTAAAAATATTTAACTAATTTACGTTATTATGGTTGATTAGCGATTTCTTATGAATAAGGGGGTTTGAAGTTTTGTAGAGGCTTCCCCGGTGTTATTTAATATTTTATTGTCGCAGTAAAGTTAAGTTTTATTTATGGGTTTCTTTTCTCTGTGATGTGTTACTATTTATGTAAGACTCATATAATTTGGCTCTGATTTATTGGTTTTCTTATTCCGTTTGATGTGTCCCACTTCAAGACCTGTCATTACTCCTTTTTCCCACATTTTTTTTTCTGTGCAGAATTGATCGGAACCGTGATTTTTTTTTCAATACTCGTTTGTTTGTTTTCCTTACATTATTGTAATTTTATTTACCGTAAATATTTATAAGTTTAATCTGCATTATCTAACCCCCTGCTGATGGGATTAAGATGGCTTAGGATCTTAACCATTTTTTATGAATGCCAATTATCTATATGATTATTTGTACCTGAGATTTTATTATTCTGTTTACCTAATGAAATGGACATTTATACGTAGTCTATAAGCTTTGTAACGCAATACTTATGTGCATTGTGAAAATAAATTCCGTATTTATGATTGTTTAAAGGCTGAAAAATATCGATATCTTGTTTACGTAAATACGTATTGTTTTGTTTCGCTTGAAACATGTGGCTTTAGGATTTTACTCACTATAGCTAGATTTTCAAAAAGAAAACAAGAAGTAATTTAAATTTTCTTGAAAGGTCTATTTTCCTTTTTCATCGTTTTCGTTGATTTTCGACAATTATGTGCTTGCTTGCTTATCTCAAGCTG
Source organism: Hyles euphorbiae (assembly GCA_023078785.2). Lineage (NCBI taxonomy): Eukaryota > Metazoa > Arthropoda > Insecta > Lepidoptera > Sphingidae > Hyles > Hyles euphorbiae. The sequence continues at coordinate 12,806,762 of CM041042.1, read as the reverse complement.
ACCTGCCTAAAAACAGATATAGTATACAGTCCAAATCCGAAGCGACACAATTGCATGAATTACGAATTACTGTGTCATGTTTACTACCATCGTGTACCGTAGTTGTTATCTCAGCATATCCATTACACCATCAGCCAAGGCTTTGCATGTTGACGAATAATAAATTAAAAAGATTATAACGACCTTATTCATAGACAGTTTAAAATCTATTTTAGTTATCGACTGTCCTTTCCAAAAGAGTTTTGAACTCAGTTTGAGCGAGAAGACAAAACATTCGATAGCTAAAATATCTTTTAAAACTATGAATATGAAAAGTCAGTAAATTTGAATAGAGAAAATAATACTCCTCGTATTTTTTTAACATCACTACATAGTATAAAACAAAGTCGCTTTCTCCGTCCCTATGTCCCTTTGTATGCTTAAATCTTTAAAACTACGCAACGGATTTTGATGCGGGTTTTTTAATAGATAGAGTGATTCAAGAGGAAGGTTTATATGTATGTATAATACGTACATATTATTGTACATTAATCTATTTGTACCCGGGCGAAGCTGGGTCGGGCCGCTAGTAATTAATAAGTATAAACTTTCAACACCAACGGAGTTACTCTATACACCGACACGATGTTCGAACGTTTGTCGTACGAGTATAAAATAAGTTTTCCGCTTTTAAAAATCGATACTATTCTCTATGAATCCTTAGCATTTACTCCGAACTTAGTCTTAGGTACATACGATAGAAGATTCGGACATTTTGTAAAGTGTTTAGGTATATTCTTAGTTTTACGTACGACGATCGAACATTCGTCATCACGTCGGAGTATAAAGTTACCCCCCAGGAGCTTTCTCCGTACGCTGTGTTTACTCCTGGGATTTATTCCTTTCAACATTATATTTTTCTTATTAATCTCTGAAATTCTATACAAGTGCCTTTAGCCTTTTTCCGATACGTATTAGATATACAATATCTACACTTAGAAAATATTGGCAAAACAAAGTGTGGCGCAATTTACACCGTAGCGAATGTAATGTGTTGTTTTTTTTAAACATAAACAACGTCGGTTGTTTCTCTGATACGATATGGTGTGAATGTATACAGATTTGTACGTTTACCTTTACGTCCTTGGGCTATTGAACTGTCAATAAGATGAATCGAAGGTTGTTTGTTATCAGTTAGCCAAAACAATGGGTGATGTCACAAAACAGCATCAAGATTGAACAGAATTTGAATGTGTTTCGTGAAAGACAACTTTTGTTTCCATTGTTTAAGACGTGACGTGATGTTTATTTATATCAATTAAACGTGTCCAGTGCTGAACACATGTCTTTCATATTGCGAGTAAGTATTGTATTTCCTGTATCACACATGGTTTTGTAAGGCGCAATTGGCGGCCAAGTTTAATGATACCTCGTCACTTCCGTTTACAGATATTTTTATTCTTTACGCTTTTCAAGCATGCATGTTTTGGCAACGGTTGTATGTTCGGCTGCAGATTAAAGACGTTATAATCGAACCAAAGACACGCTTATGAAGTTTGAGCTATGCTTATTGACAATGGTGGATTGTGATTTGTAGCCATAGGTTTCATCCTATGATTCGACGAGGTATTGTAATATAGAAGAAATAGTTAATTTCCCGCAAGAGTAAGCGGGTTCTGGAGTTAAGACCGCGTCTTTGCAAACGTAGCGTGGGACGCCCTCTGGCCAGATAGCGGAACGACTTGCACAAGAGGGCCGGCAGCGACTGGATGTATAAAGCAGACCGGACTCTGTGTCTTACCTTGAGAAAGGCCTTTTTGTCAGCGGTGGACTGCAACGGACTGATGACGATTAATTGATGATCTCATATATTTTGAATCAAATGAAAATGGAGATGAGACGAGTCATGTATTGATGACTTCAAAGGCAGTGGAGGAACTTAAAAAAGGCCCTTGTCCCGTATGCGGTAGTCACGGATAAAAATAACCAAGATTTAGAGATCAACGTTCGCGTTATATATCGGTGTGATAGGATGACCTCGGTGCGGGCTCAATGTCGAGCCCAAGGCCCTCATTAGAGACTCAGGTAGCGTGATGACGTGTCGTTTCGTATTCTGACGGGTGGCGTTTTGCCAGTGTGTCGTGCGAAACTAAATCACGGCCAATTTGCAACCTTAACTAGAAGTATTAAAGTCCATTTCTAATCGTACTAGAACCTTTGGCGGATGATGATCCTATTTTGTGGATGTTTATTGCTAGGTCTGTTAGACATGCTATTGTTTATTACTTCTTTATTGAGTGAAGACTGCGGTATTGTTTGATTTCATTATTGTTAGGTATCTAGGTCATATGTTATGTGCTGAATAGGTCAAAGGTCATTGCGCTTAGTAGCATCCTAGGTCCGTTTACGCATGCGTAACGTTCTGACGTCATCAATAATAATTGATGCTGCATATATTAAGCATTTGCTACCCTTTGAAATAAATTTCTCATAATAAGAATTTAATGTACTAAATCAATGGTTAGGCACTTCATTTTTTTAAATATTATGTTGAGTAATGGAATTATACTCGAGGATTACGAATATTATGATTTTGAACTAAGATTTTGTTATACGAATAATTTTAGTCTGTAATGTTATAATTTTAGTTACTCTGGCTACACTGTTCTTTCAACCAAAACACAACAGTGCATTTACACTGCAGTTAGTCGGGAGAAATACCCATATACATTATGTCCAGTAGTTACTCTGTTAGGTGTGTATGGGCAAGACGGTTTTCTCTTTCACCAGCTCAAAAAATAAGATTTTCAATTACAATTTTATATTCAGTTTGATAATGTTAATTTTTTTGCCACTTCTGTTATGTCCAACCGTTCTAATGTAGCCGCAACTGTTCCCAATCCGTTTAAAAATTATCGCTCATTTTAAATCCGCCATTTATGCGTGCTGAAATTTTAATGTTACTATTTTGAATCCAGCTGAACTAATTGGGCTAATGTATTCTCGTATAGATTCGTTCTAGCGCTTGTTTTTAGCATAAACACGGATTTAGTATGTGTTTGTTTTAGCTTCCTTTTGTTAAATATTAACCTTCGCTGTTGTAAGGTCGGGGTTTTCCCATGTAGAAAGACTTCCGACGCTGAGTTTGTATGTGCCGTGAAGTTTATTCGAACTGCGTGTTTCCCATCAGATGAAGTATATTCAATAAATATTAGAATGTGGATAGAAATCCTCTATGAAAATGTCTTGTCGCGTTTAAGTTAAATTATTCATATCGACCCAATTACGCGACGCAAATATAATCCGTACTCGTTCGTAGCGATCCATATGGAATGTTGTGAAACGTAAATGTGTTTATGGGATCTACGTTTGTCTAGAAGCTTATTAATTTTAATGTTTTTGTTTTGTCTTTAAACGAAGAATATTTATTAACATTTTTCGATGTTGATTTAGTATTTAAATAAAAGGTGCACAATTCCCACGGTGATACTGAAGGGTATTAAACGGGCGACAAATATCTACCGTCCTTTACTTTTGTAAAGAACGGATCTAGATGTTTGTCTATTATTATCTCTGTCTGCACTCACCAACAACGGTCCAACACACCCGAGGGTCCCAACTAGTGTTGTAAAAATGAGCGCTGAGAGTCGAGCGTCGAGCGCTGAGTCGACGCTTTGGAGCGTTTTAGACTCGAGCGTTAAACGCTTGAGCATTTAAGAGCGGGGTCTATGTGAAATGGCCTTTTTCACAACGTTTTTTCTTGGTGATCTTTATTATTAGGTGTTCAAAAAAAATATATGTTGATCTACACTATATGGAGCTTGGGCCCTTCTTTTCAGAATTCTTAAAAGTGTATTAAAAGTACTTGAAATAAAATTGCAAAGTGACCTCTATTTTCGCATTTACAACGTTTTTTCTCTTAAACTACGAGCACTAGGATTATTTTATTATCATCAGGATGTTAAGAAATGCAAGGCGGATGGGACCTTCTTTTTATTTTTTCTAATTTCTGTCTCATTTATTTTTAACGAATTTTTCACATTATCGATACTCTAAATCGCGAGCACGTCCCCGCTGTCGCCTAACAAATCATTGCGGGACGAACCGCCGTGCTAAACGGACCTATGTCGCTTGTCTTCGCAATATCAACGTAAATTTAATATTGCTATTTCGCTCGACACATTCATTGAGAACGGTTACGGCCGGTCTAACCGTAGTAAATCACTATACTACGTCACTGCAACTGTGGCGCTGTTGCTTGGATGCCAAATAAAAACGTGTGGCCGCGGGTTCCATCCCGCATCGAAACAAATGTTTTTATTTATAAATTCATCTATCTACTATCTAACCCAATATTTTATATAGGAAACATTTTATTTCATGCATTTTTGTAACATTTATATTTTACATTTTTGTATTTTAGATTTTTGAATATTACGATTTTTGTTCATTATGAATAAACCAAAAATTACTCAACCGATCTTAAAATTCTTTCACCATCCGATTCCAACATTATCCTGGAGTAGCACAGGCTGTATATTTGCCTAAAGGGGATGACATGAGTTAAAATGGAAAATAAAAATCATTGAAGATATTTTTTTGAAAAAAATATTCTACCATATTTTATAAAATTATTATTTATGCTCTTAGTAGAAAGTAACTGTACTATAATAGTAGATTTATTTTGTTAAAGTTAACGATCATAATATTGTACCTACATAGCAAAATATAAGTATCGTGCGATGTTTTAATATTTCAATTGAATTTCATGCAACTTATGATAGACCTACCCAACATATAAATAAATGAATTGTTATGATCCGATCATATTTGAAATAGTAGGTAACATTTAAACACCGAAATAGGCACTAATATAATAGATAGTTACCGGTAATTTGGTCGCCGGGATGTAAGTATTGTTGGCCCGAAGGATTGGCCGATCGCTTGATTATTGATGTGGCCGCAGGTTCGATCCCCGCATCGATTCGATTGTTTTTGTTTATAAATTCATCTATATGTCTAACCTATAATATTTTATAAAAGAAACTGTTGTAATATGTGATAAATTTATAATTTACATAATAAAGTTATATAATTATAGCGCCATCTATTGAGATGTGTGAGTAACCGATGTACGTGTCAAATAACTGTTATGGCCTCCCTTGCAAATTCCCTGTGAACCATGAAGCACGCGTAAAATATAAAGTATTGTTGATTTCCCATTATCATGTAAAATAAAGTCACTAATAAAACTACTGGGTATCTTTACTTCAAGACGCCACCAATCCAACAGAAACATAAACATATTTTGCATTTTTGTAACATTTTGTATTATAGATTTTTGAATATTTCGATTTTTGTTTATTATGAATAAACCCAAAAATTACTTAACCGACCGACTTAATCTTAAAATTCTTTCACCATTCGAATATAACATTATCCTGGAGTAACATTAGCTGTATGTTTGGCTAAAGGAGTTGAAATAAGGGTTGAAATGAAAAATAAAAACCATTCGAGATTTTTTTTTTTTAATATTTTTATTTTCCATTTAAACCCTTATTTCAACCTCTTCAGGTACTGTTAATCCCGGATAATTACCATTAGAAAATCGAAATATTTTTTTAAATTGGTCCAGTAATTTTTGAGTTTCATTGTGAATAAAAATCCAAAAATATAAATTTATCTATCCTCTTTATAATATTACAAAAGAAAAACAAAAATAAAAATATTAAAAATCTAAAATGTAATATTGGTATAGATAGATGAAATAAGTAAACACAAAAAGTTGAACTACAAGTGCGGGGACCGAACCCGCGTCTTCTCGTTTAACAGTCAGCGTTCGTGCAATTCTGCCACGATAGCTGTGACGTTTGTAAGTGAATTAATCATACACTACGGTCCTAACTGTACTCGATGGGAACATCGAGTGAAATAACACTACGAATATATCGTTTTGTCCGCAGCGAAATAATGAATGAATAGGTATAAAGCAGCGCGCTCGCTCGCACGTCGTGAGCCGGCGTGCGCCGGTGCATGAGATTTGGTGCCGCCCGTTCGAGCAAGGTCATTGGCGTTACTCGTCCTCTTAAGGCTTGCGAGCGTTGAGAGTTTAGACTTTCATGCTCGAGTTATGCGCTCGAGCGTTTAAGCGTTGTAGTTTTTAAATACGGATAGATGAAAAATTTTTGATAAATAAAAATGTTAGGAGTTGTGGGGGGCGGTAGGTACGGTGAGTATTACTTATCTTTTGACTTTGGTCGTATAAGCTGGCCTTATCTATACATATAAATAAAAAGTGTCTGTTTGTAAAGTGAAAATAAATAAAAATGTCCAAGTACATATCGTTATATACACGATACCTATAACGAAAATGACCTTAGATTTTTTTTTGTTTGTCTGTCTGTCCGTCTGTCTGTTTGTTCCGGCTAATCTCTGAAATGGCTGGACCGATTTTGACGGGACTTTTTTTGTCAGGTAGCTGATATAATAAGGAGTAACTTAGGCTACATTTGTTGTAGAAAATTTCATTTATTTAAAAAATAACTAAAAGACCTAATTAACTTTTTTGTTAAACTTCACGCGGACGAAGTCGCGGGCACAGCTAGTCATAACTAAAAGAAGGAACAGACTTAGTAACGAAAATATACAGGCCAGTATGTGACTTTTCTCATGGTTAAAAAAAATATAGTGTTGCAAAGGTGTGTGATGATTTTAGGTAGGTATTTAATTTAACTTAGTTGCTAAGAAAAATCAGTAGGTAGTCAGGAATTGTACAGAAGCTTCAGCTATTTTTTTTTATTGCATTGAATGGCGAGACGAGCACGCCGTTCGCCTGATGGTAAGCGATGCGATCGCTCATGAACAGTAGCAAAACCAAACAACACCTTGATTTACAAAGCAATGCTTGGCATTCCACTGCGCTCGCCATCCTGAGACACAAGATGTTAAGTCTCAATATGTCCAGTAGTTACTCTGACTACAATGTCCTTCAATCCAAATCACAACAGTGCATTTAAACTGCTGTTTGACGGGAGAAAAAGACATTGCGGTGGTACCCACCAAGACAGCCTCTCACATATTAGAGACTTACCACCAGTAAAACACAAAAACCAAAAACAAACAAAAAGCTAAACCACACTTGTAATGTAATTTGGGCCTTATGTCGTAGATTATATGGCATATTATATACTAATAATAAATAAGTATTTTTCTACTATTATAATATAAATATCGTTAAAAATAAAATTGAAATTGAAATCTTATTTCAATTATACTATCTTTTTTTACGGTGGTCGCGGGTTCGAATCCCAGGGCACACCTCAGAGTTTTCGGAGTCATGTGTGTATTGATAGTCAATCACCATGCACTAAAACGGTGAAGGAAAACATCATGAGGAAACCTGCATACCATAGCGATTTATAAAAAATTCTATGGTATGTAAGTCCGCCAAAACCGGACTAGGCTAGTGTGGTGGACTATATGGCCTAAACACTCTCAATCGAACTCTCGATTGTAGAGTAGGCCTGTGCCTTGCAGTGGGACGTATATGGGCTGATACAGATACAGATCTTTTTTACAGTTTCTCTAACTATGTAATCTAAGCGCGCTCTCAAGCTCGAGCCGAGCGCTCAAGCCACTGCTCGAGCGTCGAGCGCTTCAGTCGAGTCCCGACTCGAGCACGAGCAATCTGCTTGAGCGTCGACTCGAGCGTTTAAGCGCCGACTCGAGCTTTTTTACAACACTAGTCCCAACATCCCAGTTTTGTCCACCATCATGATTTTCTTTTTAGACCTGTTTACGAAGAGTCCCACCTCCTCGATAATAAATTCTGCATTCTGCATCAGCCCATATACGTCCCACTGCAGGGCACGGGCCTCCTCTACAATCGACAGTACGATTGATAGTGGTTAGGCCATAGAGTCCACCACGCTGGCCTAATGCGGGTTGGCGGACTTACATACCATAGATTTTTTTATAAATGGCTATGGTATGCAGGTTTCCTCACGATGTTTTCCTTCACCGTTTTAGTGCGTGGTGACTGATTATCAGTACACACATGACTCCGAAAAGTCGAGGTGTGCCCTGGGATTCGAACCCGCGACCACCGTGAACATGTTGGCAGTCGCGTCTAGTCCGTTTACCAACAGGCCACCACGCACTTAACGCTTATAAATAATACCTATAATATAAAATATTTCTGGCACAGTTGGTTAGGCACCGGCTGTGAAGCGAGAGACCGCGGATTCGATCCCCGCATCCGAGACAAATGTTTGTGTGATCAATAGGTTGAGCTGGCGATCTGGGTGTTTGTGATACTGAAAAGTCCTATGTAGTGCCTGGCCCAAAACTCGATTCTAATGTGGGGTTAGGAATATGTATGTAACTATTGTGTTTTTTCCTTGTGTTTTATTATGTTTTGGTTAGACGAGTATCCATGCATCTATCCGGAAAATAAATGTTATATTGTTATCAATTTCCCATCCAGTGTTAGTAAACAATCAAATAGTGGTTTATACAAATGATTGTATCCAGCTGTGTTAGTATTGCGGTTAGCTTGATTTATCAGTTTATTAACACAGTAACTGTTATCTATTGATCATATTGATAACACAGTGTGCTTTCTACATTGTTGGGAATAACCATGTGAAGTACTGGCGTGTTGTGGGGTTGTATTTATTAGATATCTAGGTTGTAATATTCGACAGTTATTTGTTGGGTTATCGTTGTTAAATAATATTGTTATAATTAGATTACATTTCTTTACTTGTCTGGATTCCGCCTTATTGAGCTGTATTTTCAGGTTTGAGTCGTAGGTTTGATTCTTTCATTTGTTATTTTTTGAATGAGTTTTTTCTTTAATTCACCGCTTTTGAATTCTTTGGAGGTGTCATGTTTGTAAAGCCCGGCAAAATTGAGTGCGGTCAGTGGTGCCTCTGCGTACGCTTCCTGCCTTAAGGTGTTTTTAAGGCCAGCGCAGACATCGAAAAACATTTCTCGATGCCACGGCATAAACTCAAAACATTGGAATTTATGTCGTGTCTCCAGATAAGTTTGAATATCCTTGGATAAAATATGAAATCCCTTGCCATGCCGTCGCAGTCTCCACTGGCTCTTATAATCAGATAGCAATGTTAATGTCAGATAAAAGAGTAAAGAATAAATGATTAAATGTTAATCAACCCAGAAATACGTCGCGTCGATTTCATCATTCATTAATTACTACCTATCAATTGGATAAATCCGACAAGTCTTTATCATATATCTTTAGATTTATACCTACAATGCATTTATTTTATTATATATACTAATCTATGCTTGGTATATAAATATCTTGTGCAATAGGGTATTTGACTCCATTTTTTTTATTGTATTTATCAAAACGTTTCCACAGCTATGCTCTAACAAAGAAATTTATAAATCCATTCAGAATTAAACAAGTTAGAAACGTTTTAAATCTTGTAGTGGGGGTAACAGAAAAGAAATTCAAAACCAAGATAGTGACGTCACTAGGGTTATTATACATTACAGTGTGCGGGTGTGAAAGAGACAGCAAGATGTCCCCACTACACCCCCACTCTTTTATTTTAAATGTTAATATTTGCCTTATGTTACAAGCTACTTTAATACTTTTTTGACAGCAAGGCTTTATTTTTAACAAATTTGTGTTTGTAAGCGAAATAATACCAAAAATCGATAATAGTCAAATACCCTATTGTTAATGACTATTTGTAGTGGTTGTTACAATTTGTTTTTATATCTTGACTATTTAATTTACGGCTGGTTATCTAGTTATCGGGTATAGTTCTGCAATAAATGTAGATGATTAAATAAAATCTTTTAACATAGATAATATAAACAATCGGAGTCATGTGTGTATTGATAGTCAATCACCACGCACTAAAACGGTGAAGGAAAACATCGTGAGGATACCTACATACCATAGCGATTTATAAAATTTCTATGGTATGTAAGTCCGCCAACCCGCACTAGGCCAGCGTGGTGGACTATATGGCCTAACCACTCTCAATCGTACTGTCGATTGTAGAGTAGGCCCGTGCCCTGCAGTGGGACGTATATGGGCTGATAAAGAATATAAACAAGTTTACCTGTGATTTATATCGTGTCGTGTGTCGTGGGTATATAAAGCTATAACTTGCACAAGTTGCCGAACCATATAATATGATGGTTGGAAACCCAAAGAACAGTTGAATATGGTTAGAATGGCATTAGCCGTCAAATTGTATCAAAATCAAAATCGTCGTCGTTTTCGAAACACAAAACCTCAATAATATAATAAAGCTTGCAATTATCGATAAAATTATGGAAATACCTTTGATAAAATATCGGATTTTATTTTATCGATATGCTTAATGGTTTTAAAAATAATTGATAACGAGATTAAGCTAGGGTGTTTGAGGATAAGAAATTGTTGTAAGCAACCCCACGCTTTGTAACAATATAAAATGAATGTATTTCACTCCATTTTCTAATCTTAAACTCATTTTCAATTATTTTTACTTTTTTAGTTTGGTCTTTTAATAGCGTGTGTATTTTTTTTAAATTTATTATTTAATATGCAGCATCTTGCGACGCGTCAAACGTTTATATTTCCCTTCTAACCATATCCATCTGTTCTGTGGGAAAACCATTAATTGTGGCCCAAAACTGCGAAACGGTGGGACACCGCAGAAAACTGCAGAAAGCGTTTCCCTTTCTCGATTCGGCTGACGTTTATTCTTAGGGAAATACGGAAAAAACAAACAAAGAAGAGGGTTCTTGCAATGCGTCGTAGGAACTCATATTTTTACGATGCGGCGACGTCGCGTACCAACGAAGTTTTGTGTAAGAGCGCTAAATCTGTTGCGTTTAATCTATTGTATACAGTGTCGATAATTGTGAAAACTGGCGAGAGACAAACATCTCTAATTCGATATCACTGCACTTACGATTTTGCAGTCAGCTAGTCGTGCTTATGTAGAAAAATCGTTTATAAAGATAGCGTGAATGTCATCTACGATCAAGTGAAAGACTCGTTTAATTTCACGAAGCGTTTGTGTGAGTCATGTCCACGCGTCGAACGCATTAAAATAACTTGGACGCTATTGAAATAAGCAAACACATATAGCCTTCACGTGTATGAATGAGTCTGAACTTATAAATAAAATCGACGTCTGCCCCTCTTACGATAATATCAAGGTTTATTAGACATAACCAAATAATTAGACTCAGTAATAGTCTGGTCGATAACCCTTACTATACACTCCCAATGTCAATGCAATGTAGAATGTAGATTGCGCATATTTCAAATAAAACCATTTCGAACATGCCTTTTGTTTTCTTTTTTTTTTTTTTGCTCTTGTTTTATAAATAGCCAGCTCATCGTCAGTGGCTTTCCGCCAAAATACGGCCAGTGTGTTGTTTACCTCTGGCGGGTAATCTCGCGCGGTAAAAACTCCGCACCGTATCACGACGGCCGTCTCGACCGATCCGCGGATTAATAAATGCTAGATTATGTCGAGAAACGGTAGCAAAGGTCGTGTACTGGGACCCAAAGTGTTGTGAGTGAATTGTTTGTTAGCGGAATTGGCTGGCGCGAATCGATCAGCTGCTCCGGCAGGAAGAGATTCCATGCCAATTGAACACATACGCATTGTCTGAATAGCAACCCGTCATTTTAATGCCAAAGGACGGACAGATTTAATCTATATTATTGTATTTATAATCAAACTTGTATAGGGCAGTATAGATCGCGTGTACCGGTGTAAAGTTCAGTGCTCCTTCAATGGGCTCGTAAACTGGAAATAATGAGGTTATAGTGTGGTGGTGTAGTGACGATGAGTGAAGAGTCGACTGCCGACAGGTTCACGTTGCCCGCGCGCGCGGACGCCGTGGTGGAGCTATGGAGGTCCAAGATGGCGGAGGGAGTGCTGTCGCCAGCCCACTTCCAGGACCACTGGCGAGTCACCGTGCCCAGGATATACTCGCCACAGCCGAACAGGACTTGTCTGGGTAAGTTCACTATTTGGTACATTGTACACCTTGGAGATCACACGTGTGAAGTACCGAGTGCTTTCTTTAAACTTTTCTACATTTATCTATTTGCCTATCTAGAGCTATATTGTCGTAATTTTCTCTAATGATGTAACTCTTTCATTCTTCCTATATTGCATAAGTTTGAATGCCTTCTACGAAAGTTTATAAGATTTCTGAGTAATGTTTAAGTTAAATTATTCGTACATCTGGAGCTGCCCCAATTTTCGTTCTGTCTCGTTTATTCATCCCATGGTTGCCTGGCAGAAATTGCTTTAAGCAATAAGTCTGTCACTGGTCCATTGTTTTTATGTAATGCTATCTACTAGTATGTATCTGGTGTCAAATAAATTGTTAAAATGAAATAAATATATATTTGGTTATTGAATTCAGTTTTAAGTGACGTGTTTTGTCTTCTCAGCCTTCTCTTATATTAAACAACGGATAAAAGTAGCAAAAATTAACAAAAAAAGAAAAACGATTTATTTGTCACAGCCTGTCCGACATACACAAACAAGGTTATTATAAAATCATAATAAAATATTAAAGAAAACGAAAAATAGTTATTTGTCACAGTCGACATACAAAAACATAGTTATGATAAAAATTAAAAATATTATAAAAAATGACTTGGCGCGGCTGTGACCGGTAGATGTCCACTCAGCTTATGTTATGATGTGGTACTTAAGTGACTGACAAAGAAAAATGCTTAGGTTAAGTAAAATCAGGATGTTATGATGAAATCAGTTGCCAATTTTAGTAACTGATTTAAGTTTACTAGGTACATAACATTGTTGTTACTGTCTACTTTTACACCTATAATGTAGCAAACATTTGCAAATTATTTTGATTTGAACCATTGCATTTATTACTTAAAAGTATTAAATAAATGATTATACAATCATAATTACACAGAAGCAACAGGAAATTTAGTTAAATGATTGCAACAAAATGCCCTTATATTTACGATTTTAAAGTTAGTTTTCCCTGTAGGTACTTAGGTGTTAATAACATTGCTATGTAAGCTTTTAGTAAATACGGAGATTTGTCGTGAGGACGCTCACTCATACAAAGGAATTGAATGGCAAAAATACATAACTCTGCTCTGTCATTGAAGAAATTGTGTGTTTTACGCCCGAATACTCGAACGTCATTCAAATAATAAATTGCTCTTAATAGCGCACGGCCCAATTACCCAGTACATTTAAGCGAAATTAACGTAATTAAGCGCAACTTATATTTAAGTTGTTTTCCAGTATTCGGGTGTTAGTTCAGTACACTAACTTATTGATCTGTGTAAATAATAAGAAAATATCAACTTACCGTTTTAGTTAAATCACATATTGAAATAAAGAAATTAGATATGCTTCAAAAATTTAAAAGATCATGAAAAATACTTGACATTTTGACGATTTCTTGCTTCCAAAATTTTGTGATTATATTTATTTCGGACGGACGTTTTACATACAGTTTTGCATATTGATGATTTAAAACTAACATTCAGTTTCACAGATTTATTGCAAAACATGTGTACGCTTGCGAATTCTTGTTTTATCGCGTTATGCACTGTTTGCTCTTGGATATTAGCAAATAGAAAATTAAAAAGTGAAACTGACAGCCTCTGTGGCTCACTTGGCAGTTGACAAGACATTCGAAAGCTAAAATAGGTTTTGAAACCGTCTATGAATAAGACCACTAATCTTTACTTTTGATTCTGGAGCCCTACTCTGAAAATCCGAAACGAAGATCGAAACTTGGACGATCGAAGTTTATGACGATACGAATGTACCTACTCTGTAAATGTTCAGATTCGTATAACGTACGACCATAAGTCAATAACGACCATAAGTCTATGTAGGTACGTTCGTATCGTCATAAACTTCGATCGTCCGAAGATTCGAACTTCGTTTCGGATTTTCTGAGTAGGGCCCCTGGGTGGCTAGAAATGCAGTGGTAGACTTGTGGGTGGGAAAATATACGGTTTTTGAAACGTAAAAATGTAATCGAATTTCGTTTCTACAACGGTGCATTGAAATAGTACCTCTGTATTTACCTACAGGCACGAATTGTTTTGCAAATCAAAGCTGCCTCCAACCGAACTAGGTCGACTATATTCTGCATGCGTATTTTGCGGGATACTTATTACTTACACGGGTACATGTTTACTTTTGCTAAAGGCATTGATTAAAAAACTAAAGGTAGGCCCTTCAGTACATTTGGAGTTTTAAAAAGATGACCGTGAAAATCACGCTACAATAAATGTCAAATTAACTTATTTTAATAGATTTCGTCTAAAGGGTGATAAAAAATATTATTGTAGGAGACAGGGATGGAAGTTAAAAATGAGTGGGCTTTATAAATATGAATCTGTCTTTTCGGATTCCTGTGTGTATAATAGTCAATCACCACACCATTGATTTACAAACTAAGGATAGGCCCTTCAGTACATTGGGTACGTCAAAAAGATGGCTGTGTAAATCGCGCCATCTGTTGGATTTTTACGTCAATGGCGGCCATGAAATCGTTTTTCAATAATGCTAAAATAAATGTTTATTGACTTAAAGTTATATAATTTTTAATTAGCGGTGATAAGAAATGTTATCTTTTTTTTGTGAACTTTCGGTCATCTTTATTGCACCCACGCACGATACAATTGGGCATTTTTACGACGAATTACAGACCGGTGCGCTGTGACGTCACAACCGCTGCACTGGTCTGCAGACCACTTTCATGACAACAATTTTCTCGCTCTCCGCCCCGTCCATATATTTTACGTCAATGCACCACACACTAACGGTGGAGGAAAACATCATCGTGAGGAAACCTTGTGTACTATAGCAAATTTGTAAGAATTTCTAGGGTAAGCAAAGTTCGCCACACAGGAGTATGGATGTGACTGATGGGTGTATTTAATACTTGTTTAATAATAATTTAATTTTCTAAAGAAATTTAAATTTAAAATTTTCTAATTTCTATTTCAATTCAAAATAATAAGATGCAACATCACTAGGTACAATTTTAGATAGAAGCTGCACTTGACCTGCCGCTCGTGTCTATGTCAAGGCTGAACGCTCAGACGCCACTTGGCATTCAGCTCGAGGGCTCTCGCCATTTGTACTGATGCGAGAGATATGCTGTGTGTGGGTGGGATGTGAATGAGTGCTGGCTGATTTTAAGGTGTTGTTTGATTAGTGAAAGAGATTTCGTAGTATCTTTTGTGTTAAAGTGGAATGTACGTTATGAATTAATTATAATGAGAGCTCCGTTGTCCAAAATGTGGATATAGCAGCGAGATATAATCATCTGAATTATGCTGGTTTTTCATATTCAGAACATTGAGGGTCCATAGACTATTACGCATTTTTTTCTGCAACCAAATGTGTGTCAACATTTGTTACAATTCTGAGTCACTCAGTTTCTGATAGCTATGAGAGGAGACAGCTATTTTACTAAAGTTAGTGTATGTGTGTGAAAGTGGATGTAATTTGTCTTATTTAACGGCAGCTGGATGAAGATTTGTTTTTATATATTTAAATGATGATCAACCAAGTACTAAAAATATACGGCTTTGTTCATAAACAGTTCTAAACTTTATGGAATACTTTGTTCCTGTCTCACGATTATGCAATTCAATTTGAGCGTAGAAGACAACTTTAAACATTCGATGACTAATATAGATAGACGAATTTATATAAATGTTTTTACGTTGCGCTTTGCATATTGCATGTTTTCGCACAGGTAAAAGGCATTTCGAATTCAATACGATGTTGATAACGAAACACATAAAACGCTGTCAGCCGTACATAAAACGTGGTTAGCCACACAAACTGGAAGTATTTTAATTGCTTTTTAGCTTGTAAAATGGCTGCGTTCGGTAACATTTTAATTATTGTAAATATTTTAATTGGCTCACTTGATGTAAGGGCAAGAATAATGTTATTTTTTCAGTTATTATGAGCTAAAAATATTTGGTAGAATAGAAGCTGAATAAATTAGGCAATTTGTCCGCCCCGTGACCACGAAAGCTGTAAAGTGATCGAAACGTCGGGAATTCAAAAAAATGTAAAAATTAAACTAAATCCGCGATAAAATCCGTAAATAATAGTCTTATTTCAATAGGCAATTTGTGTCCAGTTGTCGATTATGCTAAATATAAAAATTAAATGCACATAATTTTGCATTACATCTTTTCAAGTTTATTATTTTAGTTTTATTTTTTACACGTGTAACATAATAAATCTATTTAAATACGTATATTATGAAGAGGAAATATTTTATTGCTTGCATTGAATATGCCTTTGAAAATATACAACCGATTTGATTTGAAAAATTATTTCACCATTTAAATCCTATATTATCCTCGACGAACATAGGCGATAGAATATTTCCAAAAAAGTGTATCTGCTCCCGGACGGAGCCAGGCCGAGCCGCTAGTATTGTACATTATTTATTTAATTCTTTATTGTACACAGTCAAAAGGAATAACATTTTAGAGACAATACAAAATAACAAAAGTACAAACGGCAATCTCGCTCTAAGACAATTTCTTCCATACAACTATAGGATGGTTATGTGAGTAAGAAAAAAGAAAGGGCATTGTACACACACTCTGTGGTAGTGGGCAGGATACATTTAATCATCTAACATATTAAAGAGCGGTTGAATGCTTGAATTTTGATGAATTATTTTATCAAAGACCCCAGCAATAGAACAACGTCATGCAATAAAAGAACCGAGCAAAAACTAATGTAAAGCAAAAACCAGTGTCTCCTTCCGGGATCAGCCAAGTTACATCCAGTTTCATGCAGATCGGGTACAATTGCGTCAACTTGCGAGACACATTTATCAATCTGGTTGTATTACTTATGGATTTACTGGATTTATCTGCCTGAGAGTCATTATGATTTGTTTTTTATATATTACTAGCTGTCGGGCCCGGCTTCGCCCGGGTGCAGATAGTTTTTGAGTCCAATCCACATCAAGAACATATTATTTCGCGTGTCTACTAACTATATTTCCCGCGTGCCGTCGACTATATTCCCCTTCCGTAGGAGAGGACATCCCGTGCCAACAATTTGAATTTGAAAGAGTAGAAAATATGTATATTTGGTTTCCTGACTCATCCCACGGGAACACTACATTTTTCGGGATAAAAAGTAGCCTATGTGTTAATCCAGGGTGTCAGCTATCACTATACCAAATTTCATCAAAATCTGTTGAGCCGTTTTTTCATGAAAGAGTAACAAACATACATACATACATACATACAAACTTTCACCTTTATAATATTAGTAAGGATAATGAATAGCTAGACGAGTATGCCATACTGGAGGTTACTCTAAAACGATAAGAATCGAATGTTCCGACGTAGTAAGACTTCACTAATGTGGTTAGATATTCTACAAAATGTTGGAATCCTCTATCGTACGTAGCCGTAGACTAAGTTCAGAGAAAATAATAAGTATAATAGAGAATAGTATTGATTTTTAGAAATGGAAAACTTACATTTATTCCGGACCTCGAATATCCGAACATTTGAAATTCGTATCGTTTTTTTAGATTTCTGTACAATAATATGTACGTATTATACATATAAACATTCCTCTTGAATCACTCTATCTATTAAAAAAACCGCATCAAAATCCGTTGCGTAGTTTTAAAGATTTAAGCATACAAAGGGACAGAGAAAGCTACTTTGTTTTATACTATGTAGTGAAGCCCCCAGGTCGCTTCAAACAGGTCGATGTGGAGATCATTAGGGGAGGCTTATGTTCAGCAGTGGACTTTCTGTGGCTGTACAGAGACAGAGAGATCTACCTTTAGTTTGTGTGAAAACCCAACCGATTCTCATGCCCAAGAGCGCCTAAGAAATCTGGTATCTGAGACGCGTCCGACTAATAAATCTCTATTTGTATGCCAAGCTACTTTTATCACAAGTGTTAGTTTTTCTGTGTATTTAGACGAGTATTTAACATGACGTCATTATATTACATTTTATCGTTGCGTGTTGCATTAATGAAATGAAATCGTTCTATGTAAAAAAAACTGGGCTGGGCCGGTTTATTTATATACCTAAAGCAAATGATGTGGATTTTTTAAATTTTACATTTGTGTATTATTACTTGTATAAAATCTTAATGGTGATATTTAAAGTAATGCCTACAATAGTATTTAAAAGATTTTTAAATCTTTTTTTAAGCTGGATAACATTACATTTTTGATTTTAAACACCGAAATTCAATATTTTAGTATTAAGAATAATAAAAATACGTATTATTTGTGAACAGTGAGGTCCATGATTCGATTTTCGGTTTTCGTGAAAAGTATTGCCCGGCGAAGATGATAAATTATCGATATTGGACATTGTAAAGCAAGTCGTAAGCCCAATAGCCTTGCTTTAGTGTATCTTCCGCCTTTCTCCATACACTTCGATAAACGTTTTGAAAGACTGACACAACTATGAACTAAGATACTTATGCATTATACATATATGGATTATTGGGATATATTTTGTATTTCATTAGAAGTTAAATGAATCAGATAAAAATAAAATAGCATTAAAGACAAAACTATCTAGCGACAGCTTGTTTGTGAAAATACTTAAAAAAACACTTATTAAAAAGTAACTTTCCCTCGTGAATAATAAAATGATATTGCACCGACCCTTGTATCTGTATCAGCCCATATATGTCCCACTGCAGGGCACGGGCCTACTCTACAATCGAGAATACGATTGAGAGAGGTTAGGCCATATAGTCCACCACGCTGGCCTAGTGCGGGTTGGCGGACTTACATACCATAGAATTTTTTATAAATCGCTATGGTATGCAGGTTTCCTCACGATGTTTTCCTTCACCGTTTTAGTGCGCGGTGATTGATTATATATCAATACACTCGTATTATAATGTACTAATTAATTGGCCCAAAAAAAAACCTATATAGGTACCACCCATTTCAGCATTCGGACCTCCCCTACAATTAAGTTTTAAGTCATAGTATATCTCACTGCCCTAGTGTATTTTGGCAATCTTTTGTACATTTCGAGCTCAATTTCCAGTTCTGAATAACTCATATTAGAAGATTTTCTGAAAACAATACGTAGCACAAAGCAGAATCGAGTAATCTAGGGATAATAACAATTGAGACTGAATTCAAACACTCGTACTGGCCTCCTGGGTTCGACATTTTTGCTGCCGTGCTGCCTTTGATGTGTGAGTTCTTCCCCGTCCTTGTTTCTTGCCATTCTCATTTAATGTTTAAATGCTGACAACTAACTTGCTATCTTAGTGTTATGTAATATGTTTAATCGGTAATCATTTACCATCAAGTGCGCTGCTTTCGTTTGCCTGGACCTATCCAACAATGTCCTATTCAGGTCATTGTTTAAAAGAACTTTTTTTTGTGACATTGCAATGAATGACAAAGACGAGCATGCCTATCGCCGATAAAAAAAACTCGTTCGTTGTAAGCGATACGACATACGATGTTAAGTCTTATTATGTCCAGTAGTTACTCTGGTTACAATGACCTTTAAACCAGTGGTAGGTCTCTTATATGTGAGAGGCCGCCTGGGCGGGTACCACCGCATTGTCTATTTCTCCCGTCAAACAGCAGTGTAGAAGCACTGTTGTGTTTCGAATTAAAGGACATTGTAGCCAGTGTAACTACTGGACATATTGAGACTTAACATCTCATGTCTCAGGATGGCGAGCGCAGTGGAATGCCAAGCATTGCTTTGTGATACGAGGTGTTGTTTGGTTTTGTTACTGTTCATGAGCGGTCGTATCGCTTACCATCAGGCGAACGGCATGCTCGTCGCGCCATTCATTAGAATAAAAAAAAAACACTAAGGCTAAAGTACTAAGGCGGATTCTAACATACGAATGACCTACCACTAGTAGAAATTATGGTCTGGAGTTTTAAGACTTCATTTTATCCCTCAGATTGGTCGTTCGACGAGGAGTTAGCTGCCAAGCTGCTGATCCAGCCGCTGGAGCAGTTCATCTGGGGCACCAGCGAGGGGTCGCAGCCGGCGCCGCCGCGTCGCTCCACGCTCTGCGGACGGGTGTTCAAGCAGGGCGAGCCCGCGTACAGCTGCAGGGAGTGTGGTGAGTTATACACAGCATGATTTATGAGCATATTAGCATATATGACGAAACGAGCATGCCGTTCGCCTGATGGTTAAGTTACGACTGCTCATGAACAGTAGCAAAACTGAACACTATGAATGACAATACAATGGTTGACATTCCACTGCGCTCGCCATCCTGAAACATAAAAGACATCAGCCCATACACGTCCCACTGCAGGGGCCCTACTATATGAATCCGAAATTCGAATCTTCGTGACGTTTTTCGTTTCGAAACCTAGGGCCCTACTATATAAATCCGAAATTCGAATCTTCGTGACGTTTTTCGTTTCGAAACCTACTCTGTAATACGAAATTCGAATCTTCGGATCGAAGAATGAATGATTCGAATATATCGGCAATCCGAACATTTACATTTTTATTTATTATATTCAACCGAAACGAAGTTCGAAACTTCGGACGAACGAAGTTTGTGACGATACGAATGTACTCTGTAAATGTTCGTATTGTCGATATATTGGAATAATTCATTCTTCGATCCGAAGATTCGAATTTCGTGTTACAGAGTAGGTTTCGAAACGAAAAACGTCACGAAGTTTCGAACTTCGTTTCGGATTTATATAGTAGGGCCCCAGGGCTCAAGCATCCTCTACAATGGAGAGTAGGTACAATAAAGTGGTTAGGCCAAATAGGCCATATAGACATAAGATGTTAAGTTTCAATGTGTTCAGTAGTTACTCTGGATACTATGTCTTTCATACCGAAACACAACAGTGCATTTACACTGCTGTTTGGCGGGAGAAATAGACATTGCAGTGGTTCCTACCCAGAACATAGGAGAGAAATACCACCAGTAGATTTACTTCAAATAACTACTATAGGGCAGTAGAGATGTCTGAGAGTATTTTGAAATTTGATACTAATGCTGAAATATTGACTTTGGCTACCTCAGTGGCGAAGTTGTACTACTTTATGGTAGTAATACTCAGGTCTTGAGTTCTAATTCCGGGTCGGGCAAAGTGATGTAAGATTTTTCAATTTATTACTAGCCCGGAGTCAGGAATTTGTGCCCGAAATGGTGATAAGCTGGCCCCCTATCATATCATGACACGGAATATGCAAGGTATAACTTGGATGTCCTGGTAGCACCTCTACCTACCCCTTGTGGGAAAAAGGTGTGAATTTATATATGTGTGTATGTATGAAATTAAAACAAATTATAATATAGACCATAATTTGTCTATGTATAAATCCCTTCTATGCCTTATTTATAATTTATAATAATAAGCTTTCTAATAAAAAATTGAAGGAACCGCGTAAAAATGGTTATGAAAAATTAAAACTCTTTTGAATGAGCGTTCTGGAAAATATTCATAACGTGTGGGTAGTTGGACAAGTGTTCTCTTTAGCAACGCGGAAACCTTGACCCAGTACAGTTCGAGCCGGCAAAAAAACTTCAAAGCTATTAAAGTTTTATGGAGGAAAAAATATAGCCGACTTTGCAATAATTAATATATGAATAAAAATTAACGATGTGAAATCAAGTTTGTTTCGTTTTTGCCTAATGTATTGGGGTATTGGTAAAAAATTGAATATTGTAAATGTAATAAAAAAATTAGTTGTCAAAACGGTTATGGCCGACTTTCATAACATAAGTGGACTATATTGCCTAACGATTGTCAATCGTCCTCTCGATTTTGGAGGAGGTCCGTGCCCTGCAGTGGGACGAATATGAACTGATTCAGATACAGACAAGACAGTTATGGAGATAATAATAAGATTTGAAACATGAAACTGAATGTAAACTATTCAACAAAAACACAAAAATTCAAATAGCAACGCGCAGTTAGTAAGATCCTTCATTTATTCTATCTATTTTCTCTGATTTTTGGTCGAATGTGTTATTCGACTGCCCTCTCTTTATCCTTTTGGCAGGTTTCTATTATGGAATGCCATTTCAGGTAATATTTCCAGTTTCAGACAATTTTCAAATCGAATAATTTACGACAATTGCCACGTTTTCACGGATTTTATGGATGCATGTCCCACACGGGTACCACAACGCGCGCTTATACGCACAATCAAGACATTTTACCAATTTTCCCTTAGTATTTATATCAATTTTACGATTGTCCCTCCAAAATTGACATAAGTAAGCTATTTGCGTTTTCTTCATTCATTTTTCATACATATGTACTTACATAAACTCACACCTTTTTCTTAGAAGGGCTGGGCAGAAATGCTACCAGGACACCCACATTTCGCCTTGTATGTTCCGTCCCACGATATGATAGAGCTTGTTCTCTAGCGCCATATTGCACAAAAATTCCTGAATCCATGCTGATAATTAATAGAAAAATCCATTATCATTTTGCCCGACCATGGATACAAACCCGAGACCTGAGCTTTGTTACCGTACCCTAGTACAGCTTCGCCACCGAGGCAGTCAATCTATCTCATCTTACTTTGTCCATTGAAAAATAAAATGCATCGAAATATCTAATAAAATCTCTTGTTAAAGATAGATAGATTATAGAGAACGGCCGTTAGTTATTAAGGCCTAAAACCGCTGCTTTGTATAATTCCTTAATATTGTTTTTCCCCAGGCATGGACAACACATGCGTGCTATGTGTGGAGTGTTTCAAAGTGTCCGCGCACCGGCACCACAAGTACAAGATGGGACAGTCGGGAGGCGGCGGGTGTTGCGACTGCGGTGACACTGAGGCCTGGAAGAGGGATCCCTTCTGTGAACTACATGCTGTGAGTCTATTATTAAGAGCATAAGGTTGAGTTTCCCTTGAAACGGAGATAAGCGAAGTAGAGATGTGTAGAAATGGGCCAATTTAATTGTATGTACAGGTCTTTGATGAGAAACCTGTCCAATATGGTGGATTCCTACACATCTTCGCTTGAACGGAGAGTTGGAAATGCAGCCTAGTAAAATAGTGTAGAATAGCAGCTGACCCGGCATCGGTCAATGCAGCTTGTAATGTGCCAGTGGTAAAATCCTATGGTAAAATTGTTTTAATTAATTTCATTAAACCTTAAAGCATGGAGTTCATATTAAAGCATGCGTGCGGATTAATTACGGGCACTGAAGACGTCATGTACGTAAAGACATCGTATCAAGCTGAAATGGGCGAAATTTTATGCGTTGAAAGATCGTTCGTCTTAATCTTCAAGAGTAGTTTCCTGTCATTACAGCCACTGATTTCTTCTAATATATTGCACCTTTAGAACAAAAGTGACATAAACCAAAAAAAATACATTTCGGCTTTTAATCATATTTTGGCTCAAAATGACCTATCGACCCGTTATTAAAGAAATGCAGAAAGATTTATAAGTCAGTCTTCTAGATGTATCTTCCACAAGTACAAAATTTCATATGTTACAAATCTTTCATGAACTTTTCCAAAAATATTTTTTTAGTTAGGTCTCTTTAAGTCTATAGGTGCGATATTATAAGATTATACCCCACCGAAATTTTTAATATTAATATACAATAATTCCTTTCCTATGTCTTCATATCCTTAATTTATATACCAGGCGTCGAAAGATGGTGAAGCCGAGGCAAGCGTCAGTCCCGACGTGGTGGAACGCATGAAGATCGTGGCTTCAGTGTGTCTCACCTACTGCCTGAGACTCCTGACTCACGACCACGCGCCAAACCTGCCTAATGATCTCAGGTAATATATTCCATCTATTACATTAGTTCTTTAAAGCACTGCCTCGGTGGCGTAGTTGTGTAGTACAGCGTAAAAAATAGTTTTATTTACTGGTCTAACACCAAATGAAAAGTCAAAGGTTTTTAACAAGGAGTCTGGACCTAAGTAATCCCAAAAGCCTATAAGTCACTAAAATACAGGCACAGAAAAAGTTTTTAATTTATCTATAGACATCTTTTGTCAATATTGTGTCCTGAGAAGATATTACATTAAATGTAATAACTGCCTCGGTGGCGTAGTTGTAGTAATACGGTTACAAAGCTGAGGTCTCGGGTTCTAATCCCAGGTTGGGCAGTGATATTTGATTTTTCTATTAATTATCAGCCCAGAATCAGGAATTTGTGCCTGATATGGGGATAGGCTCCCCACCTATCACATTGTGTGCTGTTCTTTAACGGCCATTCTCTATAAGCTATCTATTCGATGCAATTTATGTTTCACTTAACGAAGATAGAGAGGCATAAATATGATGTAAATATTTATAGATTGCTAGATTAGATAAATACGTATGTCTATTTTTGTTAATTGAAGCGTAGAATTTTGTAACAATCACTACATTGTAAACAGGTTTTAAAAAGAGCAACACTAGAGTTTCTTGCCCGTTCTACTCTAGTGAAAACCGCTTTCCGAACCGGGTGGTAGATCGAAAAATGAATCTTAATGATGTTGAACATTTTAATGGATTCAATAAATAATTTTTCATTTTGAATTGTACCGACATAGTCATGGTAGTTATTTTAACCCCTTGTTGAAGATAGATAGGATATAGAGAACGGCCGTAAGTCAGTAATATTGCATAGTGGATGAATGCAAAGAAAAATATGCAGCTGGCGAGGTACTAGTCAGGCATATTAAATAAATAAATACACTCAACAGTCACATACATAGTCCTGACCCCACACTAAGATCGAGTCTTGTGTCGTGGGTATCGGGAACTACGAGATACTTTTCGGTCTCACAAACATCCAGACCCGAAACAAATGCCTGTGGATCACATTATTATTTTTCGGAGATCGAACCAACGGACTCTCGTTTCACGGCCGGCGTCTAAACACCTGCGCTACGGAGCCGATTGTATATATTAATGTAAAACAATGCTACTCTGATCTATTAACAAAAGGAGTGTGTAAAGTGTACCATAGTATTTGTTTTCATTGGTAGTTTTTCTTAACGAATAATATATTGTTTTTTTAGATTGAAGGATGGCGAAAAGGACCTGGTACTTCAAATATTAGAGCAGCCTGATTGCTTCTGCACCGTTCTGTACAACGACGAGACACATACATTTGAACAGGTTCGTATGTTAATTGTTTTTTTCTTATATACTATTATTTTGTTGTTTTTTTTTTTGTTACATTACTAGTTAATTGGATATACTTTTCAACTATTGAAAGAAAATATATATATATTTTTAACTTAATAGCTTCATGTGTGTCAATGTGCCTAGATAATTCACAAAATTTTAGATTCCTCTATCGAACATCGTAACCATAGAATAAGTTTAGAGAAAATGATAAGTATAAATAGTACTAATTTTTTAAATTGGAAATCTTTTTTTTTTTTCTCTGGGCGTTAAACATCGGAACATTCGGAGTTTCGTATTATTTTATAGAGTAACACCCCAGACACAGAAAAAGGTTTTTTTAAATGTAAATACTTGCCACTACAATATATTTTGTCAATATTGTGTCCTGAGAAGATATTACATTGAATTTAATGTTTAGATAAAGATTAATTGAGATTTGAGAACAGGTATTACCTGCTTTGTAAGTGGCTAGATAATCGATTCAATTTGCATATCCATTCAATAATGATGATATTGATTACTGTTTATTAATTATATAACAATTAATTATATAATGGACGAATAAATTAATAATAATTAATTCATACAATCAATACCGCTCGGTGTTCTAGTGGCCTATTGATTGTCTTGACTTTGTCTTTTATACAATTCATGTCGAAAAAAAGTTTACTAGTGACTTGAGGCAAATTTCAATAGCAAAATGACATATGTCAAACTGCATTTTACCTTGGCAAAAAAGTGTACTATGCTCTAACAATTGGCATTAAAGAAAAACAATTACTGCAACACTTTCAAGAATATCATTGTGTTCATTGAATAATTTAAAACTATTTCTATATATTTTTTACGGTTTAGTTTGTTTTGTGATTTAAAATTAATTGAAGAGACTATTAATAATAATAAATAAAAATAACATGTATTTAAAAATCGTAAGCCAAAAGATCGTAGATGATCAATGGTTTGTCATATCGTGGATCGAACCCAAGGGATACTGCAGTTTATTATTCTTTAAGTGATATTAACAAATATAAAAATTAACATAAAAATCATATTTATCTATGAGGTAATCTATACAAATATATAAACCTGAAGAGTTTGTTTGTTACCTCTAATCTCAGGAACTACTGGATTGAATAGATTTTTTTTGTCTTGGATAGTTAATTTATCGACAAATGCTATTTAAATCATCACGTTATGCCCTAAAGGAGGAAAGCACTAGTGAAAAATCTATTAAATACGAGAATATTTTTTGTTTCTTCTGAAGGGTACTTTACTCAGATATTTTAAATTGATCGTCGAAATTGATCATTTTGAAAAGTCTATCTGTACTCGAAGTCAGACCGGAGCGTTAGTATGTTGTAAAATTTATTTAGGTATAGCATCAGACAAAGCTCTTAAACTTTAAATAATATCCTTGGAAACCTGTTTGTTTTTTTGTGTTCATACACCATTATGGTACCGATCATCTAGGCACATTTTAATTAATACACATATAAGACACGTGATATGTTGTTTGAATATTAATGACTTCTTTTGAATCACATCATAGGTATCATTTATGTTTTTTAGTAATAACATGTGTATGTTAGTAATAACAATATTAGCTTATAATTAAAGTCTCTGCCATGTGTGTTGGTAGGTTTCACAAGGTTGGTAGGTAAAGCTGAGGAGTTCGTTTGTTTGTTACCTCTAATCTCGGGAACTAATGGTTCGAATTGAAAAGAAACTTTTTATGTTGAATAGCTATTTATCGAGGAATGCTAAAGACTATATATCATCACACTACGACGTATAGGAGGAAAGCAGTAGTGAAAATTTAGCAAATACCAGGAAATTTTATTCGTTTTAGTATCGGTCGGTAAGTATAGTCGGTGATAAAATTAAAATACACGTAAATTCTAATATCTGCGGCAGCAGAAAAAATAACAAACATGTGAATACTCCAATATTCTCAGCAGCTCTTAGCCGATTTTAGCGATTTCATTATCATCGGAAAGAACATATTCCTTGTGGGCACCAAATCTTCTTCATTTAAATTCCTATTAACACTAAAAAGATAAAAATAACTAAAATTTTTAATAAAAAATTAAAAACCGACTTCAAAACAAAAACTACTAAAAACAAAAAAATTACATACATAAACTCACGCCTTGTTCCCAGAAGGGGTAGGCAGAGGTGCTAGGGCACCCACATTTCGCCTTGTATGTTCCGTCCCACAATGTGATAGGTGGCGAGCCTATCGCCATATCGGGCACAAATTCCTGACTCTGGGCTGATACTGAATAGAAAAATCCAATATCACTTTGCCCAACCCGGGATTCGAACCCGAGACCTCAGCTTTGTAACCATACCGTAGTACAACTACGCCACCGAGGCAGTCCAAAAAATTACAAAATAATAAGTACCACTGCAAAGCAAAAAATAGTACTTATTTCATGGAACTTGTGCTTGTTGATTAAATTACTTAATGACTTGACTAGCCAACAAATAAAAATATATGCATAACATGTTGAAGGCGGGTCGCCTAGTACCAAACATATAGATCAGTGATTCTCAACCTTTTTTTGTTGCGGCACATATTTAACGATTTCAAAATTTGGCGGCACACAAAGAGCGCCTTGAGACATATTCCTATGCACGCCGCTTCATCACAATTTGGCACTAAGAAAAAACGCGTTGCAAAGCAAATAATAAAATAATTAACTTTTTTGTGGATTTAAATACATATTCATGTTAAAAATATTTTTCTTTTTAACTGATATAATTTAATAATATTAACATTATTATATATTTGCAAAATTTGGCGGCACACTTTTGAAATTTGGCGGCACACAAAAGTGCCGCGGCACAGTGGTTGAGAATCACTGATATAGATATTTAAATTAATATAAGGCATAGGTCCTACATTTTTTCTTATAATGAATACAATATATGTTTTGCCACCAGGTGATAACAACGTTAATAAGGGTGACGAAATGCAACCACCGCGACTCTGTGGAGTTGGTGAGCCTCATCGACCGAGAGGGGCGCGCGCTCATCAAGTGTCACACGTTTCAAGTCTGCGACAAACTCAAGACAGATATAGAGATGTAAGTGTTTTGTTCATGGTTCCGTAGGGTTTGAGGTTAGCGGGGTTAAGCGTATAGGGATTAGGAAAAAAAGGGGGATTTTGTATGACATATTTGGGTTAAATATATTTTTCCCAATAGTTTGTATATCTTCGGTTTGAATTATTTAAGTTTAGGCATTGGAGGCTTAACTAAAGAGTAAAATAGAGTGAAAGTATCATAGAATGAGATATCGAATTGTAAAAAATCAATATTTGGTAAGAATTTTTAAAGATCTCTTGTTTAATACTTGATTTGGAAGAATTATAATATTAATGCAACGTTGGATTTAGGCCTGCTAATCTTCTACTTTGTAATTAAAGGTAATTCAAAAAATTATTAACCTCTTTGTTATATAGACTACAAGCCCGTGGCAAAAATCGATGGGTTAAATGAACCACCAGGAGACCTATTTGGTAGGATACAGGGGCATAAAATAATAATATTCAGCACTATGCCGTCACTTGTAAGCTGTCCGTCTCAGTGCAGATGAGACTTCAAAATCATCAAGGAGAGGGGTTCATTTTGGTCATTTATTTTTGTACGGCATTTCTACCATCGATAGGTCCATGAAAAATAATAGAAAGAACACGTAATGCCGTACAAAAATAGTGCGTCACAAAGTCGGAAGAACGTTACATATTCCGGCAAATTTGTCGCTAAATTTGGTCATTTGATTTTAAACGGCATCGGTTCCATACAGTCGCAATACCTCTTCTAAACCATTATTCCGCAACGCCGTACAAAAACTATGCGACAAGGAAAAAAAAACAGCGGTTGCAACCCACTCCCTTTCAGTGGTTCGGGGGGTGATTTGAAAAAGTACGGCATCTGTTTCATAACATTAAGTAGCACTCAAAATTACTATTTTAAAAAAAGCCGTCACTAAATTATTGTTAATTTTAATGTATACACAAATTCCTCATAAATTTGACTTTTAAAGCTGAAAGGTCATTTGATCCTGTACGGCAACCTGTTTTCTTACATGATATTGCTAAATACAATCGTTATTTAGTATTGGCATTCAATAAAATGTTTGAAAAGAAATTGAGAGGAAAATAAAATCTCAAATCATTTCAAAAGTTTAAATTATCGTAGATTAGTGAAATACAGCAACTTTCTAAATATGATTGTTGTTTTGAATAGTTCTCAGGTAAACAAATGAAGAAAAAATTATGCCGTACATTTTAATGCAGAACATAATTTTTGGCTGATTAAAATGGCACTACCATTTCAGAAGTACTTTATGGTCGTGTGATATTACACGGCATTAACATATTTTTGAAGAGAATAATTAATAACATGTATAAAAAATCATTATGCCAGCTTTTAAAGTGAAACAGTGTATATTATATCCAAAAACTGAAAAACTATAGCTAAGCTCAGTATTTATATTTTTGTAAACTTTTCGATGTCATATACTCCAAACATGGACATATTTTTTTGAATTGTGTTATTAAATATACTAAATGATATATACAGAAATGAAAAAATAGGTAGGTATGTCTTTCAAATTTTAAGTCAATATCTGAATCAGTGACTGAGTCGGTATCGGAATCAAGGTCCTCATCGACGTCCGTATCCTCTTCTCGATCACCTTCTGAAACATGAATATGTGTCATCTTATTTTGCGGACAAATAAAGTTAAAAAAAAGGAATTAATAATAATAAGTTTTTGTTATGTTTATTACCTTTTATCAATGTGAACTTTCAGATATGTACGAAATTGACTTTTATAGATGATTGCATTAGATACAAATAAATTGTCTAAATGCTGTACAGTAAATATCATACTAAATATCACCCTGAAGTATATTTTATTACATGGATTATTCGAGAGATATTTTCCGCTCTACAGACCTTTGGATCACCAAAAAATGTACGGCATGTGAAAAAATGTTATCTATGCATGAAATACTTTCAAAATAAAGTTATCCCATATTGTGTCAAATCACCCCCCGGACCACTGAAAGGGAGTGGGTTGCAACCGCTGTTTTTTTTTCCTTGTCGCATAGTTTTTGTACGGCGTTGCGGAATAATGGTTTAGAAGAGGTATTGCGACTGTATGGAACCGATGCCGTTTAAAATCAAATGACCAAATTTAGCGACAAATTTGCCGGAATATCTAACGTTCTTCCGACTTTGTGACGCACTATTTTTGTACGGCACTACGTGTTCTTTCTATTATTTTTCATGGACCTATCGATGGTAGAAATGCCGTACAAAAATAAATGACCAAAATGAACCCCTCTCCTTGATGATTTTGAAGTCTCATCTGCACTGAGACGGACAGCTTACAAGTGACGGCATAGTGCTGAATATTATTATTTTATGCCCCTGTATCATACCAAATAGGTCTCCTGGTGGTTCATTTGACCCATCGATTTTTGCCACGGGCTTGTAGTCTAATATATTTTTATCTCCACCCTATTTACAAGCTTACCAAATATATTATTATATTCTCTAACCTAAATAAAAAAACATAGTCCAAAATCTGTACCAATAATTTTCTTATCCAAATGTCGATATCGATACAGACATTGTGTTAAATAGTTTAAGAATTTCGTGCATAATCATTTCGTATATCGATAAAGAATATACTATCTTTAGTCGATAATTTATATTGAATAAATTGCTTCTACCACCCGTTGTAGTATTTATATTTTAATAAGTACCTCTAATGTAAATAAGCATGTTCCTAAATAAGGCGAGATAATTTAGGCGTTCATTATGCCAATATAGAATCCAATATGTCTAATATCGATATCGACAAGCCAACACGTCCCCCCCTACCCTCGTGGGCCAGTGTCGCGGGGTGATGTTTGCGATGTGTACTCAGCTGCACGGCGATGTTCGAAAGGTTCACGTCGCGCCAGGGCTCGGCGCTCAAAGTGCTCGTCATGCACGCGCACGTCATCGCGCATCAGACGTTCGCCATGAAGCTGCTGCATTGGTGAGTTTTATCGATATATTAGAGTGTGATTTATCGATGTTATGTCGGAGTAGGGCGACACTAATTGTTTTTTGTAGATGAGTAGAAAAGTTTAGTAAATAATGAATGATTTGCTTCGTTAAGTAAAATATGTTTTAGTTACTCTTCTCGATATTTAAAATTTTAGTTTTATATGCTATACATAATGTTCTTTTTCTCTAATTGTCGAAGTTCTCTTTATTATTGAGTCTTGTAAAATTATATAATTGCATGATGTTTGTATTGTTTTGTGTCAGTGTTTTGATACTTTACATATTTAGCGATTTTTAGTATTTATTCTAACTTTCTTTCTTCAGCTACAGAAAGTCTTCTGTTGAATACAGACCTTCCCTATTATTCCAACTAAAATATTGAAATACTAAAGGCGTGTTCTACTTTCACATCTCCATACGAATACATTTTCACACCCAGGCTGCAGAACTTCGTGAGTCAAGAGCCTCAGTTGCGGCTGGCGGTGAGTCAGGTGGCCCTCGGCGAGGAGTGCTGGGGCTCCGGCACGGCGGTGGGCGGCGGCGGCGTCGCCGTGGGCGTCATGCAGAACGACTTCCGAATGTGGAAGGCGTCGAGGACAGCCTGGCATCGACTCCTCATCGCCACCACTCTGATGGACTACACTACCAAGCGAACCATGGCTATATTGTTCACTAAGAATTATGGTTAGTAGGTTTGTTTTTGTTTGTCAAGTTGTAAATAGCTTTAATTTGATGAAAATAACTGCTTTATTGGAGTTAAAATTTTAAGATTCTGACACTACTGAGCGCAACTTACATACACGTTTATCTAGGTCTATACAAGTATGTCCAGACTTCGACCGAAAATAAAGCGGGGGTGTAGTTTAATGACTACAGACAAAATGCAATAAAAAAAAACTGCAAGAGAAAGGCGCCAAAATTTGTGTGATTTTTTGTACAACGCTGTGACTCGTAGTAAATACATATAAATAAATTGGGTAGTCAATACACAGTACTTACTAAAATAATATTTTCCACATCTGCGTACCATAGCGATTTAAAAAATAAAAAGGTGTGCATTATTATTTTACGAAAAACTATGTATTTATTTACCACCCAAACAAGCCTTGATACACCCTGTATTTTAGGTCTGACACATTGTCAAGTTTTGACACACGTGTGTTATTTCCAGGCTCAGTGCTAAAAGACTTCATACGCGACGACCACGACCACTCGTTCTCGATCTCGTCGCTGTCGGTGCAGCTGTACACCACGCCCACGCTGGCGCACCACCTCATCGCCAAGCAGGACGCGTTGTTTGTAGTGCTTAATACCTTCGTCAGCGAGTGTAATAGGAGGTGCACTAATGTGAGTACATAAAACGGTTTTAGGGTGGGCATAGAAATCGCAGAAGAATCTCCAAGAAAATATATGGAAACTACTCTATGTTATAGGGGATAAACGAGCGTGCGGCTCACCTGATGGTAATCACCGCCGCCATGAACATCTGCAACGCTGTAGGGCATGGAGAGGCGTTGCGGGTCTTTCGACTTTTGTAATTTATTGTCCCAAAATAAAAGAAATCTGATTAAAATTCTACGATATTTTGAAATAACAAATTAATCCAATAATAATTTAAATAATAAACCAATCAGGACAACGTGTTGTCGACACACCCACATTGGTGATTCTTGATTGGTTTATTTTTAAAATGTACTTTTTAGGTTAGGTAGGTGGGTTATTATTTGTCGATATTTAAAACTAGAGGAATATTATCGTCAAAATGTGTGTGATATACACGATAATATGTGTTTCGAGTCTGGGTGTTTTGACACCGAAAAATTAAGTTACAATCTATACTGTTTCCATTCGTTTATTTTATTTTTGACAGTTCACGCCTATAAAGTACGACATTACAGTAGAACAATATTTTGAAATAAAAGTAGATACTTTCTTGACGGGTAACGCCCACTTAGAGTTGTGCCATTCGTAACGAATGACCACAGATAACAAAAACGATTTTGAATAGAATCAATCAATCGGAATCATTTGAAATAAAATTACATTAAAATGCTAATGAAAACAGTTAAACGTAATATAGTACCCAATATTAGGATCGAATGTATTTGCTGCAAATTAATTAATATGAATAAAGGTATACGTATTGAAGTGACTTTTAATAAGAGTTTAATTTAAAATAATTACAATGATTACAACGAAAATAAATGTTTAGTACCTACTTGTAATAAACAGTTAAACCATGTTGGAATTCATAGTACTTTAAGGATTAAATAATTAAAACAACTAAAAGGTAATTTGTTAATATTTTTATTTATAAACAATCGTCTGTTTCGTCGGAATCGGCGTCGTCGTCACTCGTATCCCCAGTCACCTGTCTGCCCAGTGTTGCCGTTTCACAATTTGTTTTTAACAACATTACTATTGCCGACGGAAGTGATAAGAATATTAACTTAACATGAGTAAATGATTTATTTTAATATAATTATTAAATCAAGTAACTTAAATATCCCTGAAGTTTTATAAAACAATGCATGGAGCAAAAAATAAAATATGTATTAAATCGATTAAAACTTGTTCAAAAATAAAATCGTTTGTTATAAAAAATTGATTCGATAACGCATCAGGCCATCACTATTTGATTCAGTACTCGATGTGTCAAAAATAAAATAAACGAATGGAAATGGTATAGTTACCTTTATTTTATTTTATCGACTTACTCCTCAATTATTCCTCCACAGGGTCGTCTCGAGTTCGATCGCAACCACGTCTCTCAAGCGTTCAAACGCGCCCAGTTCATTCTGTACGACGTGAAGTACCTGCTGGGCTCTGTGCCGGCCTCCTTCGACGACGACCTTCGCAAGGGCTTCCTGCACGGACTG
Organism: Hyles euphorbiae; assembly: GCA_023078785.2. NCBI lineage: Eukaryota > Metazoa > Arthropoda > Insecta > Lepidoptera > Sphingidae > Hyles > Hyles euphorbiae. The sequence goes on along the minus strand of CM041042.1, from coordinate 12,772,682 downwards.
TCGCTCATGCTAAACTTGCTTGTCATGATGCAGGGCATGGACTCTGTCGTGAGACAGGTAGGGCTAATCACAAGCTTATCACCATTATCGATATGTAGTGCCTCTCCAACTAGTGAAGGTTGGCAGTCAGCTCGGCATACTGCTCCTTGGCTCGTGCAAATAGCAATTGGCTCCTACTTGCGTCGCCGAACTCTTAATATAGCAGGAGACAGAGGAAAAAAAGGATGGGAGTAGAAAACGTATTATGATATTCAATATCCTCAGGAATAGAGTAGCAAAGTTTTCATTTTACATAGATATTTTGAGTGTTATCCGGTAATGACCCATTCCTACGATAGTCCTAAAGAACTTAAATTTTAGCCTTTTTACCTCTCTTTCCACAATGTTAAAGATTTCTTCAATGCCCAATGCATTAAACCATTTCGAAAAGTATGTATGTTCTACCTATCTACCTTTAACGCCTAAATTTTCATGATATGTAATGCAATTAACCATTTCGAAATCTTTGTATTCGTCCAGGTCGGTCAGCACATGGAATACGAGCCGGAGTGGGAGTCAGCGTTCAATCTACACGTGAAGCTAGCGCACAGCATCACGCTATCCCTAGAGTGGTGCGCGGCAGAGAAGCCGCTCGCCGTTGCCGCTTACCGCATGGCGCTACGACGCCACGCCGAGACTTATACCCCGCCTGCTAAAGTGCTTAGAGGTAGTTTACACGCTTCTAAAATTAATCGACATTATGTCGAGGCATACACAAATAATTCGATATACACACGACTCCAAAAAGTCAGAGGTTTACCTTGGTATTTGACAATATAATGTCATATTGTAACTTGTAAGACTCTGTCAAAATACTTATACTGTATACTGCACACTTTTCTAAGTTATCGATATGTGATCTATCTAAATATATGTTGTTAAATTACACACACCTACCTACCTATACACCTACTTCTGCTCATCTTTGCATCACCTAAAGGTCGACTGAGAGAAAATGACACAGGCATTGAGTCCGCCGTGTAAACAGTAGTATATGAAGCTTAATAAAATAAAATAAATTGCTTAGAGATACCTGTACTCATATTTAGTCATCTAATTAATTAGTCGATATTAATACATTTCGTTTACAATACAATACAATACACAACACTTTATTGAACACCATATAACATAAAATAACAAAAAACAAAAATAATAGAAAAACTTACAAATAGTGAACAACTGGCGGTCTTATCGCTAATAGCGATCTCTTCCAGACAACCATATAGCAATAGAATAGGGCATTAAAGAAAAAATAATAGTGGGTGTTTATTGTGTGTGCGTAACTTATAACAATAATGATTAGGAGGAAAATATATATATAAAAAAAAAACAAAGCATATAAATACATACACATATATGAAACAAATATTAAACTAATACATACGTTATAGCATGTTATATAAGACAAGATCGATAAAATACGACTAGGAACTATGTATGAGATAATTTGGAAAGAAAATGATTTTTTAATTTATTTTTGAAGACGTTCAGCGAAGGCGCCTGACGAATTGTCAATGGCAGTGCGTTCCATAAGCGAACAGCCTGAACGGCAAAAGATCCGTCGAAGAAAACACTGCCGTGTTTAGGAGTCTTTAATTTCAGATTCTCTGACGATCTTAATGCACGAGAATGAGAGCAATGAAGGTAATCAAAACGTTCTTTAAGATAATGGGGAGAACTAGGGTTAAATAAAATGTTAAAAAGAAGACAAAGAATATGAGTATTCCGGCGAAGGCGGATAGGGAGCCACTTGAGCTTAGAGCGAAATGCAGATATGTGGTCATATTTGCGCAAACCAAATATAAACCGTATACAAAAGTTTTGGAGCCGCTCAAGTTTATCAAGTTGAACTTGGGTTAGGTCAAGATAGCAGACGTCTGCGTAATCTAGCACAGAAAGAAGTAGAGATTGTGCGAGCGAAATTTTGGTGGCAATGGGTAGGAAATTTCGAAGTCGCTTCAGAGTTGCGGCTGACGCAAACATCTTCCGACTCGTAGCAGCTAGCTGTGGGCCCCAAGATAAAGTTCGATCGAATATCACCCCAAGGTTTTTAACGGTTTCACTATAAGGTATTATAACGTCATTAAATATCACCGGAGGGAGGTTTAGCCAGTCAATTTTTGCTGTTAAACGTGAGCTTCCAATTATGATGACCTGAGTTTTTGCAGGATTTACCTTGAGCCCAAAACGATTTCCCCATTCAGAAATCTTAACCAAGTCTGAATTAATGATACCAATTGCATCATTTAGTTTCACCAATGGAGCTTGGTTGTAAACTTGGAGATCGTCTGCATAGAGGTGGTAAGAAGAAGATAGATTTTGAGATATAGAATTTATGAAGATAGCAAAGAGCAAAGGAGATAAAACGCCGCCTTGCGGTACGCCGGCAGAAGTGTTACACCACGACGAAAAATCATCGTTAAGACGTACCCGCTGCCGGCGACCGAACAGATAACTGTGAAACCAATTGATTACCGTTGGAGATATGTTAATAGAGCGGAGCAAGGCAAGAAGGATTTCAAAGTCAACAGTGTTGAATGCGTTACTGAAATCCAGTAACGACAACACCGTGAGCTGCCCTTTTTCCATTCCAAGACGTATATCGTCAGTAATATTGACTAAAGTAGTCGCTGTACTGTGTCCTGGACGGAAACCGGACTGGAAGGGGTTTAAAAGATGATGGGTGGATAAGAAGGAGCTTAACTGGGAGTGAACAAGACGCTCCAACACTTTGGAAAGAAAGGGAAGGATGGATATGGGTCGGTACTCGGAAAACAATTCGGGATTGGGTTTTTTGGGAAGAGGTATTATAAGAGCATCTTTCCAATCAGAAGGGAAAACTCCATTAAGAATGGAAAAGTTGAGGATGTGACAAATCGAAGGCAGAATGAGATCCAGAATTGGCAATAGCATATTGCGACTAATGCCATCTACACCAACTGCATTCGATGTCACGGATAGAATGCTTTTCTTAACATCACAAGCGGTAAATCTTTTAAGAACAAAGGGAACATATCAAGGAATCGGTAAGGAATTGAGTGAGTTTATTGTTTGGTACTTGATTGATACGTCAATACAAGAACAAGAAGAAAAGTGATTATTCAGACCATTGATGTCAAGATTATTGGATGATAGATTGTGTTGAGATTTACCGATTCCCAGACTTCTAAGGAATTTCCACACTTTTGCTGGATCTTCCTCATTGACAGATTCATGAATGTGGCGACGATAAGCATCCCTACACACTCTATTGCAGCGATTCCGTATGCTTATGTATTTAGCCTTGGTTATATCCGATGGGTGACATTTGTACTTGCTTTTAGCCACTGCTTTTTTTCGCATCAAGCACCTGATGTCATCTGTAAGCCAAGGTGCAGGGAGGTGTTTCAATTTAACTGCTCGCAGAGGGGCGTGGATGTCATACAGCTTAGTGACCAGTGAATTAAAAACTTCAACCTTTGCATCAATCGAATGGGCCTCCGCGACAAGGAACCAGTCACAATTAGAAGCATCACGTCGAAGTGCTTCCTGGTCCATACCACCAAAATTACGCTGAAGAAGTATTTTAGGCTTACGCTTAGGAGGACGAATTTTATAGGACAAATAAATCAAATCATGGTATGAAAAAGCATCTGCGGAGCATTGTCCATGCTTAGCTACATGCTGTTGGGAGGATACAATCAAAATGTCTAGAAGAGAAGGGGAGGAGTTGGGAAAGTGATGCGTTGCACCTAAAGGTAAAATGTGCATGTTGCAAGAGTTTACAACATTTTCTAGGGAACAAGTCCTGTGATCTTTCTTTAAAAGACACGTATTGAAATCTCCCATAATTATAGTATGATCATAATTGGGAACAAGATTTTCTAACGTCTGTTCAAAAGATGAAAAATAGTCAATACGTGTCGATGGACTGTAAAAGACCCCAAGAAGAATTTTGTGATGGTGTAGAATAGTCTCAATAAAAATATGTTCACCAGCATTGAGAGCCGGCGGTTGAGGCGACATGCTAATTATAGAATACGGAATGTGTGATCGCAAATAAATCGCCACTCCACCACCACCCATGCCGGTGCGATCATTTCGAATGAGACAGAAACCAGGAAGAGAGAAGGAAGTTGAAGGTAAACAAGGCTTCAGCCACGATTCAGAGATTAAAACAGCATGAATATTTTTTTGATCAAAGGACGCCAGCATATCGGGGAAATGAGCCGGAATACTTTGCGCATTGATATGAACAAGATTAAAATTGTTAGGAACGTCAGAAAACTGATACTGAAGAGTTTCCGAAAGTGACGGCATACTGACGAAGCTTTCATCGCTGGAACGACTAGAAAAAGATGATAAAGAACAGAAATTATCACTGTTATCGCTATTATTAACGGTGTTCAACATTTGCAACATTATGTATGCAAGTTATTTATCAAAAAAAAAATAAAATATATTATATTAATTAAAATAATAATAGTACAAAAACAAATACAGTTTCAAAAATAATAATCCAAATAACTTAGACAAATAATTACAAAAATAGAACATAAATAATAAGTTTTTTAAAACCAATTCAGTTCTTTTATAATAGTGTATAAATACACCTGCCGGATGCGTTGTGTTGGAAGAGATGCTGTAAACTATACAGCCAATTTTATAATAAAAGTAAAATGTACACGGGACAATAAAATTAAACAAAAAATAAAATAAAAAAAAGAATACAGTAAAAAGTTAGAAAAACGTTTTACAACCCACATGTATTTATCGATTGTTGATAATTAATTATGAAGAGAATGTCATCTAATATTCACATTGTAAAAATATAAGAGGGTATTTTAAAAACAAGTTGACTGTGACATCAAATTAAAATAAAAGTTAATGTAGGTCATTTAGATAATAATAATATGAACTAGTGTACATTAGTAACATTTAACAAAGAGTACAAACAACAGTATTCCTATTTACTTTTTACTGGATGTTGGGATCCTTCTCGACCTGGTTGGAGGCGCCGCGTGTTCTTTGGGGACTTTCGGTTGAGTACGTGAACCGCTAGTTAACACCGAAATCTTGTCAAGATCACCAATGGAGTTGATTCGGAGACGCGTCCCATCAGCCTTCAACACAAACACGGAGCCGTCGCGCGTCCAGCACTTGCTAACACCAAACTTTTGACGCGCAACCATGAAGATATCATGCCGTGACTTGGTCAGAAACTCCGACATTGTTATTCCCGAACCACGCAACAGTGTCTTGGCGTACCAAATATGATTGCGTACTTCCAAGGCACATACCTTCACAAGAATTGGTCTTGGACGATCCGGAGCAGATGAGCGCCCCATACGATGACAGCGGCTGATGTCGGTCACGCAGAAATCGGCAATCTTAAGACGGCTTGCAACTATATCAGCAACCACGGCTGCCGTGTCCTCGTCTTTCCCTTCAACAACACCGTGGAACAACAAGATTTTTCGACGTTTGTGGATTTCCGACTTCTCAATATTTTCAGAGAGCATCGTAATTTGCGATTGAATAGCTCGGAAAGCAGTGAGCACAAAGTCTTTGAATTTGTAGTATTCCGTCGCCAAAGATGTTGTAGATGCAGAAGAAGTAGGGCTGTTGGTTTTCTTCAGCTCATTCTCCATTTCCTCCATCCGTTCCAGAAACAGTGCTTGCAGCTTAGACTGACTCTCCAAAATCGTATTCAATTGAGCCATCGGTTGTGATTTAAAAATTGTGAAATGTGCAAAATAGGCTTCTTTTTTGTGGATAACACTTCCCGGCAGGTAGCAAGGTATACAAATTAAAGATGCATTTAATACGTTGTTATAAGTTAAGTTTTTATAAAATACAATTAAATTAAATATGATAACAAAAATCAGCTGTTTGTCTATTCAGATCTACCCACAAAATTCCCGTTTACCCGTTTACCAGGTTTACCCGTTGGTCGAAGAATTTTATCGATATAGCATGCCAAAATATACGCTACTCGGTAGCTCCTTAAAAGTACTCTATAATAGATACATCCACGTTGAAATATAATTAATATTACACCTATACATACTGAAAATACCAGTGTCTATATTACACTAGGAAATTGAGGCCAGGCGCCGAAGCACTCAAGATTACTCCACTACATAAACTAATCAATTAATCGATAGTGTACTTATTACTCCACTTAACATACTCGACTTTAATATCAAGCCTTAGTATACATGATGCTTGCTAAAGTAACTAAACACACAATAATATGATTAAACGGAAATATGGATGCCACATGATCAACTGTTCTGAGATGCTTCATTGTATAAGTGAATCGAATCGAATTATCCATATTACGCCGCAACCTATAAATTGTCTGCTAAAGGAATGGAACTGAAAAGACACATTTGTCCTATTGATGTTAAAACCTAGCACATATCGATAAATAAATGTATATATAAAATTTTCTATTTATATCGCCTAATTTAGTAACTGGCATATACAGGGTGTCACAGAACTCAACGATTCGCAAAGCGAAACAGACCAAACTTTTACAGTACAATAACATTAATAATGTCCTACCTGATAGTTTTCAAATGACAATTTATCTAGTGAAAATTGAAATAGTTACTTAGGCCTTATTTTTTTATATCTGTTCAGTTACCTTTAACACTCTGTATTGAAAAAAGGTAGTTATCATAATACTCCATATTAATTTACCACCTCGGTGGAGCACTTGTACTACGGAACAATTACAAAGCAGAGGTCTCGGATTCGATTGGGTAGCTTAAAGTGATACGGGACTTTTCAATTAATTATCAGCCCTGAATCAGGAATTTGTGCCCGATGTGGCGATAGGCTCGCCCAATCATATCGCGGGACGGAAATACAAGGCGAAACATGGGTGTCTGGGTTGCATCTCTGTCCAACCCTTGCTTTTTTTTGTATATAGTGGCCGCATTGCGCCTGATGGTGACCGCAAATGCCGCCCAGGCAGAGTATCCATCGGCATCGGTCGTTTCCTTGTGTGATAAAGTCACGACTTTATCACACAAGGAAACGACTATAAAGATATAAACTCACGAGTTTATATCTATATGGAGACTGTCCCGCCCTCACACCCGCCACTGCAACTCCTGTAAGCCAGGATCAACAGTGGCACGCAATGTAATGACACCGAGCATTGAAGCTCGGCGAGTCTTCGGGAATGTCTAACTTGTCTTTAACCCGCAACGAAATTAATCAGAAAGTTAAATTAATAGGAGGAGTTGGAAATAAATAATGTCCACTTCCCTCCGTGCAAAGCGGGTGACAAAACATTGAACTAAAGAGGTAAATAACCTCACAAAGAGACTTTTACAGCCGGAGAATCCAGCTGTAAAGCACCACGGAATTCATTATTACATATAAATGGGACCTATTGTGTGAGCTGTTATACTTGATTCCAGTAATAGGTATGGCAAAAACGCCGGAAAGCACGGAAATTCGTCCTAGTCTCCACTAGGTCCATGTAGTATACGACTCCGGATGATATCTGCATACTATCAAACATGATTTTACGCTCATTCAAAATCAAACGTATATTATTATATCTATATAATAATATACGTTTATTTTATCCAGAACTAGGCGGACAGAGCGCCCTAGTGATCCCATACGACGTGTCAGTTGAGCCTGTATCGATCCATCGACCGTTGTCGCGCTACATCGCCGGACTACACCTGCTGCTGCATCGACATGGACTCTCCTACCATAGCAAGGAGTTCGATCGGCAAGACAAGCCTAAACCCTCGCCTGAGGATCTTATAGGTAATGTTTATATACTTTATTTACCACACAGTCTCGCGTCTATTATATCGATAGCGTATATCTATAGTCATATTGTTCGAACATTGGTTCCCAGACTTATTGCCACCATTCTCTTTGAGATTTAAAAACTAAATGCGACAAACCATATTCATAAATTGAACTATCTTTTTCAAATCATCACTTCAGGGCCGGGCCTCATCTACTATTTAAGTACGATTGAAAGGGGTTAGGCTATATAGTCGGGTAACCTTACCTAATGATTAGCATATATTTTTCCTTAGTTATAGTGAGTGAAGTGGTAATTCACAATCAATACATACATTCAGAAAAGACAGAGATGTTTTCACAACCGCGACTACGGTAAACATTGGCCACCGCATCTAATCCATTACCAACAAGCCAACAATTACATCTGTAAACTAAACATAATTATAATAAATGCAATTTATTGTATGTACAGAGCCGGTGCTGCAGACGATGGCGATGATCGCGCAGGTGCACGCCGGCATGTGGCGGCGCAACGGCTTCGCGCTGCTCAACCAGCTGTTCTTCTACCACAACGTCAAGTGCCGCACAGAGATGCTGGACAGAGACGTCGTCATGCTACAGGTCGATATAACAATACCCGATATCGATAAAAATGTATACAACACTACCTACTCCAAAATATCGATAAAAGACATTTTGGCAATTTGTACCTATCGTGAGCGAAATGTAGATCGCTCTCTATTCCCTAATAGCTTTGTTCCTTGTATAATTTGGAAAGACCTTTGGAATTATTTTTATGGCAAGAACATTTGTCGATATATTAATATAAAATACAAATCTGTCTACTGTAAATGCACCTACATCCTTAACTACCCTTAGTAGTAAATTAATAATGATAGAAACTTCATTCTTTAGTACTGTACTGTATCAGCCCGGCCTCCTCCAAAATCTAGACTACGATTGAGAGTGGTTAGACCATAATATAGTCCACCACACTATTACATTCCATAGAAATTAAATCGCTTTGGTAGGCAGGATTCCTCACGATGTTAATTAATTCATGCTACTCGGTTTTTCTACTGTCCATGAGCGGTTGTATCGCTTACAATCAGACAAACGGTATGCTCTTCTCGCCATTCATCGAAATAAAATTACATGGTGCCATGTCTTAAACTAGAATATTATTCGACAGATGGGCGCCTCCCTAATCGAGAGCAATGAGTTCATAATCCACGTACTGAACAAGTTCAATTTGCTGGATTGGGCCGCGGCGGACTTCGAGCAGCGCAACATCGAGGATGACACGCTGCGTCACACTATTAGCATGGTCGAGGAGTTCCTGGGATTGCTTATTACAAGTCAGTGCATTCATAACCCGACGGTCCCTACATAAACTATCGACTGTTAATTCGCTTCTTTACACCAATTGTATGTGGCCTATTAAACATTTTATTAATTTATTTATTCGACTGAAAAACATATGCGTTGAATGCAGCGGCGTGCACAGGATTATGACACTGGGTATGCGGCGGAGTACTCGGTCACAAAAACTTTTTCTTTTATAGTTTTTTAGCATAGCCACAGCCACGCGGCGGATCTCTAAGTCGGAAACCATGCCAACATAACAAGTCTTAGATGTACCTACTACTATTCATGTCCATCTTCTACGGCAACGCAGACAAAACAGCGATCGATCGTCGCGGCGGAAGAAATTCTAATAAGTAAAATAAAAAAAACTCACCTAGTCAGCTTTCAATTTTCACATATTCAAGGTTCCGGTTAGTTGAGATTACTATACCTATCCCGATGTAAATAAACGCAAGATTTCGGCCACCTCATTCATTCATTTGATAAACATACTTTTTTAACACAAACCTCGCAATCCAATAACATTTAAAAAAATTAACAAACACACTAGTAAAAGCAAATGACTACAATTAATATCGAAACTTAGTAATAAACTGTTAAATGTACACACTTTCAAATGTTAAAATGAAAAATCCGTTAAGAAATCTATTTTTTTTTTACAAACATACTAGTATAAAATAGTAAACAATGCAAAAACACATAAAAAAAGCAAAATGGCCCCCGCGAAACACAAAACATTTCTATTTAAACAAATAAAACCTTACTAACCAAAAATGCATAATGTGCATAGGTGATTTATTAGATTCCAGCCTATTAATTTTACTCGGATTATAGGCAACGAACATTTACGATTACTCCCGACAACTGCCGAACTCCCGAGGCCTGCCGCAGGAGTCGCGGCTTTCAATATTCATGGGTGTGTGTGTTTGCGACTGTGCACGGACACCAAAATTACTACACACATGCAAACAAATGTCATGCGGGACGCGGCGGCATGACTTGGTTGATTAGGTACATTAATTTGCTTTGCAGCGCCTCTTGCTTTTCGCGTGGCAACCATAATGTTTGCGTGATTGCAAATAGGTGCTATTTATAAAATATTAGGCGTTTTTAAGTTATTATATTTTGTTTATTCATTTATTTACTATAAATTAAAGTCATCTAAAACGTACGAACGTTATAATAAAATATCTGTGAATGGCAAGTAAAGCACTGCATTTCTGCCTACAAGGAGTGCACGCCCCTGGTTGAATGTATATTTGTATATAATATTTTAAAGAATTATAAATCTTTATATCCACTTGCAATTGGCGCAATAAAACAAAAATCACACTTTCCAGTTTCGATAGTTTACGTAGGGAGCTTCAAGCAGTAATCGTACAAGTCGATTTAAAATAACATCCACCCACTAGTCACATACATAGTCCTGATAACACTAAGATCGAGTCTTGTTTCGTGGGTATCACGAACTTGAGAGAGAGAGAGAGGGAGAGAGAGAGAGAGAGAGAGAGAGAGAGAGAGAGAGAGAGAGAACATGAGAGACTTTTCGGTTTCAGAAACACCCAGAACCTTAGGAGCATTTAAGAGTGTGTATGTTAAATTGCTTCAACAGTAAAATTTTTCGATAATGTTGTATACAGTTGTTAATATTAATGTTAGCTTATTAGTCATAATATTAGTCTTTCCTCAAATGAGGTCGGTTTTGCTAAGACCAAATCTGGATAAACTTAACTGCTTACTTATAAAACTGCAATAAAAGATAGCTCAGCTCTACTCAGAGAAATCGATATAAAAAGTTGGTGAGAATTAGCAAGTGATTTATATTGCAGTTGTGGGTTCGCGTTACGTACCTGGCGTGGGCGAGGTGACCAATGAGGACAGGACCAAGAAAGAAATTATACAAATGCTATGCGTCAAACCGATGCCGCACTCCGAGCTAAATAGGTGATATTTTATTATTATTTTAATCGGACAAATATGAAGACGAGCACTTATCATATTTTAAATACGAACTTGACTTGGTTCGTCCTTTTATGCAATAACTCATCAATAATAATAGTATTTCAATTTTATATGGATTGCATATCATATCCACCTCCTCATTTTAGAAAATGGGATTTATTCCAAAAGTAAGACTATACTGTTCCAATTTTTACGCCAGTAAAAGATAAAAGTACAGTAAAAAAATTAAATGAGAAAAAAAAAACCAGTTCTTTTTTTACATAATATGAAATTATTTTACTCCAAAAATATTCCAGAGCACTTTATGAATACCATCATTTATTTCAAATAAACATTTAACTCAAATTCATAAACTTCCAGATCGTTACCAGAAGACCAGCTCCACGAGACAGGGCTGGAGTCTGTGATCCACGAGGTGGCGGACTTCATCAAGCCATCGGGGGGCAACAACCGCGGCGTGTACAAACTGAAGCCGCACCTGTACGACGAATATGACACATTCTTCTACCACTACACCAGGGAGGAACTGTCCAGGAGTGAGGAGGAGCAGAGGAATAGGAGGAAGGCTGCGGGTGAGTGACAGGGGGGGGGGGGATTGTAGGATACTCGGATGTATGGTGTTGGAGATGGTGATATCAAAACTTATCGGTGGACATATAAGTGAAACTATAGGAAATACCTGGTTCATCTATACTAATATAATATTATAAAGCTGCAGAGTTTGTTTGTTTGAACGCGCTAATCTCTGGAACTACTGGTCCGATTTGAATGATTCTTTCAGTGTTGGGTAGTCCATTATCATCACGCTATGGCCTATAGGAGGGATGCAGTAGTGTCATTTCTAGCAAATACGAGGAAATTTTATTCGCTTTTGATGGTTCGATTGGTCGATACTCTAAATTGATAGTAGGAATTGAGCATTTTGACCGCCATTTTGAAACATGTATCTGCACCCGGGCGGAGCCGGGATGGACCGCTAGTAGTCGATAAAAAGTCAAACAGGCATTTTATTTTGTTTGAGTATTGCCATTTGAAAAATGTCATTTGAGTTAGGTACCCACAGTTTTTTCTAAAATCCTGTTTGCCTCGGTGGCGTAATTGTACTAAGGTATGGTTACAAAGCTCTGAGTGCGTAGTGTGAGTTTCTTAAAAACGATCGAGTAACGTAACCATCGCGTTAAACGAGCAAACGTCAGTCACGGCGAATTGCGAGCAAGCGCGAGTGCGAGTTTCAAACATAGTCGTCGATTCGATTGGCGTTTATTCACCGTGAGCAGTGAACGTTTTTTTGCTTATATTGGCTGCACTGGGTTGCTGTGTGATAAGCCGACAAAATCTAATACGTATTTCGTTTGTCTATCTTATTGGAGTTACCGATGTTCTCTCAAAATGGTCGGATTATGCGTCGCGTCGCTTTCAAAAGTCATAACAAAAAACTTTGAAACTTTTCAAGTGTTCTTGTAAGTTTTGGTGTGAACCGTGTGAACTGTGAAGATATTTGTTAAATATAAATTTATAACCAAAATACGCAAAATGAAGACAAGCCATCATCAATTTGATTTATTAGTATCGTACATGGAACAGTAAGTACCTTATCTGAGTTTATAATTCATATTTCTATGCTAGTGGAAGTGTTTGAGAATTTGTTTTTTAATACTAGACAAGGAGATCTCAGCAAGCCAACATCCAATGCAAGGGGTAGGGTGGTGGCTTTGCAGAAATGGGAGGAGCTGACGTCCCTCCTTAACAGTGATGGTAGTGGAGATACCAAAACTACAGAAAAATGGAAAAAGGTTTAGTATTGTATTATTATTAATTTACTAGGTATTGGTGGAGGTTTATTTATCATAAAAAATATTTAGTTGCATAATATTAATAACTCTGCATGTTTAAGGTGTGGAGTGACTTCAAAAATAATATAAAAAAGAAGGCTGCTCGATTACATAGAGCAGCCCATGGCACAGGTGGTGGGCCAGCTATATTAACCAAATTGACAGACATAGAACGAAGGGTCCTAAATTTGATTGGTGTGCAAGTAGCAACGGGCTTGGCAATTCCGGAGGCCGGGTTTTCTCAGGTTTACTAATTGATTATTTTATTTATGCTTGGATTTTTTTAATATGCATTAATTTTTTATTCATATACATAACACTTAATCTATTTCAGAATATTTTACAATTACCTGAAGAGCATCAACCTGAGGTCCAATTGGAAATTGAAGGAAGTAAGTTGTTGGGTATATAAGCATTAACAAGATTTTGCCTATAAATTAAAGAATATGTAAATAATTTGTTTTACAGTTGATTTATTGAGTGAGCTTGGCACTTCTCAACAGCAACAATGTGTGCCAGGGCCTTCTAGCCAGCAGCATGTGGACCCACCATCATTGAGGCCTATAGTTTCCCCATCTTTCATCATTGTAAATGAGGAACCAATAGAAAGTAAGGAATTTATTGATTTAATAGGCATCCTAGCATCCTTAAGTTGATGTGGATATTATAATAAGTATTAAATTAGTATTTCTATTAATTATTTTTTGGAAATGTATACTAAATGCATACATAATTCAGGTGCTATTGTCTGTTGTGTTTAGTAGGTACTATGGCAGTTAATTTCAAGATTGGCACAAAAAAATATTTATTACATAAATTAGTATGTTGTGCCAGTATAATATAATTATGTATAAAAGTTGCACTAGGTTTTTGTAAGTTTAGAGTAAGTATATAACAAAAAAACAGGATATATAATTTATAAAAAATATAAATGAACTTAAATAGATGATTGTTACAATGAATTGATACAGAAATGTTGATTTTTAATATCATATATTTCTTTTGTTTGCAGATATTAGAGATTTGGCTAATTCTCCTGATCATACAGCTGCTGCATCTGCATCGCAACCTGCTCAGTTTGGGCAAACAACACCTCGTCGTAGGTTGAGGCCTTCGAGAATACGTTTGTCTCCTGGCAGTCGACCATCGCCTCGTAGGCGTACGATACAAGGGAGACAGACAGAACAAGCTGCTCAACATTTTCTCCATTCTGATGCAGAATGGCGAGCATTCAGAATGCAGCAGCACAATGATCATGTAGAGTTAAAAAAAGAGCAAAATAGAATTAGGGAATTAGAAATAAATATGCAAAAAGACTGGCAAACTTTAGGTTTAAGAGCTTTAGACATACTGGATAAATTAGTTAATAAGTTTTGTAGCGATTAAATTTAAATTGTGTATTAATAGAATAAGTTTAAGTAATTAGTATAATTAAACATTATTAATTTTATAACATAAGGTTTAGGAAATAAAAATATGAACAAATTGTTTCAAATATATATAAGTTTTGTAGTGATCAAATTTAAATTGTGTATAATTAGAATAAATTTCAGTAATTAGTATAATTAAACATTATTAATTTTATAACATAAGGTTTAGGAAATAAAAATATGAACAAATTGTCTCAAATATATATAAGTTTTGTAGTGATTAAATTTAAATTGTGTATAATTAGAATAAATTTAAGTAATTAGTATATTTAAACAATAGTTATTTTTTTATATAAGGTTTATGTAATAAAAATATGAAAATATTTGTCTCAAATACATAGTTTTATTTTTAAAACATTAACAAATTACATATTAAGAAAGACATTAAATGGCTATAACTACTAATACACATCAGTCTTCATTATTCGAAAAATGTTTTAATTACATTTACAATTTTATAGATATTGGTCAATAGGCTAAAATGTTAAACAACTAAATATATAACTTTATAACTTCACTTGATGAACGATCACACAACTTAACAACTTAGGATCTTTCTGTGTTCAATCACCATCATTATTATAGCAGTGTCAAAGGCTAGCCAACAGTTCCGTTTCGCAGTTTATAATTGCAACCAACATCCAACAACACCAGCGCCAACATCTCGTCACCGTTACGAACGCTATTCGGTAGACTGCCTGTAGTAAAATTTTCAGCGGCGCCTGGCGTAGCACCGCTCAGCGCCATCATCGTCCACTACTCCAGCTCTATGGAAACCCCTGCCAAAAAAAAAATCGACAACAGAAAATGTACGTGTCAACACAAACTGGAAAATACCTCAGACAGGTTGCAAGGATCCGCTGGGGCCTGCAGTGGACATGATGTAACACATATGTTAGTGGTAACTTACGCTTTAAGCAGGATTTCAATGTCTGGATATTAGAAAAATAATAATGGTTGGACCTCACCTGATTAACTCTTTACCCAGCTTAAATGTTATATTCCATTATAGAAACTAACAATTCCTGTGCAAAATTATGGTGTTTGTCAAATTAAATGTTTACATCTTCAGGCATTTTTGTTCCTTTTCAAAGTCAATTTATCTTGATATTGCATTTACAGCCATTAATTCCACCTCCATTTTACCCTTTTTATTGGTATTACTCATCCTGCCTTAACTCTTCCCGCAAATAAATCACTGGTTACACTAGTGATGCCAATAAAACAATTATTGCTGCAATCTTCTTACTAGTTGATCTCTCAATACCCTTCCCCTAATAAGATCTGTTGTGGAATTATGTCTATCCCCGATTAATCTCTCATCATGGGTTTGGTCATCATTATCCTCCAATCCTACAATTAACACGAGTATACATTACAAACTATGTATAAATAGTATTTGACATTATGGATATTCTATTTTTGTTAATAAATACATACTTATGATTTCTTCTTCTTCCACTGTTACACTACTAATTCCTAATATTGTGCAAAACACAACATGCCTGTATTATTTGTGAGCATTTTAATGGCTTGTAATGAAGAGCCCTTTCTTTGTTCAAACAGCGCCAGCGATTTTTTAATCTTCCAAAAGTATTTTCTATTACAACCCTAGCTCTCATATGCTTTGAGTTATAATTCACCTCTAGAGAGTTGGGAGCAGCATCTAAAATAGGAGTCATTAGCCATGGACGTTGTGGATATCCAGAGTCACCTAAAATTAGTTGCCATTATAAAGTATGTGATTGTTTACCAATTAATATTTTCAGCATAAAGTAAATTCAATGTTGATACATTGTACTAAGAAATTTTACCTAAGAGCCACACTGTTTCCCCGTTTTGATGCAAGGACTGCATATAATTGTTGACGTTACTATTCTCCCAAATAAATGAGTCATGGTTTGCTCCTCCAAATTTTGCGTTCACATTTAAAATTCTATAATTGTCATCACATACCTACACAAAAGTAAATAAGTTAATGATCATAGAAAATAAAAAAAAACACCTACATATATGCATTAAACAATTAATTTGTGATATAGATATTTACCATTTGCACATTAAGTGAGTGAAAATGTTTTCGGCAATAATACCAATGTTCTTCCTCCCTGGGTGGTGCAAATATTTTAAAATGAGTGCAATCAATGCATCCAATTATACCAGGCATGTGATATTTAGTAAAAAACCTGTAATTATAATTATTATACATTAGGTATTAAACCAATTTATTATAATTCAGGTGCTTATATAATATCATTAAGTTATATTGAACAAACCTTTGACTAATTGCTTGTCTAGCAGCCGGTGTGTCAGGAAACTGAATATATTTATTTATAATATTTGTATGTGTCAGAGCCTTGGTTACCTCTTCAATATAAACACTGCACATTTTTTGGGAAATATGCTTTGCTACTCCCACGGGTCGCTGGTAAGATCCCGTCGCAAAGAAAAATAGTGCTGTGAGGACCTAGAATAATAAAAGTCTATACACAATTGAACATACTCATGTCACATATAATAAACTTAAGTAACCACCGGCACCTACCTTTCTTTCCAAAGTAACCCGTTGAGAGGATTTTAAGTTAGTCAAGAGCCTTAACTCCTTACATAAAAACTTGAATTCTCTCTTAGAGAGACGATATTGTTTCCTAAATTCCGTGTCCGAGAGATCATACAATGGGTTATTACTTCTGCGGGCTCTTGCAAGAAGATCACAAGTTTTATTACGATCATCTTGTGTCCCAGCAGTCGCAACCATTCTCCAAGCAAAAAAAAATCGTGATGCCATTTTATTTTGTATGAGCACAAGTTCACAAACACAAATCTTCTAATAAAATACCACTTTACAAGCTCTCTCACTGCAAAATCCTTTGCGAATAACTTTACCATCGCGTTCGTGAGTAATAACTGTCAAATGGGTCAAATTTGCAACTCAAACTCGCAAAATGACCGTATTCGCGCGTTATCGCGTTTGGATTCGATCGTCACCGTGACAACGTAACATAAACAAATCTCGCACTCAGAAATTATGATTCACAATATTGACACTAGATGGCGCTGATCAAATGCCATACAAAACCGCGTTAACGCTAACGCGATCGAGTTGGTAAAAAAACTCAAACTACGGCCACAGGTGGACCGCATGCTCGTTTGCCTCCTATAATATAAAAATAAGTGTATGGTGATGATGAAGGTGATACACTTCGATCAAATATACACTAGATACACAGTTCCCTGTAAAAGTTCTGTTAAAAAGTGGCACTGATGTATGACATGAAAAAAAGTAAACAAAAAGATCACATATTCCAAATATATTAACACAAATTCCACCTTATTCCTGAAGCTTAAAGTAGCTTTTCACATAATATCGTCTAAAGTTCTGCGACGTTTTAGAAGCAACGGTCGGTGCGTGACTGAAGGCAAATGAGTGCTTAAAGCACTCTTTTTTGGTGCCATTTTCTAAGCGCTCATGTTGTATCTAGTGTATATTTGATCGAAGGTGATGCACGTTGCAGGTCTGGCGGAGTGCTGCCCGCCTCCCGCGCTGCCGTTGCTGAGCGCTCCGTTCCGGCTGGTGGCGCACCTGCTGCAGAGCGACGCGGCGCTGCACGTGCTGCGTACCGTGCTGCAACGCGCCAAGGACCTGCGCGCGAGGTCCTTCTCCGAGACGCAAGTGCACAAGGTATGACACTACACCACTATACCACTACACGCTACACGCTACCTACCATACAGTACACAGTACGTAACATCTACTACACACTAAATACCATTGAATACATAGTACCTATGATTCACTACACACTACCTACCACCCACTATACATGACGTAACACATCTACTACACACTAACAACTATTCAATACAAACTACCTGCTTATTTATTATACACTACTTGCCATTCACTACACACTACCTAACACCCAATATACCTTTTAAGTTTGAAATAGTAACACTTAAATAAGGAATAAAGTAAAACCTACTGAGGAGTCATAATTTTTCTCTCTATCTACTCATTATTTTATTTTTCTTTTAACCAATAGCTAAAGTAATATTATATTCACCAGGCTCTCCACCTGATGGGTTACGCGGTCCGCGACGAGGAGAGCGGTCACTACGAGTTCCTGGCGTTCGCGGAGAGTGCGGCGCGCTCTGGCCTTGTGGATCTGCTGCAGCAGCTGGTGGCCAGCCCCAGGATCGACGCGCACCGACCGCTCGCCAGATGGGTGTTGGCCAGGATTAAGTGAGTATACGTGCCTGATCAATACTCATACGGGATACAAAAATGCAACTTTTCAGAAAAAACATTTGAAACTTTGACAAAGTATAAAAATATGATATTTCAACACAGAGACATGTTGAACAGCTTCTATCATAATATCAACTTTTAATTTACCGTTAAAAAAAATTATGACCACGTAATATTCTAAAAAGTATAAGATTATTTCTTTATACCTTCCAACCTTGCAATTTTTGCTTATGTGACATTGTTACACGGGGGTGCGACATGTCTTGTTAATACTCATATACGATAAAAACATGTTTCTGCTAAAGTGCCTTTTTGAGTTTTCCGTGTGTCATTATTAGTCAGAATTGGATCCTTATTAGCAGCATTGACAAATACTGTATTAATACAGTATGTATTTTTTTCCAAAGTTTTTGGTTTGATTTTGTCTAGGAGCATATATTTAGAGACAAGACTCGTTCTTAGTGTGGGGCCAGGACTATGTAAATGTTGGGTGTTATTTATTTATTTATTATCTCCAATTGTAAACCATTTTTCAAAAACCCAGCATAAAGCTTAATTTTTTTTTCAAAATCAGTCTCGTTACTCGTTTCAGGATTTTGGCTATTTCTAATAATAATGGATTTGGTCATCTACGCCCAAAAATTTCCTTACCAATAACCATTGTATAACTTGCGTTATTTGCACAGAAATCTGCTGGGCCAAGGCGACGAGAACTTGGGAGATGGTGACAACATGGAGGTAGACCAGGAGGAGAAGCCGGCCACAGATGAGGCGGCAGGTAAATACAGCACTAATACCTGCAGTCATACAGATGTATGTAATTAAGATTTGATAAAAATAATGAAGTTTATGAGTACGGTTTGACGCTTTTATTTTTAGACCGGCAAGTCTGCCACCAATATTCTAATTCTGTGACTACTGTTAAACTTTCTCAATTAATGTCTGAAGTATTGTCGTGAATCTTAAAGGAATGATTCGATTACAGAAGCCGAGAAAAACCGTCGCGCCAAGTTAGCGGCTGAGCGGCGAGCCAAACTGATGGCGCAGATGAAGACGCAAATGAACAACTTCATTTCCAATAACGCCACGCTGTTTGAGGAGACCAACACAGAGGTATCGTGTCTACGTATATACTCGAAACATTATTGCAGCCTTATTTATCGATATTATAAACTATTGAATCTACGTATCGAATATTTTGTGTCTTTCGAATGACTTTTGGATAAAGTTTGAGCGAAGAAGACGAAATATTCTATAAACAAAATAGTTTTATAAACATAAGACTAAGGTCATTGGAGTACCCCTTACTTATCGACATTGACGCGGTGGGCTATCGATAATCGATAAAATTATTACTAATCAACTAGTTCATGTATTATTTTAGACCAATCCAATTGAGCTTTTTACAGCGTTTGGAATTAGAATAATACAAATCTGATATTTAATGATTGATCATGGATAAAATAATACACAAATACAGTTTTTTAAATTGATACGTATCGAAATAAATTTTGAACTGTTTGATGCTGTTCGATTATATAATTAATACGTAATATTTTTGGATCAAAAAATCGTTATTTTATGATTTCCATATAATATTGTATATCATGGTTACTCTGTTGTGCAACAATATTATAATTGTTTTGCAGGTGACTCCCGAGGAGCAGGACATCCGTCCCCTGTACTGCGGCGCGGCGCTGGGCGTGTGGGGCGGCGGCGTGCCCGAGCCAGTGCGCACCTGCATCATGTGCCAGGAGGAGGTATGCACCACTACCACTACCATATACCAGTACCTCTACCATAGTCTACATCACCAGTACCACACGGCAGTACTGTACACTACCATAGTCAGTAACCTTCGAGAGAGTAAACACTATGCTTGGAATGTGTGACGGGGTGATAGAAAATAGTATTACATATTGAACTTGTTTTAAAGGCGGTTTTAGATTTAAACAAATAAATACACTCAACAGTCACGTAAATAGTCCTAAACCCCACGGCCCACAATAATCTTGTGTCGTGGGTATCAGGAACTACGAGAGACTTTTTAGTCTCACAAACACCCAGACCCGAAACAAATACCTGTGGTTCACACACATATTTGTTTCGGTGCGGGGATCGAACTCGCGGCCTCTAATTTCGCAGCCGGCGTCTAACCAATTGCGCCACGGAGGCTTTTTAGAGAAAAAAACAGCATTGACATCTCTATTATCTATTTAATTATTTATATCTATTGGTGATTTTCTTATGTTTTGTTTTACACTGCCCTTTCTTTCTCCTCCTTTTGTATCAATCCAAAGGTTGTCTGGTAGAGATCGCTTTTTAGCGATAAGGCTGCCTCTTATACTTTGATGTTATTTTTATGTATTTTGATATTATACTTGTTTGTGTATCATATTTTTTTTTAAACAATTTATTATTAGAAGCCTTGCAGATTAATTACATTATATTATTTTACTCAACTCAGTTGTCTAATTGCTAATGACAAGCCACCAAATATAAATAATAAACGAATGTCGAGAAATAAACATTAAATAATAAATATCTCTGTTGATGATTGCAGGCTCGTGTGGAAGCGATGGGCGACCCGCTGGTGCTGGTTGCGTTTGTGCAGCAGTCCCGTGTGCTGGACCGCAGGCGCGGCGTGTCTGCTGATGGTGGTGGTGGTGGTGGCGGGGCGCGTGGTGCGAGCGCGCCGGCCGGGCTGGGCGCGCAGCCGCACGTGTCGAGCTGCGGACACGCGCTGCACGCGCGCTGCTGGCGCAAGTACGTCGACAACGTGCAGGATAAGGAGAACCGCAGGTGTGTATGCACATGTATATTCACGCACGCACATGCACACGTATACGTACGCACACACGCACGCACACGTACACGTATACGCACGAACGCACACGTACAGATACGTGCACACACATACACATGCACATGTACACGCATACACACGTACACGCACGCATACAAGTAAGGCATCCTATTGGCTTCTGGAGTCACGTGACTGTAACGATCACGTATGCTTTTCTGCAGGTCATAATTTTTAATATTGATTGACAATGTTCAGTACAATTATGATTGCTTAGAAAGTTTATTGAAAGTGGTCACTCAAAACATACTTGAACAGTTATTTTGACCGATACTTACTATACTTAAGTTTATAGTCCTTCTAAAATTCAAACATAACTCTATTGAATATAATGTAATTACCAAATATCAACTTCTTCAAATCTTATGCACGATATTTATAAATACTTAATTTTATAGTCCTTCGAATCTTCAAATGAGGGCAAATATATTAAATATCATTTAATTACTAAAACTCAACTTCAAATCCCAAAACTACCCACCAGCAACAATAACTCAACAATTAAATATTTTCCCCCCAGACCCTACCGCGTCCGTCAGCCAGCCGCCTTCGACGTTGAGAAGAAGGAGTACCTGTGTCCTCTATGCGAGAGGCTGTGCAACACGGCCCTCCCGCTCCTGCCGGGACCCGCGCTGCCCGGGGGAACCCCGCCGCCACTCACAGAGGACATGTACCGGGACTCCGTTAATCTGATATTGAAGTTGAAGCATCAGGTTGAGTAGTTTCTTTAGAATAGGGAATACACATCATTTTTTTATTTATTTTTTAATCGAAAATGTATGTATTTTGAGATATTATTTTTATTTATTTTTTATGATTGCGGTGGCCTGTTGTTAATGACCCAAAATCCATTGTATACCCCTGATTTTCGGAAGTGTATGTAAGTGCATGTTGAGTGTAAAACTAGGTCCAAAAAACCTGGTATATCTTTGTTATTATCCGAGTAAACTACGAAAATTTATGTTAATGTAAACGCAATCATGATTTACTAAAATGTACATTAGCAGTTGGGCCATTTCTTTGGACACCCTACATTATATTAGCTAGCTAAATCTCTCAGGAAACGTGTTAATATTCCATTCTACAATACCCCTAACTCTTCTTCCCCAGGTATGTGCAGAATCAGTGCACGTCTGCACAGAGATATGCGAGGACATGCACTGCCAGGCTCGGGCCCGGAGTGTCGGCGCCATGTCCTCAGACATGGAGGAGGAATCCGCAGACGAGACTGAGGTGTACGTGTCCACGCACTCGGAGAACCTCCTGCCAGCCGACTTCCTCGTGCACTTTGAGGGGGAGATACCCAAGTACAATGTCAATACTAAACTGCTGGTACAGGAGTTTGCTGATGTGAGTATTATAAGGGGTGTTGCTTGATGCTGTGAATGAGATGAGACATGTTACTCCTGATGGTAAGCGATACGATCGCTCATGGATAGTAGCAATACCAAACAGCACCATAAATGCTGCCGTTTGGCCTAATTAGGGATTGAGTGGTAGAAACTGATGTATATGATATGTGGTAGGTTTTCTATTTAAAACATATTTTGATACTGCTTTTTTAGTATGAATATACACATCACTTATCGATTATTAAGTTTTTGTATTGATACTAATATTTATTCCAAGCATAACATTGGTCATAAAAATATCTGTTTCCAGGTCCTGCCAATATCAGAATACGGCGACATGGCCTCCAGCGCGGTGCTGTACCGCGCCACCGCCTACACGGTCATCAGCACCAACGTGCTGCTACAAGCAGAGAACCGACCACTCCTGGTCGAAGTACCCTCCCGCCTCCGCGACGCCCTGCAAGCGCTCATACGCATGGCGGCCGTGGTGCCCTCCATATGGCCCGCGCCGAAACACCTGGCACACCACGCCCTCAGCAGTCTCAACACCCTGGAGAGCACCTCACCACTCACTCACGATGTATTCGTGACCCTGGTGGCCCTGGTACTCACCGCTCCGTCCATGTTCTGCAAGCAGGGCAGCACCGCCAGGCCCACGCACCTGGCGCGCCAGATCACCCTCCAAGCTCTTAGGGCTGACTTGTTCAGAGCACTTTTGGTCACCGATGTGTCCACCAGCACAGAACCAATGGAAGGACAGGAGACGTTCAACGCTAAACCGGATCTAGAGAATCTATTGCCATTGATGAAGGAAATCAGACGCGGAAATTTACCGGACGGTCTTAACCCTAATGATGTATGGGATAAAGTCAAACAGCAGTGCCATCCGTTCTTGAGATGCTGTTGTATATTCTACCACTTCTTGAGCGATATTAACCCACCCACAGAACTGACTGTGGCTGAAGGTGATACTTGGGAGATTATGTGTGGTTACCTCGACCTTCCAAGCAGCTTCAAAGACTTAGTAGACAATCCGACAGCGTCTAAGAAGATGATGGAGTGGGCAGGGCTGTCCAACGAGTGGTTTACAGGAGATATCCTGCCGGAGACTGTGATCACGCCTGCTGAGCCTCCGAAGCTCATCACCTTGCCGGAGGACTTCTCGGAGCTGATGAACATAGTGTCGGACTTCCCCTGCCCCAACTCGGACAGGGAGGATAGCAAGAACCCCACCATGTGTCTGGTGTGTGGACAGATCATGTGCTCACAGAGTTATTGTTGCCAGGCTGAGATACCGAAGGTTAGTAAAAATTCTTGACCTAAGTGTGACTGATTTTGTGGCGTTTTAGTATAAAGAAATCATTTTGTAAATGCATTAGATTATTTCAGGCAGAACGTAATAACAAAATAAGACATCATTTTTTAGCTGTTAAAAATCGATAAATTGATTTTGGATTAATGTGCAAACTTTTTATCTAATGGTAAATAATTATAACTGCTGTTTTGTTTCTATAACACTTAATTACTAGTTGGAAAATTTACAAAATGGAAGGTTCTTTATACTTCTAAATGAAGGAAAAAGTAAACCTGGATGGAACAGATACTAGACTTTTCTTACAGTTTAAGACATGACCGGGCTCCTGATATATTATTTTTGAAGTGTACAATGTTCCGTTTGTTTGTCACAGGGCACCCGCGGCGGCGGCAGCGAGCGCGTGGGCGCGGTGGTGGCGCACGCGGCGGTGTGCGGCGCGGGCGTGGGCGCGTTCCTGCGCGTGCGCAACTGCGAGCTGCTGCTGGTGGCGGCGCCCGCGCGCGGAGCCAAGCTGCCCGCGCCCTACCTCGACTCGTACGGGGAGACTGATCAGGTACAGTACATAAAATGTAATGAAATAAAATTATTTCATCTGCATCACCCAAAGGTTGACTGTATATATTTAATATTTACAATATTATATGAATCATCTAAAAATCATTTATAATACTACCTAAAAGATGATAATGCAATTTATAAATTGCATTAAATAAAATAAAATATATTAAATAAAATAAATAACATTATACTTTCCGGTAGCTATTCAATATCCAATCTAAAAATCGCTTAAATAATTAGTAGTAGTGTTGAAATGATGAATAGCAATCAGAAATAACTACTGAATGCAATAATAACATTTCACAAATTATTTAAATAAACTTAATTTTGTGATTATGGTTCACAAAGCCAATCAGCTAATATTTAATCTATGAACTAGTAATTATTTTACGAACTCATTTCAAGTAGAAACTAAACATTCAATTTTGTGTGTGTAATTAAAGATGTGAAAAAGTGGTTATAATTTATGGTCAGTTCTTTTAACCAAATTTTGAGGGAAGCAGTTAGCAATAGTAGAAATATAGGTCATGCTAAGCCAGTGATTCTCAACCTTTTTTTGTTGCGGCACATATTTAACGATTTCAAAATTTGACGGCACACAAAAAGCGCCTTGAGACATATTCCTATTGCTATGCACGCCGCTTCATCACAATTTGGCACTAAGCAAAAACGCGTTGCAAATAAAATAATTAACTTTTTTGTGGATTTAAATACATATTCATGTTAAAAATATTTTTCTTTTTAACTGATGTAATTTAATAATATTAACATTATTATATATTTGCAAAATTTGGCGGCACACTTTAGAAATTTGGCGGCACACAAAAGTGCCGCGGCACAGTGGTTGAGAATCACTGTGCTAAGCCTTCATAAATAACAAACAACAATTCCTATTAATATACTTTGCCACGCCATATTTTTAGAATTATGCAATAATTATTGTCTGTATCAGGGCCTAAACCGCGGCAACCCTCTCCACTTGTGTCCCGAACGATACGAAGCTCTTCGCATCCTGTGGCTCAGTCACGGCCTGCACGAGCGCATCGCACGGGCGCTCGACACCAACATGCTGGCCACCATCACCTGGCAGAACTTCTGAGCCGCCTGCCCACCCCCACTGCCGACGACACCACGGATCGGACAATACCGCGGGATTATACACCACACTTTTCAATCTGGACGTGTTTTTACGTCATTGGACGGAAATGCACGTCATGACGTTTTAAAACGTCAAATCAAAGACAACTCTGTTTTAATGTTGAATAATAATATTTTCTGGTGTATAAATGTCACGCGATATTGTCCAATAAGATCTACTCGCGTTTAGTTATATATTTTTGTTGTCACTATCTTGTTGTCATGTGTACCGTCTATGTTATATTTAATAAAGATTTCTCGTAAATTTATGATTATCGATATTATTGACATTAAACTACGTGGATTTACTTAGTAAATAATGCTTGTTTTGTCGATTGACGATTCCACAACTGATTGTTGCATATGAGGTTTTAATGACATTAATGTATGCCATATATTCAGTGTTCCTAGCATGAATGCTCTGTTAATTTAATGATTTGATGAAAGGGTATACATAAATTTTATTTGAAACAAAATGCTCTTATAGTTAGTTTTAATTGTAGATATGCGTTCATGATGGCTGTTTTTACCAAGAATATCCGTTGGAAGCTTACGTTATGTAGATAGGTAATCTATAATATCTCATTGAAAAGTGGACATCTTGTACAAATATCTAACTTTTCATGGCCCTGGTATAATATATGTGTTCATAAACTTGTTCACCTAGTTCGGGGACCATATCTACAGGAAAATTATTTTACGCTTAATGGAATATAAAAATGTCAATCAATATGCAAAATACGAATCTTCGAAATAACGTTCATGCTTGGAACACTGGGTTAAATAAAAGATCTTATACTACTTTGGCTGCATACACGACTAATTCATGCTGATAAAACGAAATTAAAAGCAAACACTTATAGGATATTTAGATAGAGCTTTGGCCCCGTGTTAAACTTAGAAAATATTCAGGGTTAAATAGTTATGACAAAGATTATCAAAAAAATAAATATTCAAAATGGAATATTGCCTAATTCGTCAAGGGCACTTAGTTTTTTTAAGTTAGTTATCAATGGGCCGATTTGAGTGAATTCTCTTTTGTAAATATTATAGATCTGTCGTAAACCACAAGGCGACACTAAATAATTATTAAAATGAATGTTACTTTCTCGTGTACTTAGTTTAGACAATGTTTTACAATTCACATTAAAATACCAGTTTTCTTAGGACACTAGCAATTATAGTTACGTTTAGGCTCAGTAGAAAACTTTCAAAATGTTTGCACAGGCGTTTTTCAATACCGAGAAAACAATATCATTTTTGGAGCTGTTCAAAACTGGGAATTGATAAAATTCTTAGACAAATGAATGCTTAGAAAAATATTTAAAAAAATATATTTATTTATTTACTTTGGAGGAAGGTGCGCGACATTAGTGCACCTCATCGTTGGAGTAAATTTCGATTACTAACAGCAGGAAAGTAAAAGTATTTCAGGGGAGTGATGACGTTATATTCCGTCATAGCAAGAGTGTGGCGTTTTTAATCGTCGAGCCGATTATGGCCATAAAGCCTATGGCATAGTTTGTCCATTTTAAGAAAATGCTCGAATTATTTAATTATTTAATGAATTTATATGCTCAGCAAGTTTTGAAAAGATTGTCTCATGAAAAAGCTTCTATAGTCATGAATTTATGCGCTTTGAGTAGCAAAATCAAAATAATTTAATAGATTTCGTCACCAATATTTTTTAACTAATATGTCAATGCTTTAAGAGCAGCTAACTAATGAAATAGATGATTGTATTAAATATTATTCTTGCATAAATATGTTATAACTAATGGATTAAATGTTTGAATATGCATACAATAGTTAGATATTTGAAATGGTTAAGCACGATTATAATCAGTCTTACAATATTTATCCGTCTACGTTCATATTAATAGACTTTGCTCGTTAAATACATATATTCTTAGTGAACTTTTGCAGGTAATATTTGCCACTAGATTCAATGGAATTTTCGTACAAAATGTTTAGGCCAAAAATGTGATGAAAAAAATATATTTTCAGTTCTAGATTGCCCCAAAGATGTTCCTAAATTGCTAAAGGTGAATATGTACAAACATGATCTCTGAGACACCCACGTGGCGAGTCCACAGTCCACCGTTGTAGTCCCAACAAATCGTTTAGTGTTTCAATTAGTGTTGTATTAAAATTGTCTAATGACTAAATATTACGGTGATATTTTGTGTTTCCAATCACCTAATGGTTGTAACTTTTAGTTATTAAATCTATTAATATAAATAAAATTATTATGAAATAGAATTTCGTATTTATTTTCTTTGAAGGCCAATACTAGTTTGTGTACATTGATTTTGACCCCTTTTTTTATTTTTGGGATAAAATGTATAGGGCATAATATTGGGATTACTAGAATTCTCGCCTAGGGCAGGGAAAGAGCATGTTATGATGTAGGAACCATGAAATAATATAAAAATAAAAATATCAGAAGCTATGACAGACTTTTCGATCTCCAAACACCTAGACAGACACATATGTAACCAGCTGGCATCGAACCAACTGTACTACGGAGGTGTGTGTTATAATTGGACGATATATTACTCATAAACATCAAATTATGGTAACAAAGCAGATAAATGTTAATTAATAAAGCATCTATTTCAAATTAAAATATCTAGCCATAGTAGATCGACAAGAGAAAACTTGCATCAAATTATGTATAATTATCAGAATTATTGAAAGTCTATTAATATGAATAAAAACTGCCATAGAAAATAATCCTATGATTGAGAAATACATGGATAAATTGTCTCACAGTTCCACCATAGCGGTTTGGCGACTAGAAAAGTCTCTCAGCAGGAGTTATTTTTAACTACCAACATGCTAATATTGATTGGTGAGAAAGAAATTACAAATTTAAAATGTCTAACTACCCTCTTAAATATTCATTTATTTTATGGCCTTTGTATTACTAGTTACTATTCTGCTGTTGTGTCAAAACGTGACCCAAGGGACAAGTGTAAAACTGTAACTTAAAACTTCAGATAAAAAAAGCATTTACAACTGAAGAAGGAGGTGTCGAGATTAAAATATATACATGGACTATTAAGAGCCAATTGGTATGTTTTCTTTCAATAATAAATTAACACACGTAACAAGCATGCGTAGCCATCATCCCACACTATAAGAGATAAGAGACATTTCAGTCTAACGAACAGCCACACCTGAAAAAAACTGGATCATACAAATATTTGTCTCGGTGTAAGAATCCAACCCACTGCCTCTCGTTTCACAGTCGGCGTCTAACCAACTGCGCCACGTAAGCTGTCGTTAGCTAAAATAATCTAAAAACAAAGAAATCTATGTAATGTAATCCTAAAGTCGTGTGACTATGCTACGAGCTTTAAACAGCCACATAACCCGCCGGAAAAGATATTTCATATTGAATCAGAGTATACCTATCAAAGAACAATGTATAATTTATACACTTCTGTCGATTTTTGTTGTCTTTTACGTATATCTTATACTCACAGGTTTCGGCGCAATACAATGTTCACCCATGTTTACAATTTTACGAAAGCAGCTTATTAATAGCCCTTCTGCCTTTCGAGTAACCTATTATACATACATACATAAAATCACGCCTTTTTCCCAGAAGGGGTAGGCAGAGGTGCCAGGACACCCACATTTCGCCTTGTACGTTCCGTCCCACGATGTGGTAGTTGGCGAACCTATCGCCATATCAGGCACAATTTCCTGACACTGGACTGATATTGAATAGAAACATCCAAAATCACTTTGTCCACCCCGGGATTCGAACCCAAGACCTCAACTTTGTAACTGTAATCTAATATATTTACTAAAATTGCGTGTTGACATAGTTCTAAATTATATAAAGCACTAATATCGACTCCGTGGCGCAACGGTAGCGCGTCTGACTCCAGATCAGAAGGTTGCGTGTTCAAATCACGTCGGGGTCATTGAAGTATCATTTTTGCTTCATTTCATTTGAAAAATGAAAATTTTGAATCTCGAAAAAGATATCATTTGCAACATGTAATCATCGTGCATTTTTTTTAGTAAAAGAATGAGTAAAAGTCGATGTCGTCAAGGAAGATATGAGGGTCAATGGCCTTACTATTGAGGATGCCGAAGATCGGGCGAATGGAGGAGAATTTGTCGGAAGGCGGACCCTGGCCGGCCGGAATAACGCCAGGTAGAAGAAGAAGAAGAATGAGTAAAAGTAACATATTATTATATTTAATTGTTTGCGCTGATTATTTAATTTCACTATTCATCTTAGATGCGTATTAATTTAAAGACGAACCGCTATGTACTAAACATGCAGAAATACAAAACTTAAAATAAATCAGTATTACGTCATACATGTATCAAACGAAGTAGTCCACATACATCCTTACAAAGAAACTGTAGGACCTCCAAAAAAACGTATAATGATTCTTACAACCTGAAAAATAATGAAAAAAGTATGCGATGACCCCGACGTGATTTGAACACGCAACCTTCTGATCTGGAGTCAGACGCGCTACCGTTGCGCCACGGAGTCGATATAGATTTAAAACGAAAATGTAGAGTGAATGAAAAAGTAGTCTAATTTCGTATCTACGTTTAGTTATATATATATATTTTAAATTACTTCCTTATAATCATGTTTTGTTTATTATATAGATATTTATTGCATAAGGTTTGAATTATACTCCACAATTTTGGTATTTTTATACCCAAATTGTTAAACTCGTGATGCCGTTTTACAGATTATTTAATGGGTTTTTAAAAAAGAAGGTCTTCATCACCACGGTATTTCTGTATTTGTAATTGGTGTTTGTAATTTATTAAGAAGCATTTTTTCATGAATTTACATTTTATATCAACTTCCGTTCGTTACAATAATCACACTGATTAGCTCTTGCTTGATTAATTTATATTGATAAGCTGGCGACTACTTATTCTTTATCTCTGGAATATTAATCTAAATTAACAGAACAAGTTGTAAATATATTTGGCCATGGGAGGACCATGACGATGGACAACGTAGTACTTA
Source organism: Hyles euphorbiae (assembly GCA_023078785.2). NCBI lineage: Eukaryota > Metazoa > Arthropoda > Insecta > Lepidoptera > Sphingidae > Hyles > Hyles euphorbiae. The sequence continues at coordinate 12,741,790 of CM041042.1, read as the reverse complement.
ATCAGGCAGGACTTTACAGAGGCTATAGTACCGCATTTTTTTGCTGTGAATGGCGAGACGAGCATGCTGTTCTCCTGAATCCTGATGGTAAGCAATATGACGGCTCATGAACAGTAGCAAAACTGTACAACAACTTAAATTGCAAAGTAATGGTTGGAATTCCACTGCACTCGCTACCCTGAGACATAAGATGTTAAGTCTCAATATATCCAGCAATTACTCTGCCTGCAATGTCCTTCAGTCCGAAACACAACACTACATTTTCACTGCTGTTTGGTGGGAGAAACAGACATTGCGGTGGTTCCTACCCAGGCGGTACTACATATGAGAGACCTACTACAAGAACAGGGACAAGGCTAAGACCGGTGTCTGGCTTCATTCCTGTCGTGCGGTGATATTACCACACCAATAATCCCACGGTTGTATACTGTATCAGCCATATGCGTCCCACTGCAGGACACGGGCCTGTCCATAAGCCGACGTATCTCTTATCATCGGGCGATAGGCAAAGATGCCTCGCCTTTCAATGCAATACATTATATAAATACACAAACCTGAGAACATGTTTGCTCTCAATTTAAGTCTTGGTCCGGGAATTGAACCCTCGAACCATTTTTTTCACAGCCGCGTTGACAAGCTGTTAAAATGTTTAGTTCTTACTCGAGGTTGTAATGAAAAACAAGACAAACGATACAACATTTTATTTACATTTAATCGCTGCGACAACGTCTTAGAATAATCTTATAAAAAAATAAATTACTTATCTTAATGGATAATAAACACTTTCACATGTACTCACTAACGTTTACACGCGGGTTTGCGCGCCATACATTACTTTCACAAAATTCATTTATTGACGATGGGGAAGCATTATGTTCAAATATCAGTAGGGGTGTGCCATTTTAATAATTGTATATTGAAAAATCACATCATTTTTTCTTATGCTGAGTATAGAAAAAAATACAGCACATATTGGAGAGAGCCTTATTGAATCCAAATCGATCTTTACAAATTAAACTTAATTTAATGTAATGAAATATAATTTAGAAATACAAGAAAAAAATATTTACTAACTATTAATTGAAAAATCTCGGGAAAATGTACTACTAATAAGCAAAATATCTATATTAAGTGTAATTTTCACCAGTTCTTGATAAGTCGTTGATAGCTATCTAGCACTCGCATCAGATAAAATATTTTCAGAACTTTTGCAACCGCATTTAGTATTTTATCTGACGGATGAGTGCCAGATAGCTATCCGAGACTGTATCAGGAACTCGTGAAATTGGCGCTAAGACTATTTGCCACATAATAGATAGTAATATATTAAAATTAATCAATATTGGCACACACCACATCTATTATGTACTTATAATTAACTTCATTTTGTATACCATTTATAAATCAGTTATTAGGAGACCACTACACATTTAATATCCATCACTTGCATATACCAATTGGCACAGCGACCAACTAAGTTTTTGGCGCTCGAAGTAATAGGTTTGAATCCGTATGAATATTGGTTTGGTTCACATATTCATTATATATCTACGAAAAATGTGTCGTATCAAGCCATAAAAATGTTAAATGACTTTGTTATTTAGGTCATGTGCTCAAGAAACGTTTTACATGTTTTTGTGAATGTCACATGGGTCTGTGATATGAGCCAGACTCAAGTAAAAATATTTATTGTTTAAAAATCAAGTATTGAACGTGTAAGGTACTCCTAATTAAATATTTAAGTCACAATTTAAAACTTATTTCTAAATTCACTTAATAATTGCATTTAAAATTACTAATAAATAAAATCATTATTATTGCGACAATATTCATTCTGACTGGGATTATCAATTAAGTTCTAAATGTCATGTTTCATTACATTATTTAATAATTCGACGTTAATCGTAGTTGTACAATGGACAAAGAAAATGGACGCAAAAACACCTTTTAGACAGAGACATGGGAATTTGAAAGTCAGTCCTTCCCTTTTGTGTATTTGAAAGTAAATATGAAAAACCATTTATACCATTATACGTTGTTTGCCTTCACACTTCACATTTTATCTCTGGTCTGGGTGTTCGTGAGATCGAAAAGTCTCTCGTAGTTTCTCATACCCACTACACAAGATTCCAGCTTAAACATTTTGAAACCTTCATATTGTCAGAATGACTTTGGAATAAATTGTGGAAATTAAACAAAAGCTTTTTTTTACTAAAAATACACTTAAACAGAAGATTGATTATTTATTTAAATGATAACATTACTTTTTCGATAGTACCATGACTACAAACAATAATTGTCTCTTGCCATTCAGCTCGCCTTTCTAAATGTCTAGACTGGTAATTGTTTTCATTTTCTGTGTCTATTGCACTGGAATGTTTAAATTTAAATTTCAAACATACAAATAAATATAATACTCGACACTGAACAATAATACATTCAGCACACTACATAATTGTACGATATTTTTAAAATAATCATTTTATTAATTACACTTATAACATACAATTAAAACTTACACTAATTAAATAAAATCGCAAATAAATAGATGGACCAGTTATAAACTACACTTCAAACTGGTCAAAAACTTACTGGGACTTTTCTTTTCATATTTTTTTTTTCATATAAAATTTTGTTAAAATGCAATTAATGCTAGTTCTTCATCGCCATGATATTTGAATATTATAATAAACTTATTAAAATATTAACTTCAATCTATAATAATTTCCAATTGGACAGTTCTATCGAATTAATAGCTCTATGTCGCCACATGATCCTAAAAATCTCATCAAGGGTTGCCAACCATAATAATTTCTGCTACAAAAAGTTCATTAGAGGACATCGCTCGAAGGATTAGTACTTTTTACTACTCAACAATTCAGTTGATAACTTCTTGCAACTTATTGTAGAGATAAATTACTATTGAAACTAGGCTTATTATTTCTAAAAAATTGTTTGACATCACTATATCTCATTTTTTTAACATAAATAAATAAGCAGAAATACTTAATTTAACTTGCCTAATGCGTAAATTAAAATGCTCCTATGATATTGTAATTTTCTATTAGCTGGGTCATTTTTATGAACATTATTTATTAAAACAAATTATTTTTAAACAAATTCACATTATGATTTTAATTATAAATAATATACTTACCGAAAGAGCTTAAGAAAACTTAGCCTCTAGATTAAATTTCTCCACAGAGATTAACAAAGCAAAAAAGTTGGCAACACTAGCCAGTTTACAAAACATACCAATACCATAATACCCCTAATACCCAACATTTTCTAAATCTATTAACAGCTATCGCCTCTTACAACCTTCCTGACATCAGGTCTTGGCAGAATTCCTCAATTCAAAATGCCTATACTTCCCTGGTTCACAGTTAAGATGCCCTGATCTCCTGCGGTCCTGGACTCCATCATTCATGGTCATGTGTTGGTGACTATGATGACTGGTGATCTAACTACAGAGACAGCTATTGTCGTTGGCCTGGGCAGACCTCCTCTGCCGCGGTAGGGTCACAACTCCGTGGCTTACTTCGCCCTGGGGAAGGAAGGTACTATTAATGCTTTTGATTGAGGTGGGGCTCTCATATGTAAAGATGTTGTCTGGGCATGTACAAACATTTTGTAAATTTTACTACACTACACTATTACTGGGCGAAAAATAAAATGAAGGCTATATTTATTAGGCTATTACATGGGGGGTGACGAGGGATGTGCAATGCCTAGTAGTGAATAATAAGTTTTGAGTGGCGTTTACGGAAGGAGAAAAACTGACATAAGATAATTGTGTAAGGCATGGGCACTCAGAAAAAAGGATAAATAAAACAGATTGAAATTATTGATCGAAGAGGTCGTCTGGTACATACCGCAACTTTAACGACCCTCAAAGGTTGCTTGGAGTAGAGCTTGTGCGCCAGCGTCATAAATATGGACTCGACATTGTCACATTCTGACTCCAGCAAGGCCGATGTCTCGAACAACTGGGAAACAAATCATAATGGTTTCTTAGATTTACGAGAATATTACACATTGTTTACGGATTTTATCTCAGATTTGTTTTATTTTTTAATTTTTATTTATAATCCTTTTACTATTTTTTTTCATGGACAGCCTCCGTGGCGCTGACGGTTATACGCCGCCTGTGAAACGAGAGGCCACGGGTTCGATCCCCGCACCGAGAGAAATGTTTGTGTGGCCCACAAATATTTCTTACGGGTCTGGGTGTTTGTGAGACCGAAAAGTCTCGACACACAGACACAAGACTCGATCTTAGTGTGGGGTCAGGACTATGGATGTATGTTACTGTTGGGTGTTATTATTATTATTTGAAACTCTTTTCTTGCTGCATAGTAACGGTTCTAGAGAAATTTCACTAAGTTCAGCAAGTAAATATGTTAAAAACAAAATTCATAGCTCGTGTATATTTTGAAGCTGTGTCTACTCTGGCTATATCTTTGTGTCAAATGATTATTATATACTAAATAATGGCCCAATATCTACGGTCAAACGACCCGTAGTTTACAAGTACCTATTGCTGTCGATGATTCATATCTGATTTATTACCTGTTTATGACAGAGTAATGAGTGAAATTATAATAATTATAATAAGGAAGAAAGGGGCGACCCCTTAACGACAACATTGTGTGTAGTGCTATGTATTAAACAGGAATGATATCACCCCAACTCTAAACTCTACTAAACTCAATAATCTATAACGTTGCTACGACTGAGCGACGTCATACGCGATAAATATGATTCATATATATCTGTTGAATATTAGTTTACGGCAATGCGGTTTGCGACAGAAAATATTAAACGAATTTTCATGAAAAAGTTAAAGTTTAGTACATATATCATGCTTATTGGAGGGCAGGCCATGAGGTTCGAATGCATCCGGATCGGTGAGCTAAAACAGTGATCCAATGGGTCTCTGATGACCGACGATGTGGCGTATGATCAAAAAAAGGCTGGCATTACGATCTAGATGCTTTTGACCCCATGTGAAGAGGAGAGACCTTTTCCAGCAGTTGAATGATGAAGGTTTAAAAAATAAACCATACTTACTGGCATGCCATATTTGTCTGCCAATCGTTGAGCGTAAGTAGTTGCCAGACGCGACTCTGGCGTGCCACAGTCGCACTTGTTGCCGACGAGAACCCTTGGAGCTCCCATCAATCCGTGTGACTCAACCTCCTGCATCCAACTCGCTATTGACTGCATAAATAAATTCAATATAAAATAAATTATCTGGTATTAGGAGATCCTTTTAAAAATAATAAATGGTACATGGATTAATATAGAGACTGTGAGAAGTATAATAAACATCACCTTTGGCTCTGAAAGTGCTCTACTGAACATAGACCTTTATCAATTATTTTCATGATTGATCAATCATTCAGATTTTTTATTGCAATGAAGGGTGAGACTATCATGCCAATCACCTATTACTAAACAAAAACAATACCATGATTTGTAAAGCAATGCTTGGCATTCTACTGCGATTCCTATTCTGAGAAAGAAAATGTTAAGTGTCAATATATCCAGGAGTATAACAGTGCATTTATATTGCTGTTTGGCGTAAAAAAGCCACATTGTGGTGGTACGAAGCCAGGTTTCTCCCATATGGGAGACCTACTGCCAGTAATCTCAGAAATTAACTGTATAAAAAAAAATACAGTGAAAGCATACTAGATTAAGATTTTCCTACACTTACATGGAATGTTTCAGGTTTTGTCACATCATACACTATGACTACAGCATGGACATTCCTATAGTAATGCTGCACCATGGACTTGCGGAACCTCTCCTGGCCTGCAGTGTCCCATAGTTGAAGCTGGCAAGATAAATTAAATTAAATAGTGTAGTTTCTATGTCTCACAAAATACATTAAATATGGTTAAGAAAGGAAGAACAATTATGTATAATTGCACATTTGTGTGAGTAAATTGTGAGTATAAACTAAATAAAACACTACTTGAATACAGAAAAAATACCAAAGTAACATCAGTAACAATGCCTATGACCTAAAAATTGATTAATTGATTTTGAAGTTTTAGACTGGTATACCATGTTTTTTTTACAATTCTTAAAAGAAAAAAATAAATAAATTTGAACTTAGAACAACCAAATCCGATATTATGTTAGCTTTTAACATAAAACATATTCGTTCAGGTCCGGACATCAAACCTACGACTTGAGAGTCGTCGTCAGATAATGTTCACTACGCCAAGTATGCTGTCAGATTTTGATAACTGATTCACGGCTCACGCAATATTTTTAACCATATAATATTTTTTCTATATAATGTTTTATTTATATACCAGAAAAAAGAGATTACTTTGAATCTATTTTGAATGTATATTTTGAAAATGGTTACGCCAATTGCGATATGTTGTAAACATAAAAATCATCATAATATGAAAAATATACCTTTATATCTTCATTAGCTATTTTCACAGTTCGTTCCCTGAAGTCAACGCCTATCGTAGCCTCCGATTTCTCTAGGAACTGCCCCTCACAAAAGCGATAAGTTAAACAAGTTTTCCCTACGCCTGAATCGCCCAAAACAATTATTTTGAACACTTTCTTCTGTTTCAAACCGGGAATATCGTGATTAGAAACCTCCGACATTATTTAATTTGCGTTAATGCGGATGTATTTGCATAAAAGGTTATCACTCACATCAAAACATCAATATTTTGTTTGGGTTATCAATTTGCACAACCTTACTAATAAAAAAGACACCCGGACACTTATCTGTCAAATTATCTTTTTAATGGCAAGTAACGCGAGAAAACGAGACAAAGCTAAAAAAATGTCACGTTGCCCTTCATTTTAATTTAGGAAGATTATATTTCTTTAATATTTCTGTTGGACTAAGGAAGCGTATCTATGCGGTCACAAATTCTTTTACGAGTTCGAGACGAAAAACTGAGTTATAAAATTTTGGGAAGAGAACTATATTTATCCTGATAAATTCATCAGATTTTTAAGTATTAGCCATCCAGTAAAGACTGTAGTCGTAAACAATACAATTACACAAAGGAACAATACTGTAGTCGTAAAGCCTCGTTTAAAGTGATGAAAATAATATTATGGTATTTCAATGTTAATCACATAATCAGATGCTATGACAGAATATTTCTTAATTATAACTATTTTTACTGATTTGATGATTTTATAGCCAGCAAACCCACCCACTTTTTAAATGACTATTTTAGGGTTAAATATCTTTAGTAACTTTGTTACTCGCTGGCAACATTTTTTGGTAGAATTTTTAATATACACAGTAGGTAGGTAATTTTTTTAGACATGTCGGTCGTTTGAGCGAAGGACTACGTTGATTGACGCGATAACGGTTTTAATATTAGAGGATATACAAAATTGACCGCTAGTTCTTCATGTTCGATTTAGTGTTCACACGAAAGTTCAAAGTCGACATGTTATTCGATTGACAACCGGTTTAGTTTGACAGAACAGTGCAGTTAACCTATGTATCTGGGCAATCTATAATCTTTCTTGTAATTGTAGTTCAACTTCTTCAACTGGCGATAAATGAAAGTGTTGTTTACATTCCGTGAAGTGTATGGTGTGCAGATTTTGTGCGTCGCGTGTGCCGATCGTCCGGGAATGTGTTTGTGTTTCTAATATGAAGGAGCCGACCCTCCTGTGTATAAAATGTGTATAAATGTTTATAATTTAATTACTAAGTGTTTTTGTGGTGTGTGTGCTCGGATGTTGCCGTAGGATTGCCATGTCCAGGCTCGTGGACTACTTCGTTATTGTGGGATTCGACCACGAGAAAGAAAGTAAGTGATGCTCTTCGCAATCCATTCTAGATCCTCTCTTTAATGAGCTGATGTCATAGGTGCGTATTGGCGCGAAACTTCTAAATTCGAAATTTTCTGTCTGTGATTACTTTGAAAATTTATTGAAATTTTCTAGGTAAATAATGAAATTTATGTGAAATCACCATAGGTAATTAATTATATGGTATATATGTTACAAATATGTTGTAAAATACCTAAATTAAAATATGTAAAATATTTTATTTATTACAACTGAAATGATTGTTATTGTTGTCGCACATAATAGTTCATAAGTAACTAATACACACCATTTCATAATATTATGAATAATTAAAAACAACAAATGATAAGAAAACACAATATTGTCTTTGCTCTACATTAAAAACATATTGTCATTATTATGACTAATACAATCTTGTACGCTAAATTGATTCCATTAACTGAACCCCTATGAATTATGTGAAGAGATACAAATATGAATCATCACTTTTCTCAATCATGTCCAAAGATAACTCTGAGTAAGGATTTTCTTTAAATATAAATTACAACACTAGATAAATGAGTATTCATAACAGCTTTGATATATTTATATGAAGCCCATGAAGATCTGAGCATAAAAGTACACAAAACACCTGTCAAATGCTAGAGGGATCATGCGGTATTTGTAACATTTAACCCTGGATGATTTAACTTACCACTATGCAAACCTTCTGTCCTTTTGGTAAATCTCAAAAATAGAACAAAACTTGGGTATATTACTTACCAATTCTTTCAATAAAAGCTATCTTATTCACATTGAATTAAAAAAATATGGATAAATTAAATTACAATATTTTCATCATTTTGTCATAAAATGGTTCACAGGAATATTATATAATTTTAACAAAAAGTTTCAAAGTATGCTCTACTTTGCTTGGTGGCTTGCCAATATTAATTATGCCTTGTCTGAAACTATAAAATTGTGTAAGAATATGGTAGAAGTAATTATTTTTTTATTGCAGTTTTTTCGTTTCATTTCATTCACTTATTGGAATGCCTGAATTATTTTCTGATTAAAAAATTATGATATTGAAAATGCCATAATATTCTTATAATCAACTTGCATATTTTGTGTTACTATACATTCACTATGATTACCCATAAATATATTTTAAAGTATCTTAGGACTGACTGACATGCTATCTAACTGTGTGTAGTCATTCTAAAGCAATTTCTTTTAATTTGTCAGCCTCTGTGGCATAGGCGGTTAGATGCTGCATGCACATTAGATGGGAAACGAGAGGCCACGGTTTTGATCCCTGCACAGAGAGAACTGTTTATGCAGCCACAAATATTTCTTTCAGGTTTGGGTGTTTGTGAGACCAAAAAGTCTCTCATGGTTTCTGATACCTACAACACAAGACTCTATCTTAGTGTGGGGTCAGAACTATGTATACATATAACTGCTGGGTGCTGGAGGGTGGGTGTTGCTAATTTTTTGTGATGGTTGAAGAAATTCACATACTGTATTTTTGTTGTTGAGAGTTTTCTCATGTTAGTTAGCATTTTGAAATGTCAATGTTCTCTAATCAGGTTAATTAGTACAGTACATTAACCTCACCAAAAGTAAGAGTCAATATGAAGTAATTTATATTTATTTAAAGTGTTTTCTATAATTAAATGTTGGAACAGAATTAATTGAACTTATACATTTATATATCATTTGAATAACAAAGATGCTAATTGAAAAAAAACTGTATTTTATTTTTGTAAGATATCATTAAGAGAATAAGAGCACATTAAACTATTAGGCAGTCAACAAATGTAATTTTTACATGAATTAAGAGTGCAAAATTGTCTATACTGAGTTTTTTTTAAATTGCAAGCTCATAGCATTCATCCTTTTACGGACTAATATTTAGGTTGTTAACTTTTTATATTTATTATATAAAATATTATGATTCAATTTTGGAGTCATTAGGTAAGTTTCTAATCATATCATAAAATATTAGACATACCACATTATACAATTTTGTGTTTGGGCAACCCATCATTGTAGGATACCAGTATTTATGTAAGTGTGGAGAAAATTTTTGTTCCCATCAAAAAATATAGCAAATTTGTTGCTTCATGTTCTTGAAGTCATACAATAAGAGAATTATCTTTACTCAAGTAGATAATCACAACATTTTTAAATTTGTATTATTGTTCAAGCATTGTGAATGTTCAAGGGTGGTAGTGATCATTTACAGCTGACCTTTTTGCTCAAATGCTAGACATATTGAAAATACACTGCTTTATAGCTGTTGTGCCACTTCGTCTTAACTACAGAAAATAATATTTTTTAATTTAATTTACTGCCCATTGAATGCAGGACATTACTCGCGCGTCAATACACTAAGTTTACGCCTCCTGTTTAAATGTCGATCTGTACATTATAAAGCCATTTCTGATATACGTTTAATTAGTTTCAATGTAGGTAAATATTCACAGAAAAGGTTTTCTTTGTTATTGCAATGAGTGGCGTGACGAGCATGGCTTTCGCCTGATAAGTGATACGACCACTCATGAAAAGTAGCAAAACCAAACAACACCTTGAATTACTAAGCAACGCTGGGCCTTCCACTGCGCTCGCCATCCTGCGACGTAAATGTTAAGTCTCAATATGTCCAGTAGTTACTCTGGCTACAATGTCCCTCACTCTGAAAAATGTTGATGACGAACTATAATGTTTACTGTGTGGGTTTTAACTTCAGTATGTGCATCATTCAAGCTGATATAACTGCCTATAACTAGGATCGAAGACGATAATTGCCGAAATTAGCAGTCTTATTTTGTGGTATCATGGCTATTCTATTTAATTTGATGTGTAAATGTGAATGCACTATGAACTCATACCAGTTATCGGTAGTCTTACAATTATTTAAGTTTTAAAGTAGGCAACTTTTAATATAATATTGCATTTTTCTCTGATCATCAAAATCATCAATTTGAATCGGCACGAAGGTCTTCCGGCGACGTATTGCTTTTCGTTGCGTCGTTTATATCATCATCATCATAATAGCCACAGGAAGTCCACTGCTGAACATAGGCCTCCCCCAAGGATCTCCACAATGACCTGTTGGAAGTGGCCTGCATCTACCTTGTAGGCGGGCGTCCGACATTTCGCTTGCCTGTACGTGGCCTCCACGTTTATATAAACTCTGAATTCTCTTACAGTAAAGAAATAAAGTGCACAGATTTATCGTTTAGAAAAACTATGGTATCGTAGCGTGAAGAATCGTGAAGCCATATTAAAAGAACGGAACCGTAAATTTTAAGTATGACCTTAAACTTAATGTTTCCGTGGTCTTTATCGCCCGCTTGGTCGGTAATGCCCACTGTTACAAACTATTTGATGAAAAATTCCACACACTATCGAGAGTTTCGAAATTGTTCATTAGTTTTTATATAATTGGTTACTCCTATTATTTTTACTTGACATAACATATCGTATTTGTGTCCTTACGCTTTCTAGATGACCTGAAGGTCGCTGAAGCAGCTGGAATTATTTAATTCTCAACAGGTCACTGAAAAGTTGAGGCGATATGCGTAATAATAGACATCCTTTGACTGGTCATTTACAAATTCAGAAAGATTAGATATAGATAGATCATCATATCTCCGATTTGATTTAATTCCAAGTTCATAATTTATCTGTAGTTCCTGTAATTTTTTGGAGCGATATTTAAGAAAAAACCTCATCTGATATCAAGTTTTGTAGGCCTTTTACGATTATACTCCATAAGCTGTCATAAGCTTTGCATGACTCGAAGCTATATTACTTCGAAAGCAATAAACTCCACACCGAGCCAGTAACTTATAATAAACGCTAACATTCCGTCATACATTTCACACGTAGAAGAAATCGCCTCACTAAATTGACTCCTAATTCATTCAGCCTTGTGAGCAGTGAATTCCAAACAGTTCTAGATTTGATCACATTGCTTCTAGATTTATTTATATTGCTTCTCATCAATTGGACCTCCATTTCATTAAACTGAGTCCGGCAGTAAATTGTCTCGGCTGATTTAAATATTCATTGTTACGTATTGATAGTGGAGTGTTATTGCATTTCGATAAGATTGTTCGATAGCAGTTGAATTGATTGCTTGTTGATTCGTCCAATGTGCCAGGAAGCTCTTACACGTGAATTAGATAAATTGGAGGGTTTCTTGTGTTCGTATCTTTCGTTCTGGCGATATTCCAGGCAACATCAACATTCGCGGTACCTATCTCAAAAATATTGCCTACAGCACGATTGGGTCGGCTTGCGTGTTACTATTATCTTTAAAATTTAAAGTAAGTTAAATTAAAAAAAATGTTGCGGTTTGTCCCTCAGTGAGATTACCGGAGTTCCAATAGTCTCAATGCTTTCAATTATCTTTCAGTCCTATGCTATTACTACAACAAAGATTTCCTACGTGTTTTAAGTATTTACAGGCGGCGTTGATTGTTTTCGATCCAGCCTGCACGTTTGTTGCTTCATGGCATTCATGGATTTTTCCCAGAAGGTGTAGGCAGAGGTGCAACTAGGACCCATGTTTTGCCTTGTATATTGCGTTCCACAATGTGATGTGATGAATCCTGACTCCGGGCTGATAATGAATAGAAAAATCCAATACCACTGCTCGGACGAAATACTTAGCTATTATCTATCATACACGTAATAATAGACGTCGCAAGTACTTCAATTCGAAGTACATAAAGAATACAATGAGATACTTAACTTGAAGTGCCGTACAGTACCGCGGCCTGGTCTAATATTAGCGTGCGTAATGAGCTCCGGGAGCTATTGATGTGATCGACCTATTTAGTGGGTCGGTCGGCGACGCCTAAATTGGGCCCGCCCTTTGATATGACTGTCTATAATCTATAACGTATTAATTATTGCCGGAGTCAGTCATGTATGTTCATACAAGTAGGAGTGTAGGTTTAGGATTATCGATGTTTAAAAGTGAGTGGAATGTGTGGCGGCCTGTTAGTATAAGGACTAGACGCGGCTGCCAACATGTTCACGATGGTCGTGAATCCCAGGGAACACCTCTGACTTTTCGGAGTTGCACTATATCAGTGAAGGAAATCATCGCGAGGAAACCTGTATACCATAGCTACCATAGATATAAGGGGTAAACGTGCCAGCGACTCATAAGAAAATTCACGGTTCACGGGTCACAAAAAACACGGTTGCCTATCGAGATCCATGGTACCCGGGTATCATAAATATATTACATTTGTATAAAATAGAGTTATACTAACAAGTATAAACCCGCTCCTTTTAATTTTCTCACAATTATGCCAATCACTAGTGAAAGTGGCATGTGATATTTTGCATAGTTTAAGTAAGTTCCTGATCTCCATTGCTGGACGATATCATTGACGTACATTCTATCAGTTCGTAGTTAAATATACAGCCTTTCTGCCGGCGAATCATGCCTACTTCATGTATCTTCATGTATATTGGGCCAGTCATATTTACTTTTATCATAATGTTATTTTCACATTTTTTACTTCCATCGTCTTTTTATTTGATCGTTTATTTATTGAGCAAAAATGTTTTGATAAAAACCCCTCGGTGCTCCGTATCTACCGCGTGTTGTTTATCTAAGAGGTTTCTTTTGCGAGGGAATAGCCCTCTCCGCGTTCCGAAATCCCCGATGACTCCATTATGTAGCTCTTTACAACGCACCGACATATTCCCAGAGTTGTATTCTTTACAATATGACGAGACGGGGTTTGTGATAGCAATTTTTCACATTATATCTATATTCGATATACTTAATATTTAGGGTATTTAAGTAAAAACATTTAAACTGGGTGGCTTAATTGAAAAAATCTAATATGTCATGCTTGGAATTGTGAAGTTACTGGCATCCTGCTAGCCCTTTTGATCCCCTATCATCCTTATTTCATGGGATGAAACGAGCTTTACCATCTGTGGCTCACAAAATTGTCACTTCTCTGCCTGTATCTTCAGGAATTTAAACATGAACTTGTTGCATAATTAAGCGAGTAAGAAGTCATCTATCTGTCGCGTTTCGATATTTTATATATATGACGATGTACTCTCCATTTGTGTGTGTGTGTGTGTGCGTGTGCGTGTGCGTGTGCGTGTGTGTGTGTGTGTATTACCAGTGTAGTAAATGTTACTGACTATTTAGGGGTACTCAGTATTCACTTTTAACAGGTTCAAGGGCATATAAAAAAATAAACAATAGCCCCGTTTTACCACGAGCTATTTCGTTTGTGAAAATTTTCGGTTTTTTTTCCGTGTCCACAATAGAATGACTTCATAAACGGAAGTGACCTTCTGTATTGTTGACTAAACTAGTTTTTTATGCAAGGATTTGTAGCGCTAAACTATTTTTATAGTATCGCTGTATCAGATTCGCACTGTAAAATAATTTGGATATTTAGAATTGAAATCGACTGTCATATTTAAGTAATTTCTTTCGTGTGAAAATTATTAAAAATGTGGTTAGGTTTAGTTTGCTTATTTAGGTTCTTGGTTTGAAATCCTCAATGTTAGCTGCAATTTTAAATGTAAGAAAAACACTTATAGGTAAAACGTAAATGAAGAAAAACCTATTTTTGGTGCATGACCTCATCTACATACATATTCCTTAGAAAAGAACAACGTAATAAGAGTATTTGTGGAAATTCTGACACAACCGTTCGCTGCTTCAAGTTTTAGACTAATTAGAATCGTATTTTTTGTGCGAGTGTTATGAATTTAACAAAAACTTATTAGATTAATATTTTTGACAGCCTCCGTGGCGCAGTTGGTTAGACGCCGGCTGTGAAACGAGAGGTTGCGGCTTCGATTCCCACACCGAGACAAATGTTTGTGAGGCCTACAAATATTCGTCTCGGGTCTGGGTGTTTGTAACACCGAAGAGTCTCTCGTAGTTCCTGATTCCTTATACACACGACACAAGACACGATCTTAGTGTGTGTGTGTGTGTGACTGTTGGGTGTATTTTTTTTATTGTGTGCATAATGTAGATTATATTATTCGTTTCATACACACATTTGTGTCGAAGTACGTTGCACAATTTGCGGACATTATAAGACTAACAAAGGAGTCGACAAGTAAACGCAATCAAGATTGAAATACTTCACATCCTTGTTTTATTTTTCTTGGAAATCTGCGCTCACTGTGATTAAATAATTATCTTGTCTAAGCGACGGAAGCTAGAGCTTCAATATTCGTTTAGAAACATTTTGGAAATAAGACCGACTCTCACATACCGAGATACCGAAAGAGGTATGTAATTAAGGGGTATGTTATTAATTTATGTATGTATGCACTGATATAGATTTAATAACTGATTGGAAGCAAAATATGCAGAAACTAAATCTGAAAATCAAATCATAATATTCTTTATTCATAAAGTAATCATTAATTTCTGCTACCACCGCAGCTCCGAAACAGTTGTTTTCATTTATGAGCACTCAAAATCGAATAGTCATAAAATCCGTTCAACCACCAACAAATTGATGTGGTGGTAGACTTCGTCTCTAATGGGTTTTAAAGGGCGCGTACTTAGTTATAGAACCTATAAAAGCCGGTATAATCACATCTTAATACTTCATTAAACGACCTTGTGTAACGTGTGAATAACTTCCTTATTTTGGTTTCGAGATTAGTTCACATTTCTCGCCCGACCCGATGTGACATCATCGTTACGTCACGTCGGCCAGTGACTAATGCCATGCGATGACCGACTGTCTGTTTGTATACACAGTAATGCTTTTATGATTCATGTGATATTAATGTCCAATGTGACTTTCATTATCGCATTTCTGTTGTTATGGAAACGGTCGTTGAATGCGAATGTAAGGATTGGTGATGTTTTGTCATATGAATTTATAATGTTTATGTGAATCACTTGTTAAAACTTGAAATGAATGGAATGATGTATTTGCGTGTTGTATTGTCACGCCGAATAACAATGCACCTGACAGCACCTAAGTATGGTTAAATCCAACAGACTGTAGAGAATCCACAAAGGTCAGATGGTCATCTCTAATATGTACCGGATATTTTAGCACAATTTTTACTAACCTTTAAAACTTTCAATAGAGAATATAAAATAATTTAATTAGCTCTTCAATAACGATGCTCGACTTTCATAACATTTTTATTTCTCGTTCATATTTCGCTCTTCATTTATGTAGTTATTTCAAGTTATCAAGATCATGAGGAAGTTTCAGTGCAAATCCGCGCAGAGAGCGCCGTCTCCGCGGCTAATGAAAATTAATTTACTTTTGCAGCGCACTTTCTTGATGAAATTTTTCAATGTTCTCATTAGGAAGCGGCAAGTAACTAAACTGTGTTAGTATTTATAATAACTGAAATAAAAAAATATTTTTTATCAAATTGGAATTAGAAAGATAATCGAAGGTTGATATGATAAGGACTCTTCCAAAGTAACCTAGACTAGATGAAAAAAGTCCTGAAAAGTGTTACTGAGTAAGTGTGATCTGGCTAGTAAGATGTTAGTAATGTTTTTGGTTAAAAAAACAATTGATGTTACATGTTTTAATCATTGGAAGAACAAAATACATCACGCAGGTAAAACCGAGGCATATGCCTAGTCAATTACCAAGAAGTGCCTACTCATTGTTTTAAAGTAGGCAACTAAAGCCTAAGCTACCTTGGTATTATAGATGTTTATGAATGCTCTAAATAAACTCTATCAATTGCTGAAAATTGTATTAAAACCTGTTGAATAGTTATAGTTTAAAAAATCAAGCGCACGGACAGAGAAAGCGGCTTCATTTTATACGATGTAATGAAACCGTATTCAGTGTAACCTCATATTTCAAATTCGATCTTACTAAAACATTCCTTTTGAATTATTTTCATACTAGCCTGCGTCAAGTTAGTTATTAACGACACTTACAAGTTACTACAAAATTCCAGTAGTGGTTCAAAAATACGCAATCGGAACGCGTCACCCGTTCGCGACTGTCGGCGATTGCTGACTGGAATGTTAATGGGGGCTTAAAGCCAGAATGTTAAAGAGGCTTTAACCGGCTTGCACAGTGCTCGGGTCTTAATTAGGCTTGCCTACTGCTTTCTAATTGAATCGTGCTTTATTGACAAGTGAGGTTGTCTATGACTTACTTTTTGTGTAAGAGTCTGAAGAGTGAGATTAAATTTAGTCATTAGTACAATTTTAATGTATCATTTTAATGATATTGGGGCTTATTCATATACAGTTTTGCTTATTTGCTCTAGCTTAATTCAAAAGTCGTTTGAATGGGATTAAATATTTGATACCAAAAAAAGGCTTATAAAAGGTTTATGAATAATACATATAGTATACTGTTTTAGTAATTAATGGCGAAGCTACGGTAAAGCTTATTTGTATTACGGCGTGTACTCGTACTTTGAAAACAAGTTACGAGAAGTAATTAACCTCTGTAAGAATTGTTCTGTAACTTTTGATATTAGACACAATAGTTTCCATAAATCCGTTTTTTACCAACTTGTTGTGATCATATTAGATCCAAATTTGTCTAGTTTGAGATATTTTGTTGTTTTTTAAAGTTTAAAAGTGACCTATTCTGTCCCACTGCTGGGCAAAGATCTCCCTCAACTCCTTCCATTATTATCAGTTATTACATTCGAGCCTCTGCTCCACACGACAGGAAAAGCTACTTATTATGAAAAAATATATTATGAGAATTATTGAAGTAAAAAAATATCATTAACCTAATACAAATGTTCAGTGAAGTAAGACATGTCGATTCACAGAGTACATTAAAGCATGTATTGCAGTGGTGCGAGGCAAAGAGATTGCCACTTGACCTTCGCAATTAGCCGAGCACTAACGTCCAGGTGAAGTTGGCAGCGCGCCAAACATGTAGCTCCATGTACGAACCATCATTCATAAAACATTTACCATTAGCCGACCGTCTTGTAGGGAATTTCTTTTCATTATTAGAAATCAGTCTAGACTCTAGGGTCATGTCGAGAGGAAGGATATACGTAATGTTGTCACAAGTACTTCTAGCCTCTGATGGTATGTGCCCAAACTTAGATCATAGGTGCAGACGTCTCAGAATTGCAAGTGTTAGAGAATAAAAATATCAGCGTGTCTTTTGGCAAATGAAGATAGTTATTTGGTTTGCACTTACTGATCTGATTGTAATGTAAAAAGGTTCTGTGTTATTTCCTCTTGAAATAGTTTTTTTCAATTCATCAAACTTAATTATTTCTGACTTGTGTTATGGAGCCATTTCGACCACAATATATGCAGCATGCCAGGTTGGTAGGCCAGTGACACTAACATACACCTTTCGGCCTCCTCCGGGGTACTTTACAGCCTTTCCTGTTGCATAAAAAATATTGAATCTACCATCACATCACATCTCGTTTGAGCTATCGGTTATAATGACGAACGCATCTCTGTGTAATACCGTTCGTGAGTTAATCATAAGATTCGCGTTAGTAATTCTGATCGGACGATATACTAATAGCAATTTGTCCGATCGAGTCGACGGTGCGTGGTCAGCGGTGATCAGTCGGCCTTCAAACGCGATACCTGTTAGTTAGCCTTACCGTTGCGCAATCAAGCTGCGTGAACTTTTATTGTGGTCTTTTTGTCCTGTTATTTTTTCCCTCTTGTTTATAATAGGTACAGGTTTTCATGACATAATGTTTAAGTGAGGGGACAGAATGGAGAAACGTCGTCATATAAAGACAAATTGTTGACTTTTTTGTTTTTGCATTTCTATAATATTCAATCTAAATCCGGCTCGTATGACCAAAAGTTCAATCTGATTCTAATTGGAGTGTTTAGAATTGAGTATTTGCGATAGTTTTCAATTACTTAATAAACGACCTTATAGACTAGCCGACTATTTTAAGTAATAGATTTAATCTTGGTAGGAGACTAAACGTTTCTAGCATTTTTGATGTAAATAATAAATTTCGTGCAGTATTCAGGATTTATTTTTTGCTTTGAAGAACTTTGCATTTTATTGAAAATTATTATTAAAAAGTAAGCAAACCGGGAGGGCGATATAAACGCATCAGCCAAAAAGATTTTTTTGTTTTAGTTACAATGAAACGTCACTGGCCACACACAGAACGGTCTAGCGGGCAGTCATCTTAAAACTGAAACGTGCCAAATAGATTTTCCTCTAAGTATTTTTTGGTAACATAGTTAAACTATGTATTGACTTTGTAGAAATGGAAAAGCACGATATTCTTTTTGGGGCGGTTATAACTTTGTAGATGAATAAATAAATACTCCTAACAATCACTGTATACGTAGTCTTCACACCACATTAAGATTAATTAAGTCTTATGTCGTGGGTATCAAAAACTACGAGAGAAGTTTTGGTCTCACGAACAGCCATAAATACTTGTGGTCATCAGAAACAATTATCATTGTACAGGGATGGAATCCGATTTTATAAGTTACTTTACTAAATTTCTCCAACACCTAAGCGATGATCCCAATTCAAATGAAACAGTCAATTGAGAAATTACAATACAGAGCGAGTAAAAAAACGAAACCCCCTTAGCCGAATACCCGGTTGAATAATTGGGAATACGTCGTTGTTATACGTGACCAGCAATATGCATGGCGTCCTCGAAGCTCCAACCGCCACCTAATGAATACGTGATGAGCTTTCCGCTATTTTTGTCTACATCAGCGAACTGGACAATTATTTTGTTTCCAGCTCCTGTTTATGTATCCTTATGATTAGTTTCGTTTGTGATGGAATCATGTTACTGGCCAGTATGCTAAAGGGCAGAGTTAAAGATTGCTGTGATAGCCGTTTTGGTGTACAGCACACACCTAAGTATGTCAAAATTCAGCGGCGGTGTGCAGGAACGGTCCCGGGAGAAGCTTGGGCGCTCTTGCTTCGGGTTTCCGAGTCCATGCCAATTGCGCCGAAGAGGGCCACGCGGGTTTTAGGTCTTTCGGTATGCTGTTGTTAATCTTGGAATTGAAGACGTTTTTTAAGAGTAAGAGGAAACTTTTAAGTTCCTATTTTCAGTAGTCAGTACCTCATCAAGACCCAACAACGGTATAGCTTAAATGACTGTTGTAGTTTTACCATCTGCTCGTGTAGATGGTACTGCTGGTGGTAGAACGTCTTACTAAGGGAGTTTGTGCCTTAGAATTTATCCATACTGGATAAAAACGTATTTGTTGGACGAACTATATTTATTCTCAAGTTTTATATTTGGACACATAGATCGATGTGTTGTATTGTCTCGTTGCGGGGTATGGATCGCGTGTAGCAATGTAGGTCGGAGTCATCCACCTTGCAGTATTAATGCATAATATAGTAGTGAGATGGAAAAATAAATATATGGATGTTATTTGTGCATGGCAGGGCTTGTTGGACGAAGCGGCCATGTTCATTATGGTCGCGGGTTCAAATCTCAGGACACTCTTCTAACTCTTCAGAGTCATTTGTGTATTAATAGTCAATCATCACGCACTATAACGCTGAAGGCAAACATCGTGATAAATCCTGACTACCATAGCAATTTCTAAGTATTTCTATGGTATGTAAAGTCCTCCAACTCGCATTACGCCAACTTGGTGGACTATATGGCATAACCCCTCTCTATCAGATCTTACAGTGGGACTTGAACTTATATGGGCTGATACAGATCAGACATTATACACGAAGCATCTCATAAGAATCTTTTAATTTTGACACAAACTATCTCTCTTCAGACCCAGGAAGGTTATTACTAACCTTATTACGCATATCTTAGTACTTAATATTTTTTTTATTCTAATATAGCAATAAATTATCTTGATATAACTTTTTTGATAATTATTGTGTTTTTGACTTAAGCTCCCTTATACTTATATCTTGCTTTCGTTGTGGAGGTCTGAGAGTTTAGTCAGCCTTGATAGGCAATACTATTTCATGCCACTTTATAAATATTCCCAGTACATAATATTCTATTTAAGTATATCCATGTATTTACAAAGTAGTTCCTACACAATTTCCGCTGGAACGGTATGACCCACTGCGTATATTTATTTGAATACACACCTAGTTTCAACGCGTCTGCACAATGTTGTCTGTTGTTCATACGAGCTTCACTTATTTGCATGGTATATGGATGAATAAGTTGCCCTTGTCTTTTGTATGAGAGACACTATCGCTATAGGTATAGCGTCCCTTTGATTCATCGTGTTTTGTATAGTTAACTGTGATGTTAGAAAGAAATAGTCTTGTTTACTTGTTGCGATGATCAGTCGTGACAGGCAATCATTTTGCTGAGACAGAATTACATAACAATACAAAAATAAAAGTGCCTGAGGACGGTAATTGTAACTTTAAAAATTTCTAACTTCGCTACGAATTTCATCTCCAGTTTGCTCCGCTTGCAGGATCTTTTTTGTAACTTTGTAATTCACCCATATATGGTTGAGTAATACCCCGAATATACGCGGTAGGTACCAAGCGACTTCTGTGTAAGTCGAATTCGCGTAAGTCGGGGTTCAGCTTTGCGACTCCAAAGACAGTGTTTTTCGTGTCTTGTTAGGTTCCAATGACTCGTTATTTGCTCTTTTCGATGACATAAATAAAAATAAATCAATAATATGTACTGCGCAAAACAATTCCACGCGGAACACGTTAGAACTTGTCGTAAACCGAACACTGGCAGGATGCAGTGGGGAAGCCGATGCGCGAGGAAAACCATGTAACTCCGAATTCGCGTTAAACGGGGTACTGGGTAACGTAAATCGGGGCATTACTGTACAATGTACATACTGTACGTATAATAATGAACTTCTATTTACAATTTTATGCCCTTAGACCCCACAGTTCTCCAGTGTGTTCAGGCTATTATATACATATTTAAGAATACATTTAAGAATTAATTAGAAGTTGAATAAATAATAAGTAAATATGATTTTTGTTATGATCCTTCTGCCTAATACTCCACATTTCTGGGTCTGGGTGTTTGTGAGACCGAAAAGTCTCTCGCAGTTTCTGATACCCCCGACACAAGACTCGATTTTATTATGGGGTCAGGACTATGTATTATTGTTGGGTGTTATTGGGTGTTATTTACTCATGTAACAAATGCGACGACCGCTACATATGAATATTAATAAGGGAACATTTAATGTTATATCGAGCGCACCGAGCCACCGCGAGACCCTTTAGATCGTGGGTGTCTCGGGACAACCCCGCGCCATCTGTAAAGGGTTGTAATTAAACTGAGTTTTGGTTACGGAATGGAAGATGAAAAGGGTTTCCGTTATAAGCGACCCCATTAATTATTAATTTATTGTTAACAAGTATGAACCTTGGTATCACTTCAATTAATTTTACTATTTATTTCTAAGGAGCTGTGCATTTTAAGATTTTGATTTTTATATACGTATAAGTGTTAAGAGCTATGTAATTCGAATCAGCCTCAATAACTACCACCGGACACGGTTGTGGAAAACTCGTCATAGTATTGCGATTTGTGTATTGGCTTTGTATATCTGGTTTCATGTGTCTGTATTCGTGCCACTTCTCTACCATCGAGAGTATGATTGAGAGGGCTTAGGCCATATAGTCCACCATGCTGGCCTAGGATGGTTTAGTGGACTTAACATACTTTACTAGTTTCATATTCATTCGCTCTGTAAAATATAAGATTATCTTGTCGGGGATATAATCATTGCATTGCATATTCCATCAGATTTAAGTTACTATTAAAAGCGAGCAAAAAAAATCCGTGAAATATGTTTCGTATTAATTTTGCAAACAATAGGTACTTTCCGTTTATAGGTAACTCATGTTTTCAATTTGTTATTAAACATTTTATAATCAAAAAATGATTGTGAAGAAACCCCAGGAATGAGTTCTTTTTGTGTTATTTCGTTTGTGAGACCGTCTCGCCTCGATAACTTGTTGTCAGTAAAGATATTTGGACGAACTCGTGCTGTTACAATCGTCGACTTTCTAACATCGGTTTGTTAGTTCGGCTTTTTAAAACGTTTTCTACTTTATGATGAGTGGTTATGTTCATTATCATAAGAAATGTAGAAAGTAGATGTTAATCGCGACGATCTTGTCAGTTTGATGTTCAGAAATAATATTTTGTTTTTTTTTTGTAAATATCTTCTGTTTAAGCAGATTTTGTGCCATCATTTGGGGTTTTTGACAATACTGGCTCGCTTGGCAGGTGAGTTCGTCTTGCGCTGATGACGCCACTGCCCGCAGCCTTTCATTAGGCTATGCCATTTTTAGGAAGTCGCTGGGTGCAGGCTGCTTTCAGCAGGATGATGTGGAGGTCCTTGAGGGAGGCCTATGTTCAGCAGTGGGCTTCCTGTGGCTAAAATGATGACGATGGTAATGAAGCTGATTTTCATTTTTGTTAAGTAAATAAAAACTAACAAAACGGTGCTGCTGTAATTGAGCCATCAGTGTTGCGTTTAAACAATGCCATTTTTTATAAAACAAATATTCACACAGTTTGCAACATGAATACTTAAACACATGTTGTCTAATAACCACATTTAGGTCGATTGCCAACGGTCAGGTCAGTGGTTAATTTGTTATACCTAAAGAATCGCAAATGTTAATTCAAATATGACTCATTTAATTGAATTCTTTTGTGGTTCATGCGAACTTAATTCACTTTCTCTCCACTATTTCGACTTACAATGATGATAATAATAATAATTACACCCAACAATCATACAGTCCTGACACCACACTAAAATCGAGTCTTGTGTCGTGGGATGAGGAACTTCGAGAGATTTTTCGGTCTCACAAACGCCCAGACCCGAAACAAATACCTTTGGATCACACAAATATTTCTCTGTGCGGGGATCGAACATGCGGCCTCCCGTTTCACTGCCGGTGTCTAACCAACTACATCATGGAATGATAGTTGCATACTGTTTAGAGAATTTTATAATACGTTTAGGTTCGTAATTGATTGTTCACATAAATCGAAGAATGAAAGCATCACCTTACTAATATTAATCTGAAAGTTTGATCATTTTTAAATACATGACGAAGTTTTCCTCTTCGCAAATATTAACTTCGTAAATAACAGCGCAATGTACCCAACAATAGTCACAATTCTAAGAATGGTACAGGAGAATCTATTTAATTCGCCGTGTTGAAGTTCATGAGAGGCGCTGGTTTAGGTCAAGGATAGTCTAGTTCTGACCGGAGTACTTAGACTACGCCCATACGCGTATATTGTTAATCCCGCTGAACGCAATCGGGTGCTATATTTAGGACGGACATACTTAGGCAACCGTAGGACTTTATTGAGTAAGGCAAATTGGCTAGATTTTTAATAATTTTATGAGCTTATGTTGAGCAGTGGGTGTCCTGTGACTGAGATTGATAATAATTACCTTGAAAGAACAGTTGTTTATATAAATGAATCATTTATTTTCAGATAACATAATCCAGTTAGTACTTAAGTAACTTAAGAAGATATAAATTTACTGGTGGTAGGTCTCACATATGTATGTGAGAGGTCGTCTGGATAGATCCCACTGCAATGTCTGTTTCTTGCGCCAAACAGCAGTGTAAATTCACTGATGTGTCCCTAATTGAATGACTTAGTAGCCAGGGTCCAGAGTAACTGCTGGACATATTAAGACTTAACATCTTATGTCAGGATCAGGCGAGCGCAGTGGAATGCCAAGCATTGCTTTGTAATTCGTAGTGTTGTTTGGTTTTGTTACTGTACATGAATGGTTGTATCACTTACCATCAGAGGAATGGCAAGGTCGTCTCACCATTCCTTGCAATAAAAAAGTTACTTATTCTTTTCAAACGCGAAACACAAAACTTTGTTTGAGACGCGTAATATATACTTACTTTAACTTTCCTTTCGTAATTTTCCTGTAGGTTGTAAAGCCAGAGTTTTCTAGTACGCGCGGCTTGTGTTCTAATTAATGAAACCTCAAGCAATGTTTCTTTGTGGTTTTATTAAAAAGGTAATCAAAACGTCATTTTATATTCTTCATTTTTCTAAGGGTCTGTAATGGGAATAGAAAATAATTAAATTAGATAATTTGTTGAAATAAAAATGAACGGGAATAGTCTCTCACCACACCTTTATGTAAACTAATATTATTAAGAGGAAAGATTAGATTGTTTTATTGCAAAGAATAGGTTTTGATACTACCGGACCGATTTGAAAAATTCTTTCACCATTGGAATAGGCGATAGAATAACTTCAAAAAAGTGCCCACCATCATCAGCCCGTTGCAGTCCACTGCTGGACATAGCTTCTCCTAAGGTACGCCACAGAGCCCGGTCTGTTGTTTTATGCATATATTCTTTTATGAGGCCCTCATAAAATAATACAAATCAAAATGTAATAACTTATTGTTACCATCATTTGTTTTTATTTTCCTTAAGTGTACGTGAATCGCGAATGCGTAACCTAATTATAATTGTCCGCTGACCTGTACTGTGTCAGTGGGGATCCCTTCTTGTGGACCCCTTTAATTTACCGTACGTTTATGTATGCGCCTATAACTTTGTACTTATTGCTTTGCTAGGGATCGTCGGCTTATATGAATGTGGTACATTAAATAATTCAATTTATAGGTCTATTCTCGTAAATTGGACATTTTAGAAGCCGCGTGTACTGGTGAAGTAGAATAGATTGGCGCGATTTGTAAATAAGAAAGTTCTACAAAAAGAATTTCAAAATAGATTAATCTTCTAAAGAGAGAGAGTGTGATATTTTGAGTACGAAACATTGACATTTTCTTAATTAGTACTTTTTTTTTGCTCGGAAATTCTGTTTGTACCACTGCCGATCCTAAACTATTTGACTCTGAAAACTTGTAGACATTTCACCCAAAATCAAACTCATCAATTTCACAACAACAATAACGAAACATTTCTAACTGAACCCCAGAAATATTTGAAGAGTATTTGCGGATAGAATTACAAATTAGTTAGCGAACAACGGCCCGCGTCGGTCTGTGCCGGGGTTTGTGACCTATGAATACATTATCAGATCTCGGATGTTACGTTCAATGCTTTTGTACGGCAGGTATTGTAGCTAAAACTAGTTCTGCTTTCAGGATGAATTTTGAAATTAATTTAAAGTTTAATTTACTTATACTTTGCTCTATATTAAACTTACTGGTGGTAGTTCTCTCATATGTGAGACGCCGCCTGGATAGGGACCACCCCAATGTAATAGACTCCTGCCAAGGGCACTATAAAGGCACTGTTCCGTTTCGATTGAAGAACATTGTATACAGAGTAAATACTGGCCATATTGAGACTTAACATCTTATGTCTCAGAATAGCGAGCCCAGTGGAATACCAACCAACGCTCTTTAATGCAAGGTGTTGTTTGGTTTTGTTACTGTTCATGAGCGGTCGTATCGCTTACCATCAGACGAACGGCGTGCTCATCTCGCCATTCAATGCCATAAAAAAATATTATAGATATTTTAGATAGGTCTGTTCTAATAGAGTAACATCTAAACAGGGAATATCGTTAACTAGATATATTGTAAAATATCGATCGTTTAGTTGAGGATGCTATACAACGAATGTCTGTTACCGAGAACGGTTTACCGATGTTTAATAGATTTTCCCAGTAGCTCGGCAAACTATTCCTTTCTAATATTAGTAAACTGCTTTTGGTATTAGGCAAAGTTTCGTTATCGAAACATCGGGCGTTCGATGTTGTTATTTTGGCTTTACGCGAATCTTAGAATATAGAGCGTTTTGTTTCTCGTTTTACTCACTTACATTGTTCTACGATTCCGAAATTTATAGGTTATATTATAGTTTTCAAGGCTTTTGATCGGTTGCGTCACTACTGTATGAAATCTCACCTTGAGTTATTGATGTGTCGGTATTTGACTCAAAATATTGGACGCGTGATTTATTTCAAACACTACCTGTGTATTAGGCGGGAGCAAGGGCGAAATAGTATATTTCACTTCCTATTTACTTAATGGTTAGTACATACTCTTTTTATCTTTCTTTCCGCGTATATAATTTAATAATATTGTGGGAGATTTTCTATAGAACATCTAATTGGATGAAATAGTTCTGTGCTGTCTTATAAGTTGATAAATATTTTTATTTTTAAATCTATTTTCTTCCCGGATTGTCTCTGGGCGATGTAACTGGACTGTGTCGCAGGATCAACAGTGGCACGCATTGTAATGACCCAGAGCATTGAAGCTCGGCGAGTCTCCGGGAATGTCCAACTTGTTTTTGCCTCGCAACAATATCACAGGAAGTTGAATTAAATCCTGCTAAGTCTATCAGTGTGCGTTTCAAAGGTATTCGATAACAAATTATAATATGAACGGCAAGCGAGTTGCGAGTGATAACTTTCTCCGTCCACCCGGGCACTCGTAACGTGCAAAAAAATAACTTGTTTCGATTAATCTGTCCGTTTTCGAATATCGCTCTCATTTGTCTCCACATTAATTTGACATACTTCTTTTTACATTGAAATGTTGTTATTGGAATATTTGCATTCCTTTGAGTGCGGGTTTGCGGTCGTATTGTGAAATAAATGTATCGAGTTTTATACTGAATTTATTCATATGATGAAAGGAGAAGGGGCAAACATGTATGGACTCCAGCCTATCGACCAATAACGACAAACGATATGTCAATAGAAAGGTCTTTTCAAATGCTACAACTTTTTCTATGGCAACAAAACCGAAATCGCTGTATTTTAGAAAATATGGCTACTTAAAGAATGCAGGAAAATTACGCGACAGGGCCTCGCCATAGTGAGCAATAACAACAAGCGATGCGTCATTAGAAAGGTCTTCTGAAATACTATAACTTCTTCTACGGTGGCCAGTATCAAATCTCTGCGTGGAAAAAAATACTGCTGCGTAAAGGTAACGCAAGGATGAAAATATGTATATGGACTCATAGCCTGTTGACCAATAACAACGAGAAATATATCATTCGAAAGCTCTCTTTATTTTCAATAACTTCTTCTTTGTCAAGAAATCCCGATTCGCTGTATGAAAAGAAGTATATCGACATAAATATATCGCGAGGCTCATATGTATGGACTCAAGCCTATCGACCAATAACGACAAGCGATATGTCAATGGTGAGGTCTTTTCAGATGTTACAACTTTTTCTATGGCAACAAAACCGAAATCGCTGTATTTTAGAAAATATAGCTACTTAAAGACTGTAGGAAAATCACGCGAAAGAGCCTCGCCATAGTGAGCAATAACAACAAGCGATGCGTCATTAGAAAGGTCTTCTGAAATACTATAACTTCTTCTACGGTGGCCAGTATCAAATCTCTGCGTGGAAAAAAATACTGCTGCGTAAAGGTAACGCAAGGATGAAAATATGTATATGGACTCATAGCCTGTTGACCAATAACAACGAGAAATATATCATTCGAAAGCTCTCTTTATTTTCAATAACTTCTTCTTTGTCAAGAAATCCCGATTCGCTGTATGAAAAGAAGTATATCGACATAAATATATCGCGAGGCTCATATGTATGGACTCAAGCCTATCGACCAATAACGACAAGCGATATGTCAATGGTGAGGTCTTTTCAGATGTTACAACTTTTTCTATGGCAACAAAACCGAAATCGCTGTATTTTAGAAAATATAGCTACTTAAAGACTGTAGGAAAATCACGCGAAAGAGCCTCGCCATAGTGAGCAATAACAACAAGCGATGCGTCATTAGAAAGGTCTTCTGAAATACTATAACTTCTTCTACGGTGGCCAGTATCAAATCTCTGCGTGGAAAAAAATACTGCTGCGTAAAGGTAACGCAAGGATGAAAATATGTATATGGATTCATAGCCTGTTGACCAATAACAACGAGCCATATATCATTCGAAAGCTCTCTTTATTTTCAATAACTTCTTCTTTGTCAAGAAATCCAGATTCGCTGTATGAAAAGAAGTATATCGACAGAAAGATATCGCGAGGCTCATATGTATGGACTCAAGCCTATCGACCAATAACGACAAGCCATATATCAATGGAAAGGTCTTTTCGGGTGCTACAACTTCTTCTATGGCAACAAAATCGAATTCGCTGTATTTTAGAAAATATAGCTACATAAAGACTGTAGGAAAATCACGCGATAGAGCCTCGCCATAGTGAGTAATAATAACAAACCATGCGTACTACATAACATTAATGTACACTGTTATGTGCGTGTAATGAGTCTAGTTTAAGTTTTGTGATAAGATGAAATACGATAAATTCAATCCAGGTATTGGTTAGAAGTTGTCCAAGGAGAATTTTGCATGACATTTATGTTTCTAAGTAAGATATTTTTGTACTGATAAGTGTTCATTTGCCAGTGACGTCAATAATTATTGTCAACATTCTTAATAATAGATCCGGAGGGCTCTTAGAAAAAAAATACTGTTTAAAATAGAAAAACAAATAATATGTAGACACTAAGTAGGTATGAACTGCTTCGGTGGCGTAGTTCTACTATGGTATGATTGCAAAGCGGAGGCCTGTGGTTCAAATCCCGTGTGGGATCGAAGTGAGAGCTTTTGAATGACATATCGCTTGTCGTTATTGGTCAACAAGCTATGACTCCATATGCATATTTTCATTCTAGCGTTACCTTTACGCACCGATTTTTTTTTCACGCAGAGATTTGATACTGGCCGTCGTAGAAGAAATTATAGTATTTCAGAACACCTTTCTAATGATGCATCGCTTGTTGTTATTGCTCACTATGGCGAGGCTCTTTCGCGTGATTTTCCTACAGTCTTTATGTAGCTATATTTTCTAAAATACAGCGAATTCGATTTTGTTGCCATAGAAGAAGTTGTAGCACCCGAAAAGACCTTTCCATTGATATATGGCTTGTCGTTATTGGTCGATAGGCTTGAGTCCATACATATGAGCCTCGCGATATCTTTCTGTCGATATACCTCTTTTCATACAGCGAATCGGGATTTCGTGACAAAGAAGGAGTTATTGAAAATAAAGAGAGCTTTCGAATGATATATGGCTCGTCGTTATTGGTCAACAGGCTATGAGTCCATATACATATTTTCATCCTTGCGTTATCTTTACGTAGCGATATTTTTTTCCTCGCAGAGATTTGATACTGGCTGCCCTAGAAGAAGTTATAGTATTTCAGAAGACCTTTCTAATGACGCATCGCTTGTTGTTATTGCTCACTATGGCGAGGCCCTTTCACGTGATTTTCCTTCAGTCTTTAAGTAGCTATATTTTCTAAAATACAGCGATTTCGATTTTGTTGCCATAGAAGAAGTTGTAGCACCCGAAAAGACCTTTCCATTGATATATGGCTTGTCGTTATTGGTCGATAGGCTTGAGTCCATACATATGAGCCTCGCGATACCTTTCTGTCGATATACTTCTTTTCATACAGCGAATCGGGATTTCGTGACAAAGAAGGAGTTATTGAAAATAAAGAGAGCTTTCGAATGATATATGGCTCGTCGTTATTGGTCAACAGGCTATGAGTCCATATACATATTTTCATCCTTGCGTTATCTTTACGCAGCGATATTTTTTTCCTCGCAGAGATTTGATACTGGCTGCCCTAGAAGAAGTTATAGTATTTCAGAAGACCTTTCTAATGACGCATCGCTTGTTGTTATTGCTCACTATGGCGAGGCCCTTTCACGTGATTTTCCTTCAGTCTTTAAGTAGCTATATTTTCTAAAATACAGCGATTTCGATTTTGTTACCATAGAAGAAGTTGTAGCATATGAAAAGACCTTTCCATCGATATATGGCTTGTCGTTATTGGTCGATAGGCTGGGATGCCCCTTCTCCTTTAATAACAAATTATAGATATTTCATATTTTCCACATTTCTATACGAATAAATAGTCATCAATGTTAGGTTAGATGAGTTTCTAGTGGAACACAATTCCGCAAGTTGGTGGTTAGCTCCATTTCGCTAAACTCCTGGTCTGATTTCTCATTGATTACTTTATTTATATTTTAAGAACAAGGCAATATTGTGATACTCTTCAATAAATAAATTTCAATAACTTCATAATAGTTATGATACAAAAACAAAACTAACATCGAAGCTTGGAATGTATTTATCAATAGCCTTGCACGCACCGTTACGCCGACCGGTTCTTTAATCACTTATTCATTCATTATAGTATTGTATTATTGTTTTGGCTAAACAAATGTACGTTTCCTGTATTGCTTACAATGTTCAATGTCAAAATAACTTAGACGAGACATCAGACATGGATTTGTACAAAGCAATTCTTTAGGCTCGTCACATGTTTACATGTTAATAGCATTAGCGGGGAACATAATATCTACCTCTACCTTTGGAATGATACATATAATTTGTCATTCCACAGTCATATATTCTGAAAAAGTCACTGCAATTGATTTCGTTAAATATAGTAGTTTAATTTAAACCATAGTTCGATGCCATATAGGTAGTTTGCGGACTGCACATCTCTTAGAAATTCTACTAAATTATTTATTCTTTATGATAATTGGTTTGCTTACGATGATTCCTTTACCGTTGAATTATGTAACTGGTCTTCAATGACTCTCCAAAGGTCTGGTTTTATCAGTCTGAGCTTATATATTTATTTTGTTTAAGAGCGTTTATACCCTGCACGCGCTTTTTGCCTTAAAAACAGGACTTTTCAAAATAGTTAATATCCACCAATAAACAATTTAAAGGAAAAATAATTATTACTAATTTTAGAAAAGGTTGTCATCTAGGGATTTTGGTGGAAAACATTATAGATTGATGGATAATTTGTGAGTACTATACGGATTACTGAACACAAGTTTCGTTATTTAGGCTTTAAATGGCAATTTAGAAGCTTAAGATATCCTTAACAACTAAATACAAGATGAAAATAAAAATATTATCAGACTAATAAGACCCTTATGGAGGGATTTTGCTGAGAAAAATAATCTTTTTGTGTTTAGTTCCTGAAAAATAAAAATTTAAACAATGCGAAATTATTCAGAAACTCTCGTCAAGAACATATTTTTTTTCACCAACTTATCGTACACAATTTTTTATAACAATTGCATATTATAATAGAAGAACATCTTATTAATAAATTACCATTTTTATATTTCAACAAAATTAGTTTTCATGTTTTCTACAAATATTTTAAAAACCACTATAAAACACGCTGTCCGACGTGGATCAAATCAGACCGCCGCAAGGCCTTCTAGAGGGAGGACGTATCGCTCGTCGCTCCGGCCTGGCTGCAGTTGATTATGCCGCGCGTAGTAAAAATAGCCACGCGCGAAATGCGATTACCACATCTTAGTACTTTGGTAGTAAAATATTTAATTATTTTTATTGCCTACAATGATTTTGTAGTGAGTATAAATTATGTTTCAGGTAATATAATGGGACGTAATTCCGAGGCTAAATTATGTTATGTATTGTAATATAAAATTAAATATATTTCGTAATTGTGAGGGGTTGTAAGGCCCCTAACACTATTTATGTGTTCGAACACGAAATGATTAATAAAACGTCCGTAGTGTCTACTGATTGAACACTGATTTGAATGCAACTTAACAGTGTAATAATAACGAAAATATGATTAGTATCCAAAATTTGTATTATTCTTTGCTTGCACAGTAATATTTGTCTACTTTTAATGCAAATAAAATATTTTTATGATATTATATTACAGTTACATTTCAATTGAATATTTGAAGCGCACGGATCAAAGTTGTTTGAGCCGATTGTATAGCGAGCCGACGCGGCAGCTCTACGCACACAGCTTTGGTCGCTTATGTGTGCGTGAAATTAACGAAGAAATACCTATAGTTGACTTTGCGCGCAAGGTGTATACGCTCTTAACTGCGTTGTTCCAGGAGGCGGGTTGAACAGTGGCGTGGTCCTGCAGCGATTTCCCGAGACCAATTGGGACGACGTACCTTTCCACGAGGGTATAGGATGGGTAAGTACTGAGTTATTAACACTTTTATGAGAGACGAAGACTGTAACTCGTGCAGAAGCGCTCAGCTGAACTTGTTGATTATTTAGATTCATAGATAACGTTTGTGATCTTGTCGTACTTTCTTGGTGGTTCTAATTGTCAAGCTCATAGCGACCATGACTGATATCACCATTTTTAGTCAGTTGCAGATTTTGTGTGTTATAAAATGATTCAATTTACCTGTTTCTATATTATGTAATATATTAATAAAGGATGTCCTTGGAAATGAACGCTACTTGTTTGTCAGAAATTAAACCATTATTATTTAGGTAAATCACTTGAACAATACACGATTATCCATTTCTAGATTTCTAGATTTTCCTAGATTTCTAGATTACACAAACTATTTTAGCTTTCTTCTATTTTCCAAAGTTGGGGAACTGTCAAATTTTGGGTTAACAGATAGAAATGTAAACGCAATCAGGTGTTTGCTTAAGATCGTATACGAAAGCGAAGTAAAGTTTATTATTTATAGATTGCGCAATGGAAAATCTGCTTGGTTAGTGTTTTTGTTTGTGGTTACATTCAACATCTGTTGCTTTAATGTTGTTTCATCATATTTAATGTTAAATATTTGGTTTGTATAAATGGAGTGGTGTTATTTAAATGGAGACGTTGTAGGGTTTCTCACATGTTTGGGTTCATTTTCCATTCATAGCATATATTGTTAAGTTATCAGTTAGCATTACATTTGTATGTAAGTCCACCAACCGACATTAGGCCAGGGTTGTGGACTATATGGCCTAACCACTCTCAATGTACTCTCGATTGTAGAGGAGGCCCGTGCCCTGCAGTGGGACGTATATGGGCTGATAAAGAGAAGAAAAGATTACATTTGTCACGTCTTGTTGCAGTTCTGCCAACCGCAAGGATGGGCGCTGTCCACCGAGCGTTCGGAGCCCCGGTTCTACGTGTCCGTTCTGACGGACGTGGATGCGAACCGGCACTACTGCGCGTGCCTGTGCTTCAACGAGACCGTCGCCATCACACCCACCAAGCCCGCAGACGAGGTTAGTACATGCAATCTGAATAGATCCAGAATCTAGCTTCATTTCCTAAGGACCCTCGATACAAACTGCTGAGAGTTAACGAAGGTGTATTCCAAGTGCTAGGTTATATATAAGAGAGGTTGCCTGAGTCAGTACCACGTTTTCCCTATTTCTGTCGGCTGATCAGTAGTGTGTAAGCACTATTGTAGATAGAATTATGGTGCTTAGAATCTAGAGCAGTGATTCTCAACCTTTTTTTGTTGCGGCACATATTTAACGATTTCAAAATTTGGCGGCACACAAAGAGCGCCTTGAGACATATTCCTATTGCTATGCACGCCGCTTCATCACAATTTGGCACTAAGAAAAAACGCGTTGCAAAGCAAATAATAAAATAATTAACTTTTTTGTGGATTTAAATACATATTCATGTTAAAAATATTTTTCTTTTTAACTGATATAATTTAATAATATTAACATTATTATATATTTGCAAAATTTGGCGGCACACTTTTGAAATTTGGCGGCACACAAAAGTGCCGCGGCACAGTGGTTGAGAATCACTGATCTAGAGAGTATACGATTACAAAAACTCAGGGTGATTAGTGCAGTGCAGTGTCATTTAGTGATGGGTAATTCTGAGTGCTTAGTGGTGTTGCTCATCTTTATAGTCAGAAATGACGGAGCGAGAGATCTTTATCGCATTATTCTTGCTATGAAAAGTTCTGATATCTTCTTATTTGTATTTTTTTGAACATTTTTATGTCGTATACATCTGTAATCCCTTTACATTTTAATGAAAAGAGAATTTCGAATTCGTATTTACACATAAAAATATTCGATTACGTGGAAGCGAATAATCCATTTAACGACCCATGCTGAATTTAATCCTCGTATCGTTTGTTTTACCAATGATATTTCATAATTGAGCCGTTGTTTTTTTGTTTAAATATTGGTAAGGGAGACTCAGTATACAAGCTTAAATATAAAGAAAGAAAGAAAACTCATTTATTAGCCACAATAAGATGACTCACACACTCGTTAAACATAAATTTATATATATAACTTACAACAAAAAGAAAATTAAAAAAAGGAGTTTATACGTCGCATAATAGTACAGTCAACGAAGCATTTTTTCCTGCATAATTTGCCAGGAGTTTTTTTTTTCATGAAGTGCTGGCATATGACCCCACTAAGTTAAAAACCCAAAATACTTACAAAAATGGCGTCCGCTAGAGCCGCCATTTTGGAAAACGCATTTGAAGCCATATCTCCGGAACCGTCCACTTTAGGCCCATCATGCTAAGGACCTTTTTTGTAGATAATTAAATTTCTAATCTTTTTTGTTAAATAATTTTTTTTTGTACCATTTACCGTTCGCGATTTACAAGGTTATTAATATTCGTTTCTTGCCTTTTTGCCCATATTGCCCATATCTCTGTTAATAATTGTTTAAACAAAAAATTGTTAATGACTAAACTTTTAAATCAATAAATTCTTAACAACTTTTCATCCATACTTTTTTTCTCTAAAATCAATATTTTAGAAGTTATCGCGCGTTGAATGGTTTACTACCGAATCAAGGTCAATGGAAACGAAGGATGCATAGCGTAATTATGAAATCCAATGATTTCTCCATGATTATCACGTAATTAATTAAATACTGATGGCATAAGGGAACAAAGCAATGAGGAAATAGTAAATTTTGTTAAAAATCCATGTAAAATTTATTGTAAAAAAGGTATAAAATGAAAATTAATAACATTGTAAATCGCGAACGGTTAATAGTACAAAAAAAATTATTGAACAAAAAAGATGGGAAATTTAATTATCTACAAGAAAGGTCCTTAGCATGATGGGCCTAAAGTGGACGGTTCCGGAGATATGGCTTCAAACGCGTTTTCCAAAATGGCGGCTCTAGCGGACGCCATTTTTGTAAGTATTTTGGGTTTTTAACTTAGTGGGGTCATATGCCACCTCTTCATGAAAAAAAAAAACTCCTGGCAAATTATGCATTGCGGACAAGAGTAACCCGTTGCTTCATTGCCTGTACTATAAATGTGACACGTAGGTGACCACTCAGCTTATTGTTGCACTGCGACGCGAGCCACAGCGCAACACTGGTTTTCAGTGGTATATAGAGAAAATATAGACTAAAACCACTTGGCTATATTTGGTTCAATGGACTCTATTGGATCATCGAAATATACTTCAAACATTTGAAGTTTTTATGAAATTTCAAGCTTTGCGCGCTTCGTGTGGCGCAATGCGGGCATTTCGGGCTGTTTTGGACTAATTACTAGATTTTTAAATGAGGGCTTACGTTAGGTTAGTGACTGACCGTAAATTATTAAGTTTAATCGAATGATTTGGTTTGATTAATTAGAACTTGAGATAATTGCATTGCTTGAATTAATTCCATAAGGGGCTTGCATTATATCATGCCGATGCATAATATAAAAATCATACTGTAAAAGACATATTCCTTATATTTAAAGTTTATAATGTGCCTTTAATTTTCCTGAATTGCTAGCAGTTTGCCTCTAATAATAAAAAATAGGCGGTATCTACTATCATGTAGGGATTCCGAATCTCATAACTCTGCTAAATGGAAATCGGATTCAAACTTGTTTCCTGCCATGAGCGTGCTTATCACAGCTGTATGTGCCTACGCGGTAGTTTCCGTTTTCAGATAACTAAGCACGTCATTGCCGCTCGTTTTCAAGGTCCTTGCGTCCTGTCGTTAGGGTTACATTGTGTCATTAAGGATAAATTATTCCGGAATGTTTTTAAGCTGATTCGGTGAATGAGCCAATGGCTCAACTGATAGTGCTTACAGCCACACATTTGAATCTAGAACGGTAAGATCGTAGTTGCGTTGCAGCCTGCAGCCCTGAAGGGTAATGGAAGGTTAAAGATCTACAGGAGTAAAAAGATATTTGACTTCTGGCATTGCAATTTACCGAACACTACACGATAAGCAAAGCAAAGCCGTCGCTTCATGTGTGTTTTTTATTTTTTTTATTTTATGTATGTTTTCGTTGCTTTCTAAGGAAAGAGATTAGGATGATAAGAAATGCACCATTATTAATATTAAAGAACTGTTTCAGTTCTAGTGAGGAAGTTAATAAATGAATTTGTGAAATTTCATGTACAAAAAAACTTCAATAAAATTCCAAGTATTGGAACTACGTGGCGGTATCCAAGCAGGGAATGCCAGCCATTCCATACATGCTATATTAAATCTGACCCATTATTGTAAAGTTAACGTTATGGAATCAAGGCGTCGAAACAAACGCAGGAAGACCGCCATAAAACGTACGTTCGGTGAATACAAAGAAAGGTGGCCTAATAGGGCGCGGAGCAACCGGGGGCAATGTCGTGCCGTCGAGGAATTTATTTTATTATCTTTAGGTTATTTGTTACCTTCTGGATTTAGTCGCATTGTTCCTGAAGAATTGAGGTACTGTGTACGTTTAATAATTTGCGATCTACGTGTTTTGTGCAAGTTTCGATACGATTGATGTGGCTTTAAAGCTGGCTGTCGAAAAAGACGATTCTCAACTATCCCACACTTATATGTATACGTTACAATGTCAAACAACTATTTTCTCATGTTCAAAATAAGTGGTCGACATAAAATATCGGACTACGTTTATGATCTTCGGCAGTTCAGTAGCGAACCTTTCCTCGTCGTTTATCGGCTTCTCTTATGTACATAGGTACTAACAAGGGCGGATCCAGCGTTCAAGTGACAGTCTGCGTATGATTTTGCTCATTCATCGTTACACGCAATAAAGATTTAACTCTGCGATTTTATTATATCGATGATATTATGCCATTCGATATAATATTATCAGTCTATCGATCACAATATATAGTGGAAGTGTGTCGTCATTAGTCAGTTAGGGTTGTGGGCATGCCCATCGTGCACACTATGGTGGACCCGCTTCCGCGCTTTCTTTTGGGACTTTGGTATTCATATTATAAAACTACATTCTTAGCTATAAGCCAGTATCGTAAGAAGTTTCCGAAGTATTGGCATCCGTGTCGCTCAATGACGTGACCGCGGTTCGCCCCGTGTCGGGTTACAAACGGGTTGCGGTTAACCTTAGTTATGATATTCTTTAACTGCATGCTTGTGATTGTATGTACATTCATACATCAAAAGGACATTGCGGGATCTCATGGACTTTTTGCCTATTGTGAGGTGTACCTGCTCCATAAGATTTTTTGGATAATTTGATTTTGCTATTCATTATCAGCCCGGAGGTATGAGATATGGCGATAGGCTCGTCTCCTATCACATCTGCCTATCCGTTCTAGGAAAAAGGCATGAGTTTATGTATGTATGTAAAAATAGTTTTTAATAACAAACGATTACTTTTATCGAAAGTTAATTTGTAAATCAATTTAAACAATATCGTTGGATGTGTCTATTTTTAGTTAATTATTGCTTGCATTAGCAGCGATGACGTAAACGAACACGACGAGGAAACCAACCCATTTAAGATACCTCCAATGGACTTCACATAATAATATAATTAGAGAAGGGCCTAAAAATAAGGTAAAATACGAGGCTGGTGTGATAGTTTCATTCCAATTAAAGAGTATAAAAATCAATCATATTGATACAATAACTACTTGAGGTATTAATAGACGGAACATTAGTCATTTATTTTATTTAATACAATTTAGTTGTTGCACTTACAGAAATAATCGTATAATTGTTTTATGTCTTTAAATTCAAGGAAATATTTATAGTTTATAACGACTATGGATATATCTGAAACGCATTATTTTATTGTTTACATTGGAGCTAAGTAGAGTCCTGCCTAGTGCCTAGGGAGTCTCGGCGAAACAAAATGAAACGGAAAAAATATAAGTGACAAAAAAGGAAACGGACATGAACCGACAGCTTTGCTCTTGCATATTTTTTTTTCGTCAGTGAGATTGCCGCGGACCCAATTGCCTTTTTTCCTGTGCTTTTTTCTTCCTTCCGCCCGTTTAAAATGCCGGTATTTCTCTAACCGTTTACCCAACAGCTAAGAGCCGTTTTCTTATTTGGCTTGCCTATGTAGCTATTTTATTTCTCACTCATATGAACTAAAGTATATAAAATACAAATCCTGAAACCTGCATACCATAGCTATTTATAAGAATTTCTATGGTATGTAAGTACACCAACCCGCATGAGGGCAGCGTGGTGAACTACATGACCTAACCACTCTCAATTGTAGAGGATGTCAATGCTATGCAGTGGTACGTATATGGGCTACTGTATATAAAATAAAATACAAGTTGAATAAAAGTTGAACGAGCCGTAGTTAGCGGAATAGCCGTGTTATGAGTAGGAATGTAGCGCAAGGTCGCAGCTCGGAGATAGTTTCAAGTGCTTAATGTTGTGCATTGTACAAATTGTTCTGGAAAAAATATATAAGAGATACTTTTATTTATTTGCTTTAGTTTATATAGTTTTTTGTTTGTGAATAATGAATAAAGGTTGTACTGTAGTTCTTGCATGATTAAAAGAGTTGACGAATCGTATGGGCACTGTCTGATTTAGAATATAAAGAAAGGTTTGGTGGAAGAATAGATGAGAAAGAAAGGAAAAGAGGACATAACTCGATTGATTACATAGCTCTGAATTGAAGCATGTTTTATGTGATTGGCTTTATTTAGCCGATATCTATAATATGTACCTTTCTCTAATTCTAGAAATTATTTTCTCTATATCTGTTAACATAAGTATTTCGTTGATAATTCTAAGCGATAGGTTATAACATTTTTGTTACGGCAGATTTTCTTGCACATAAAGTCGAAAATGCAAGCGCGAATATGCAAATTACATTCTCGAAACAATAAAAAAGTACACAATTCACTAGATTGTGAGTCACGTTGTGTTTCCAAACATTGCGTTTCCTCGTTAAATCACTGGGGTATTGGATTGTTTTTGCTAAATGTAATGTCTGTGATACACTATTGTTTAGCAGGATTCATTGAATTAAATCAAAATATCACCATCAATGTCACCAGGCATTGCAGAATTCAATGCAGCTTAAATATCCAAAGCCAGTTGGACAGTTGGAATCTTTTTAAGTGTACCAATAAAAATATTTGTTATTTGTTAACCGACTTCAAAAAAAGGAGGTGGTTCTTCATGTTTATTTATTACTTTTTAACAACGTAAACGTATTTTGTAGGCAATTCCTTGGTATGCAACGAAATACTCTAACGATTCATTCCATCGCCATAATTAAAAATTTATATACATTTTTATAGATTATTACTGACTTCCTCCTCACGAATGATTTCTGTGAGGCTAACAACCAAAAGTATGTCTAAAGAAGAAAGGAAAAATACTCTCAATAGAGGTTTTTTCTCTGTAAATCAACAGAAGACAGGTTGCAGGAAGTGACTAGATGCAGTTCGCTTCTGACAAGGATATTAAAATCCTTGGGGACTTTCTGTTGCTGTAAAGAAAGAAAAACTCTTTTAATATGTGACATACATAGGGAGTATTTATTTAATCATTAAACTTCATTCTATAAAGTACAGGCGAACTTACAGCCGTTCTCTATAACCTATCTATCTTTAACTAGAGATTTCATTTTATGTTTAATTTAACAAAGATAGATAGGTATAGATATGGTGCATATATTTATAGATAGATTAGATGAATATATATGTCTATTTATGTTTAATGAAGCGTAGAATTGTGCAAACAACCCTTTGTTAAGGATAGATAAAATATACATAGAGAACGGCTGTTAATGTCGTTGGCATTTTGTTCCAGTCAACATTTGGGAGGAGCAGAAATGAGACAAAAATAATAAAATTTAGTATGGTGGAGAATTTGAGAGGTTGGTTGGAAAGGCTGATAAAATACTAATGTTTAAAACAAGTGTACTTGTTACTTGTATAATAAAGGACACATGGCGATACAAGTCGATGCATTTGACGCGTCGTTCCCAGGATCCCTCGGCTTCACAATGGCGTGGCGGTCCGGCTCGTAAATGCCCTATTTATACTCGTTTATGATGGACGGTTATCGTGATTCATACTATGTGTTGTGATAACTTGGATGTTTTGTTGTGACTCGCTTTTATGTATACTGTTTTATGTAGGTTAATGTTTGAGTTCTTTGATGGTATGGAACTTAGGAGATCCCTGTAATAACTTGATTAATTAACTGAGAAAATTATTAAAACACAACTATGAACTAACGTTGCACTGGTCTACACGAGTCCTTTGTGGTAAGTTATTATTTTGTAAAGATAAATTGTCTATTAGCGAGCACAAACTATGGATTCGTACATACTAATGCCCTTATTCACAGACAGTTAATACATCAAATTTAGTTATCCAATGTTTTGAGTTCAAGTTATGGAAATAATAAAATATATTACTTGAGTCAGAATTCCTTACATCTGGTCTGCACAAACATTATAATTTGAAAGTAAATTAACACTGCCTTACATAATTCATTAATAGTATCTATTCTTTTTTAAATGTACAAGGTAACAAATTATACAGCCTAAAACAAAATTTAAATTCTAACAGAATGTTTTTTCTATCGAACAACTTTTGAATTCAGTTTAAGCGCAGAAGACAAAATCGATATCTAAAATAGGTTTATAAACTATCTATGAATAAGGCCGTATCTAAGACAGACGTGAAAAAATCCATAATTATATCGGTTCAAATCATAATATGCCTGCTTTATTAACTTAATCAAATCTCTGCCTCGGGTTTCAAACTGTGTACTACCTACGTTATGGCAGTCCAACTTTTCCCACACTATGAGTATGCAAATGATTAACGGCCGATGATGGTGACTCCCAACCACGACCATCACTAACACCATGTGGTGTACCGCGCAATTGACGCATATTTCACAACACGGCTCGTATCCGCCTGTACTAGCCACAAATCGCCTGTTTATTACCGGTCACGTACCGTGCATATGCATGCGCAGGAACTGCATAATTATAAGCAGGTGGTTGGTTAGGGTGGGTGGACTGTTTTGTTATAAAATATGTGTAAAAAGTTGGTGGAGCTAAAGTTTATGGAGGTACGGGGTTGTGTGTTGAATGTTTTATGATTTTATGAGTGAGTTACCATTTTAATTATTTTTGTCTATAAAGGAGATGGGCCAGAAATGTATGGACCTTGGGCCGTTTGTAGTACATTACACCAAATTTACTTAGGGAAATTGGCATTCGATTTCTGTATGAAATACTATTATACGTTGCATATTAGCTTTATACAAAAATAAATACCAAGCCAAGAACAGCAACACTACAAGGGGAACAATATGGCGTCTGAAACGACATATTTGACAACCGATGTCAAAACTTGACATTTATGAAATATGAAGTCGTAATTCGTTTTCCTATAAATCAAATATTATTTTTAGTCGTCTGTGCTATAAATTACTGTACTCTATATAACTCGTAAATGTTTTTACGTCAACGGAATTAGTATCATGCTTTATTGATCATCTAATATAATATAACATAATGTCTATACAATAAATTGCAACAAGTCTGTCAGAATCTCGTCATGTTTATAGTTATTTAATATTAAGAAAGTGTACCTATATCTGGCCGTAAGTGCGGTGCATAATACCTGCT
Source organism: Hyles euphorbiae (assembly GCA_023078785.2). Classification (NCBI taxonomy): domain Eukaryota; kingdom Metazoa; phylum Arthropoda; class Insecta; order Lepidoptera; family Sphingidae; genus Hyles; species Hyles euphorbiae. Next base: position 12,699,372 of record CM041042.1, on the reverse strand, counting down.
AAACAACCTATTTAAATAATCCACAATAAAAATCTGCTAGTCATGAGATACAGCATGGCACAGACTGATCACTTATCGCGACTGCTAGCATCTGTATCAGCCCATATACGTCCCACTGCAGGGCACGGGCCTACTCTACAATCAAGAATACGATTGAGAGTGATTAGGCCATATAGTCCACCACGCTGGCCTAGTGCGGGTTGGCGGACTTACATACCATAGAAATTCTTATGAATCGCTATGGTATACAGGTTTCCTCACGATGTTTTCCTTCACCGTTTTAGTGCGTGGTGATTGACTATCAATACACACATGACTCCAAAAAGTCAGAGGTGTGCCCTATGTGCATATGAATAAATAATCATTTTATTATTAGGCATATGCACTTAATAAGCTCTTAGTTATTATAGTCCATACAAATGAATACGCTATAAAAATGGGATCGAATCTGATAGCAGCCTATACCTTAATGTATATTTCTATACCTTAATGTCTAGTAAAAGAACTTACTAGCAATCATTTCTGTACAAGCTAACATTTTAAACATTATATTTGGTCTACCCCTAGAAGTCTAATATACTTTGGTATATTAGACTTCTGCATACTTAAAAATAATATTATCCTAAGTTCTAAGATATTATTTTTCAAATAATGTATTTGACATTAATTCTAACTGGTTATTTCTGAGCACACATAAGGAAAAAGTAGGATTAATTGATGAAAGAAAACTAAAATTAAACAAAACTTAAGGACAATAAAGTACAACCAGATCTTGCTTTATATTTTTTATTTATATTCGCCTAAAAATAATCTCCAGTCAAAACATCTAGGAACAATGCCGATGCTCCGATGATATTGTACTATTGCCTAGCCCAACCTAAAGGCTAAATACCACAGTATGATCATGGTATGAGTACAGCAACCCACTATCCAGTGTGCAGCTATGTTCCTTTCAACATGAAGCACTTGTGGGTGTTATATATGTCCAAAAGAATCGAGATTGATACAATCTTCTTACGGCGGAGTTGGAATAAAATCTTGCTCATTGTCTACAGCTTGATTTATTTGCAGCCAGCAGTTTGTACAGATAATTGCTTGTTCTGATAGCTAGAACAAAATAAAAAAGATTTAATATTGAAGTTATCGAAGAATTATGATGGATAAATAACTCTTTGCAGTCACATGTGTTCCCTTCTTCCTATGATCCCAGGTCTTTTCACTATTGTTTAAAGAAGCATCTTAGCAGGCCGGCCGGATAATTGTATGAAATGTCTTGGGACAGTCGTCTGATGCCATTAGATATTCCGCCTGGACGGCATTTGTGCTTACCATCAGACATAGTGTTGTTATTATGGAAATAATATAATATATTATACATAACACAAGATCATTTGAGTGTCCAGAGGGATATAAAAGAAAATGTAATTCATTTAACAATTTAAACAACAATATATAAAATATCACTTCTTACATATTTATGTACTAGTAGACTTGTCCTGTGGACACAATGCAATTCAGCTCTAACATGAATACTTTTGTAATACTCCATACTTTGTATTGACCTTGATTAATTGGCATAAAACATACATTTCCCAAGTTAATGAAGAAAATAGAATACTTACTTCTTGTTCTGCCATTTCAGCAATAAAACGTTTTGAAATACTCTATACGAGAGTGAATTGGCATCCCATGTAATTACTAAGATTCTGTTGAATGATAGAATCCATTTCAATTTTTGATTGCAGAAGTGCAATTCAACCATTTCACAACAATTGCAGAAGTGCAATTCAAGCAAAGCGCCACTTTTGATGTGCTGAAAAGTAGAATTGTGGGTTAGAAGAGAAATATGAACATAGTAAAACATAAAAGTATTACTTACATGTGGCATTCTAAATAATATATATGTTTACTCACCAAAATACGAACTAGTAATTGCGTTTAAACGTCAAGATATATCATCTCCGAGAATCAGAATCCATAAAACAAAGCCAGGTTAACAGAGAAGCAAATACACATTTGCGAAATGTATGCGAATAATAAAAAATAATACGAATTACGGCCACAGACGTAGACAGATAACACCACATAACACAGAGTTTTGCAATTGCTGTCAAGTTAAACATTTTCGTTCTTAAACTAAAATCATGTAATATAAATAAAATAATAAAAGTGACTTCTTCAACAACATATATCGTCTTTTAAAAAGCGAAGAATATAGAAAAAGAAATATAGACAATAATTATAATTTGTAGGGGGGTTTTAAAAATAAGACATATTCAAGTTAAAGATAGTGGGTTCGCGCATTTTTGAACGAAATGACAATTAAGCATCATGGAGGACAGATTATAGAAGAAAATATTGCTTCTGTACTAAAACAATCACATTTTTGTATAAAGCCCCCTGTTGTCCAAGAAATCTAAATGTATTTTATTTGAATTCCACATTTTTTTCTAGAATTTGTATTAGACGTACACAAAACGGCCCAAGATAGCACATCTCCTTTATGTACGTATGTCTTGCTTAACATACAGGGTATCTCAAGACTGCTACCGAAAACGAAGCCGGGTGGTAGTTTAAGGCTCAGTTGCACCAAGTAACTTTGCCAATACCTTTGCCTATGAAAATGTCATCGCCATACATTTGAGATGTATTTGACCTTGCGAATGTATGGAATTGACAGTTTCAAGGGCAAAGGTATTGGCAAAGTTAGTTTGTGCAATTGAGCCTAAGTGACTTCAGACACATTGCAACAGAAAATGTTGAAAAAAAAGCGACGATTTTTTTTTGTTATTTTTTCCTATTCTCGTATTTGGATGGTAAATTCATTTTTATTCCTAAAATAATAGTGTATACCCTTTTATTTATAAGGACTCTAAGGTATAAAAGAGTTAAAATTATTATTTTAGCAAAAACTATGGATTTACCACCCAAAAATTACGATATTTAAAAAATCATAAAAAAAATATTGTCGCGTTTTTTTGCGAAAATTTTAGTTGCATTGTGTTTGTACTCACTAAAACTACCACCCGGCTTCGTTTTCGGTAGCAGTCTTGATATACCCAGTATAACAGATACTGGCATTATTAATACATACAAATACAATATAATTTTTTATTGTACAAATATAAAATTAATTAAAATACATTCCCATCTTATATTAATATTCAAAAACATTTGCTACTATGACAAAAACTTTTCTAAAAATACATGTACTCAACACCTGCACCGCCTTGTAACTACTGTTCGGTGAGAAGGAACAAAAAACCCACCCTAACTTCCGGCGCAATCATGTCTCGGGGGCGGCGTTATCGGCTTATCTAATCTGTTTTCTCCAGACAACTGTAAATTGACGGAATAAGGGCCCTGCTTTCCGTCCTTTATGGCAGCATGAGAAAATTACCAAACTTTGTCTATGCTAACATCTGTTTATTAAAAACGAAACTGGGGGTGCGTTTCTCCCCAAAAATAATGTGTTAGGAAATTGACGTTACCCTTAAAAGAAACAAGCTATGACCTTTATTAACCTTTGGCACACAAAAAAATACCTAGACTTGTGTTTACTTGTGTTTGATCATCCTTGTTTGGAAAAGAGCAACGTTAGAGTTTCTTGCCCGTTCTTCTTTGGAGATAAAGGCCTTCTGAACCGGGTAGTAGAGTAAAAAGTGAAAAATTAAAAATTTCTTTTTCATGCATATTTTAACAGACCAAAAAAAACGAACGGATACCGTTTGTTGTACTATATTGTTGAACCACTGAGTCAAAAGAGCATCAGCTGCGTATATTTCACGCCTATGACACGACGACACTCATTGTGATTGATGAAATATTAATCCTCAATTCTACACAAAGCGCCATCACAAATATATGAACATATCACAAACGTACATGTCATGTTTAATAATTATTTGTAATGATATTGAATTATGCTTTTGTCCTGGGTTCGATTTAAATCGGATAATCATATTTGTGTTATATTTTCCGGTTGGAATTCAAAATTTACTCGTAATCAGATCATTTTATGAAATCATTCACATGTGTTATATTAAAGCCATTGAACCGCTTTTGTAAATGTTGGTTTCTTGCTGATAAAAGAAGTAAGTGATACTTCGTCTCACTGAATGTCCCGTGATAAACTAAAGGCAAGTCCATTCAAATATCCTACCAAAAACAGAACTTTATCCTACCTGTACCTTTACTAATATTCGTGCTAAACCTCCAACACAAATAACACACGCCACGGCAAAGTTCAACCGAGTCTGAACTTTCGTATTCAACGTTACATAGGGGTCTCGAAACTCGCGCTATCTGATTGTAGGAGCCCTCGAAATGTTCGTAATAGTTGTGAATTGTGATGCTTACGCTGTCTCGTGTTAATCTAGTTTTATCTGGAATTTTCTTGAGTTTGGGGGAATCGACGCGGCAGGATCAAATGTTGATTATGTTTGGAAATGGCTGATAAGACATTTTAGCACTTGGAATTAAATATCTAGATTTTATAGGCTTATTATTTACATGCCTTGGTTATAGTCTTCTCAATCAAACTCTCAGTTGTAAAGATATCCCGTGTTCATATTACGGGATTATAGGTTGACACAGTACAATTAAATTTAACATCTAGTTGCCTCGAAAGCAACTTGTTCGCAGTAGTCTACAGTCTACACTACTTCGAACAAGTTGCTTTTAAAATCTACTAGCAACATTCTGCAGTAGAATCTTTGGCTAATTATGATGAAAATCAAAAGAAAAGCCCAAATAATAATAGGCGATCCATGCCTTGAGATTTGCTATCGATAAAATGTATTGATCGTATATACACGCGTGATACTATTAAAGTGATAACGTTATCACTAAAGTTAAATATACCCAAGTTGATTTCAGTATCAGTCATGAAAGATGCGCGAAAGAATCGATGGCACGCGACTGTTTTAAAAATTGCATCAATTATTGCCTGAAAATTGGCTGCCCTCAAGGGTCATCACATCCACCGGCCTATGTTTAGCAATGGGCTTCGTGTGGATGAAGAGAGAAACAGAGAGAATTATTGCCTGCATCATTTTTTCGATTACAAGTTCATAGGTCACTGCGTGGTATGTTCTTACGGTCTTCTTGTGGCCTATAATAATGATGTTAATGACTATTATGTATGAGATTACAGAAATCAATAATTGAAAATGAGTGCCATTCATGTCTATGAAAGATCTCGAATGATTAATTAGTGATAATTTCATCAAATCTTGCGTGTTAATCATAATTATGTATTTTGTGTAATAATACAATCTGACGTCACTTTACACAGTGTAAGTCGCGTTTTGTTGGGTTGAAGTCAGTGGCGTAACAATAGGGTGGCAGAGTGCGCAAAATGCCACGGGCCCCCGGCCTAGGGGGCCCCCGCGTCCCGGCCGGTAGGGCCTCGTCCGACAGGGTCTCAGGCCCGACAGGGCCCTGGCTCGATAGGGCCTCGAGCTCCAGCCCGACAGGGGAGCAGAGAATTATGTAACACTTATAACGAAATTAATAACTAATAACAATAAATAATTGGCTACATTTTAAACATGACAACCATTTCATCATAATATTTGATTTAAATGTTTTGTTTTGGTTTTCATTATAGTATCCCCCTCAGTGATGCAATTAATAAAACGTTTCCTAAAATAAGTCAGTACTAACGGAACGAGAAATTTATTGATGAAAATCATGAAAATGCAAGTGAACAGAGGCTGAGAATGAACAAATGTATGGGTGAATATTCAGACTTAATACAACCACAACCAATTACGAGCAAAAATAAATTTAAACCGGATTAATAAGAGCGGGAAACATGATATCTCCATACGTTACAGATACGTGTAATTAAAAATTTAGGTATGAAACGTTTTGTGATTGTGAAAGGTCACTTTAAGCCCAATGTCCCCTTCGTGAGAGACAGTGATGATAAATAATAAAATAAATAAATATTATATTAAACACACGCTCCTATGTTTCGCTGACGATAATACTTATAGTTTGGATGGAAAAATTTCTGGGGCTGCAACAGTTGGGACGCTTACAGTACGACCGGTCTACAAGCTTGTAGTTGTTAATCGACCTATCGAGCATGTTATGCCAGGTGTCGTTTTGAAGGATAAGATCCGTAATGAGCTTATCCGACAGAGAACCAAAGTTATAGATATAGCAAATAGGATAAGTAAGCTGATGTGGCAGTTCGCTGGTCCCATCTGTCGAAGGATTGATAACAGTTGGAGTAAACGAGTTCTAGAGTAGAGACCGTGTCTTTTCTAACGTAGTGAAGAACGCCCTCCAGCCAGATGGAGTGATGACTTCTGTTGTGAAATAACCATCGTGCTCTAAAGCCTTTTTGGGAATCGGCTTGTTCGGGAGGCTGGAAGTTATTAAACCTGCGTTTGAGACGATTTGTGATGACCCTCGAAAACAACTTATAGACATGGCTCAGGAGCGATATGGACCTGTAATTCGTCAACAAAGTGTTGTCACCTTTTTTGAAGAACAGTACCACCACCCTCCTACCAGCCCTCGGGGAGAACGGAATTGAAGACCCTCTGAAGGACTTTCAGTATCGGTGTTCCGCCCACTTTCAGAAGCTCTGAGGTGATTCCGTACCCGGTCCCAGCCCGGCGTCTTGTTGTTCTTAATTTACTTCAGGGCCGTCGCAATCTCATACAGGCTGATGTCTGGCATATCGTCGCTAAAGTATAGGATCAACTCGGCACTCGGTTCTTCGGCCGAGGTAACAGTTGGTTCGGCAACCGAGGTGTAAAGCTGTCCGTGGAACCTGTCGATTAATACCTCTGCCCTCGTCGATACCACGCGGCCGTGGCCGTCTTCAGACAGCTCTCTTTTCCCAATAGACAAGTCTCTTGCAAATACTTTGGAACCTCCGTTCCGCTCAATTGTCTGTTTAATGCTCATAGTATTGTGAGCATGGACATTGTGTCGCAAGGACTGCCAGATCCGTCTATTGAGTCTCCGATATGTTTTAGCGTCATCGAAAGACTGCAGCGCCAAAGATCGACGTTCACCCATGAGGTAAAGAGTGTGGATCGAGAGTTTTTGTGGTCTAGCTTTACGGCGAGGTCTAAAATACTTAGATCCCACCGTATAGCTTTTACCAAACCGCTGTTTGGCTCGTTCGCTGCAAGGTTTTCTTTTAGACAATCAAAGCAATTTGTCTGTTCAAGTTGAAAGGGTTTTGGATATGGGGGCGAGTAGGTCGGAGCGTAGACTTAATCAAGCGACGCCTTTTTAATTGGCAGTTGATATTCAATGTGCCCCTAACCATTTGGTGATTATTGTCGGTTTTCACCCTGTTGATTACAGAGACATCACTGAACATCCGTCTATTCGTCGTCAAAATGAAATCAATCTCGTTTCTCGTAGAACAGTCGGGATTCAGCCAGGTTCATTTCCTGAAGCGGTTTCTGGAAAAAAGATTTCATCGCAAAGAGTCCCTCTTTTTCCAGACGGTCGGCCAGCACCTTAAAAAAGATTCTTAAAAACGAAATTACAATGTTATTTTTTTTTTACATTAAGGGGGGCCCCATATGATGAACTTTGCCACGGGCCCCCGATGGGGTAGTTACGCCACTGGTTGAAGTCGAATATATGTACTATTTTGCGGTTGGAATTAAGTAGTAAATTGGACTCTGTGTAGTACCTTGGGAGAGGCCTATGTATAGCAGTGGACTGCAATGGGCTGATGATGATGATGACGAAGCTGAAATGTAACTGCAGTCAGTAATATTAATTTGAAATGTAAACTATATAAATGCGAAAGTATGCTTTTCGTTCACGCTCGAACAGTTGCACGAATTCTAATGTATTATAAGCTTAGAAATTGATTATAGGTTTTGCTATACTTTTAGACGCTATGAATTTCAGTTGGTTTCTTATGTATTAGTGAAATTATTTAACACTGCGTGTATGATGGAATTCAGTCAAAAGTACACAAAAATAATACATATTACACAATTTTTCAATTTATTGAAGTGGTTTGTCCATTTGGATCAAATAAGAAAAAATACTATATTATAAAAGAATTTGTGAGCGGCTAGGTGTGCGCTGAATCTGCTCGATGCTAGACACTCATGCACATCAATCACTGAATTACTAACAGGGTTGTCATAGGTACAAGTTGATATGTACCGTATTTGGAAGGGTAAAAATAGCTGTTATGTTCTGCGAGAGATGTTTGTCTGTAGTTATACCCTATCTGGGCAGCACTGTATATGGTATGTGCCCTGTCTGAGTATAAAAAAGAAACATTTGATTGGTTACATGTACATCTAAAAAAATGTGCGCGAATTTATTCTAATCGGAATCTATAGTATGTATGATAAATAAATAAAAATGATATAAGGGAAAAAGTTTCTCGTAGTTTCAGACGATACAAGAGTTGTACGTAAGTGTGGAATCAGAAATAAATATATCATAAGCGTTAGGTATATTTATTGACTAGTGGCAACCCTACAGCAGGGTGAGCGGTGCGTGTCTCCGCCGGTTGCTCGTGCACCGTGCAGCGAGCGACTAACGAGTGACGTCACTTGTCATGTCTCGCCTCGGCGCAGTTTCTCTAATCTCCACGACATTGCTGTCACATGCCGCGGATGTTTGGAATTGTTATGAATTGCTTTTGTAATTGAAGTTGTTGTATACATGATTATTATGGCGATGAACTGATAATAAATATATGCAACTAACGAGTGACGTCACTTGTCATGATTTGCCTCGGCGCGGTTTCTACAATCTCCACTATATGGGTGGCACATACCTTCACAGGAGTTCTTGGTCCACGTGGTATCTTTGCATAGTATGCATGATGCCTTGACAATATTTTTATGCACATATGTCTTTGACAGAATCATAAAATTCCCGACTCAAGGTTTGCCAGAGAGCTATGGAGCGCAGCATCCTGTGAGTAAAGCTGAGCGATAGAGTGCGAAACACGGAAATTCGCTTGAAAACCGGCGTAATAGACGTGGGAAGCAAAACAGCATTACTTAAATGAAACTGGGCGGGCCATGTGACTCGAATGCATTCAGATCGCTGGGCAAGTATCGTCACCCAATGGATACCTGATGGTCGACGACGCCGCGGCAGACCTAAAAACCGCTGGAGAGACGACCTGGATGCTTTCGAGCATGTGTGGCCTGAAATATACTTAGAGCGCGAATTGTGTAGAGACATGGGGGAGACGTTTGCTCAGCAGTGGGATGAAATAGAATAAAAAAAAACATTTGTATAAGAAATTACAATTGACAGCATGAAATGTTGTAGAAATAAATTATCGTGTAGCTCGTAACAAAACTGCCGTCATTTCAAGTGTGTTATTGATGACGTTAGTAGCTTTTTTAACAATCTAGGAAGTTTTTGGCTATTCTCATCAAATATTTTTTTTATTTATTTTAAATTTGCCCCAACTAAATTGATACCAAGTTCAATGGCCTCAAGAATTTTAACCAGGAATTGAACTAATACTTCCCTGTTTCAGCTCTACTCATTTAGGACAAACGCGTGAAAGTTTACACAACTGTAAATATACAATGTGGGATAAATGTTTGTTGTCCTAATTCACGGAAATGCAGGGCCGGTTGTGACGAAACTCCGCAGATGTGGCCCAAATATTTCATATTAACATAACAGTAGTATAGGATACGCTCCCACGGTTACATTATGGTCGTATATTATGGAAAATGTATAAAATGACTGCCTCGGTGGCGTAGTTGTACTCCGGTACGGATACAAAGCTGAGGTCTCGGGTTCGAATCCCGGGTTGGGCAAAGTGATATTGGATTTTTCTATTCATTATCAGCCCAGAGTCAGGAATTTGTGCCCAATATGGCGATAGGCTCGCCACCTATCACATTGTGGGACGGAACATACAAGGCGAAATGTGGGTGCCCTGGCACCTCTGCCTACCCCTTCTGGGAAAAAGGCGTGAGTTTATGTATGTATGTATGTATAAAATAGTGATAGAAGTTGCTATGGCGCGTAGCTTTTAAAATCGCTTCGCAGCTGTGGCACCCAGCTTCCAGCGGCACATTAGGACTAATTGACAGCCTCCGTGGCGCATCTAACCTCACGTTAGACGTCGCCTGTAAAACGAGAGGCCGCGGGTTCGATCCCCTCCCCGAGACAAATGTTTGTGTAGCAAATATAAATGTTTCTTTCGGGTCTGGGTGTTTGTGAGACCGAAAAGTCTCTCGTAGTTTCTGATACCCACGACACAAGATGGTCGTGATCGATCTAAGTGTGGGGTTGGGACTATGTATGTGACTGTTGGTGTATTTATTTATTTATTATTAATATATTTAAGCGCACTTAACAATGCTGTCTTTGAAAATAGTTTTCATAGCAGTCCATTTAAACAAAGTACACATGAAACGAAATGGGGTAAAACTAATTATCTTTCATAGAATTAAGAGCAAGTTTGGCGATCCAACAATAGATTTAATCCGAATCGATTTCGTTCAAACTGCTACAAATTGCTCTTCCGGCGAGTCGAGATTAAAAGGTACATTATTCTGGAACCGAGTAACTTCCCCGTTTGTATAAATAGGGGCTTGATGAGACGCTGTAGGTACCTAGGCGCTATTGTACAGGAAACGTTGAACTTGCAATAAATGTCGTTTTAATTTTTGCATTATTATTCATAGGATCCTTTTTTTTAAATCGTTAGAGAAAAAACGTTTATCTTTAGTTGTAATATATATTATACCTTTTTTCTGTGTTATAAGTTAGATTGTTATTATAGTGATCCTTAATTGTTGATACATACGAATTACGATTACAAAATAGATGAGAATTGCAAATTAGTTTTACGATACTAATTTAATATTAATACCAATATAGATTTTGTTTTATCCGTGTACAACAATAAAAAAAAACTACCTTAAAAATATATATATTATAACTCAAATATTTTGCCATTATATCACCTGTACACAACGGAGCCCTATCTAACTAGTATATGTATAGAGATATGTTTCAACAGTTTTAATTCCCCCGCACATCAACCCACTGAACTACAGTTCACTACACAAACACGGAGCATGCGTGCGTTGACCCGCCACTTCACCACATGGACGTGTTTATTGCTCCCGACTGCTGACTGCTGACTATATACTGACTGCTGACTGCTGATTGCTGACTGTAGACTATAACATTTAACTTGAATGCACGTGTGTAAGGAAATGGAGGGGAAATGTGCTGAAGGAATGATGTGTGACGGAGTTTCCGTTTGAGTACTGTATGACAAATGTGATGTACAATATAAGTTTTTGATTCTGTGGATGAAAAGGTTTGGTTGGGTTATGTTGAAATTTGACTTTAATAAAGGGATGGAATACAGAAGGAAAGCTGAGACGTAATTTCGAGTTTTTTATGATACATTGGTATGCACTAAGTAGACTGATTTATTCTTGCGGTTTATATAACATAAGCCGTATAATGCCAATGATATTATCCTACTTAACTTACTAGTTACGCAATTTCGTTTACCAGGCAGTAGATAATCCCTCGATTATAATCATTAAAAGTTGGGTGCGTTTATTCAAACTGGCCTCAAAGCTTTACCGCGAATATCTACTTTTCACGGGAGAACTCACAGAATCGGCTATAAATTTAAGTATAAAATAATATTGTTCCGATACTAAATGCAAAGCGTGGGAAGGCAGAACCAACAATGTACTACAAACAAATCCATTCAGTTTCAGTCTGGTTTGCGTATTGTTACACCGTTTATTATTGCGGAACTGGCTCGTTTTGTTCCTACTTTATTCATTTGTTTGAATAAGTATTTTCATGAATAGTTGAAGAAATATTTATAGTTGAATTGGTGGGGTGGAACGGAAAGATAAATGTTCGAAGTAGTGTTTCCTTTTGGTGCATAGCTCTTGCATTTTCTGTTATGATAGCTCTTTTTACTGTAACAGGAAAGGGATCGCATTAATTCATATAAAGCCGCAGAATGCATTGTTTTTATTGTAATAATTTTATCACTGGTAGGTATGTAAAGTCCATCATCCCGCACTTATGCCATCTTGATGGAATTTATGGCCTAACTACTCTCAATCCTTCCCTCTATTGTAGAGGAGGCCCTTACCCTGCAGTGGGACGTATATGGACTGATAAATAAATAAATAAACACCCAGTCACACATATAGTTTTGACTCCACACTAAGATCGAGTACTGTGTCGTGGGTATCGGCAACTAAGAGATAGTTTTCAGTCTCACTAACACCCAGACCCTGAAACAAATTTGTGGGCCGCACAAGCATTTCTCTCGGTGCGGGGATCGAAACCGCGGCCCCCGTTTCTCATGCGGCGTCTAACCGACTAGACTGGGCCACGGAGGCTGTCATAATGTCCAAACGACAGTATGTATTTTAATGACCATAAGCTTCTCCCAGGGATTTTTACAGCAATCTATTGACATTGGTTTGTACCAAATTGAATAAAATGAAAAATTGAGTATGTAAAAGACAGTTGCTCGCAAGCCAAAAAAAATTAGACGCGTGCATACATCATCGAATAAAATAAAAATGGATAGCGACAAATATTTCCATTGAGGTTACGTCAACAGACAATTAGTCTAACTCAAGAATATGCAGAAATAGCGAGACATCGGCCCGTGAGTGTCTAGGCCGGACAATCGTTCAGCCTGTTATTTTAAGACTTTGTGTGGCACATAAAATCCGACGCTGTTAATTAAACGAGACCAATTTAAACAAGTGGTAGCTGTAGATTTATACGTTGAGAGATAAGATGTAGCGGGTTTGATTTCCGCTTCAATGTTTTGATGTGAAGATTTATTGATACTGGAAGTATTGTTGATATTTGAGTGTAGTGTGTTGAACAATAAATTGTTATGATGTTATCTGTTGTAAGCTGTAACACTTTATAATATACATACATTTGTATTAGAATATTATAGTTTATGAGATAGAGTGAATTCACTTGCTGGTAGAAATTGTAAAGGCGTCCGAGTCACAAATAGTACGTTTTTAAGCCGTTGAACACTTAACGCTATTGGGTTGCTGTAAGTATCGTTAAATGCATCTGAAAATTTTAAATTATTTTGAAACTTCATAATGTGGGATATCATCTCATGATCATCTGATTCAGAAATATATCTGTCTACTAGTTTTTGATAACCGTAATGGCCAACTGTTGCGCACTGGACTTCTCTTCAATCATAAGTTCAATTGGGAGGTCTTAGGACATTCGCAGAATTGTAGTTTAGTAAGGATTAGCTAAGTTCATATGACATAGAAGAAATTCTTAAGGCTTCTGTGATATGCATGTTTCGTCACGATGTCATCCTTCACCACGGAGAGGGTAAACTGATTGAAGTTCGCTCAGTTCTACACTATAAATAGTAACTAAGCTAATGTGCTATCAGTTTTGTTTATGTATGTAAATATTCTAGACAAAAAACGTAACAAACGTAATTGGTTGAAGGTCGACGCGAGATTAGCGACTACAATGGCACGCCGCGCCGAGCTGGGCTAATTGTGCAAAAACTTCTTACTATTGTCTGGTTAAAACTAGTGTGCTTAATGTTAACAACTTCAGGATAGTCAGCTTTAGCCTTCACTCAGTTCGTTCTGAGAGCAAATTTTAAAATTCACTCCTACCTGGGCCTATACAGGTTTTTTTTTGTATTGGCAAGTCTATCTTACTTACCGACTACAATATCATATACATACATACATAAACTCACGCCTTTATTCAAGAAGGTGTAGGCAGACGTGCTACCAGGACACCCACATTTCTCCTTTTATGTACCGTCCAATGATGTGATAGGCAGCGAGCTTATCACCATATCGGGCACAAATTCCTAAATCTGGGCTGGCAATGAATAGAAAAAATCCAATGTCACAGCCCAACCCGGAATCGAACCAGAGACCTCAGCTTCTGCACTTTCTGCACATAGTAGCATTATGGTTAATTTCTCGCACCAGTGTATAAATATTATCCAACCCAGTAAATTACCGCCTATATACAATATCTAGTTAATAGGGCACGTGCCACCGGCGTCGTTCTGACTAATTGTGCCCATTGCTACGTGTTAATTCCGCACAATTCGGGACCGTTCCCACAATAGTACGTGACTGCCGACCTACCGGCGAATTGCGTGCTTTGCCGGGTATTTTGTCTGGTGCATACCTGGTGTAAGACTACGTAACTGAACTTTTCTCTGGATTTACATTAATTACCGTGAATACCTTTATTATTGGTATAGTGGTTAGCTGATATGAATGATATACTATGAATTGTGAAGTTCAAGATTTGATGCATCAAGTCACGTAATTCATTTTGTGCGAGTTTCAGACGTGCCAAAATTATTTGTTTTGGTAATGTTGTGTTTCGGTTTGACGCAACTTGTACCCAAAGTAATTACATAAAGAGACTTAACATGTCTCTAAATGGCGAGCGCAGTGGAATGCCAAGCATAGCTTTGTAATTCATAATGTTGTTTGGTTTAGTTATTGTATCTACATGAGCGGTCGCACCGTATACCATCATGCGAATGACATAATTGTCTCGCCATTCGTTGCAATAAAAAAACTCGCTTTCATTTCAAAGCCTTCGTAAATGTGAAGCTGTTGGCACGAATTAGGTCTACATTTTCAATTACTCGTATCTAGAACGTAATGGAGGCAAACACTATCATAATCAGCAGTGGATTACAGCCGGGAGAGCGCGGAATAGACTGTTTACAAACTGTTCCCGATGCACAAAGTTATGCGCTTTGATCCCAGGAAGCGCCCGCGGCGTCGCTTTTGCATTCCCATCACCACATCCAACTAAATATCCACATGCCAACTTCACCCTTATGCTCACAAAATAACGGTGTTAATTGGTTGCACAGATGTCGCTAATAAAATTGAAAAATGTGTGTTTAGTTGTGAGAAAAATGGTGACAGGTTTCTTTGTGAATTATGGATGTATTTTTGGCTTTATAGAGTTTGTTCGCTTGTTTTGGACAGCTTTTTACGTTTAGGAGTGAAATCTAAGGATTTATAAAATAAACGAGCACGTGCCTTTGTATATATGTTTTAAATGTTCATAACTTGTTTAGCACTTGTTTATGCATTATGTTTTAACATAATGGATCTTTGCACGATTTTTATATTATCTCTTTCGTATCATCAATGTTAATTTACCTATCCAGTCCAGTCATCTGGTAGTTTTTTGTATGTATCTGTATCAGCCCATAAACGACCCACTGCAGGGCACGGGCCTCTACAATCCTGAGTACGATTAAGATTGGTTAAGCCATATAGTCCACCACGCTGGCCTAAAGCGGGTTGGCGGAGTTACATACCATAAAAATTCTTATAAATCGTTGTTTAGATTATTTAGAATTAAGCTTCTAAAATGTTTTGGAACTTAAATTCTATCACACATACACAGGTACATATTTACTGTTTATCAAATCAATAATCCACTAATCCCCATTGAAATCACGTTATGCCCACAGCATCCCGACAATGTCAGGCATGCGGGAATACGATGCGGGCTATCCACGATCGAAATGTGTTTGAACAGTGTCGGGTTACCAATTGCTTATTGGGTGAGAGACATTTTAGCTTACCCACGCTCAGATTTAGCTTGATGGTATTCGGTATCGTATTTGAATGTCTTTTTGTTTGTCTCTGTGAGTGGTTTTATTGAATTTTTGATGCTTGAATGCAACGTGGGTTTTGTTCTTTTGAAGTGATATGGGTTTGGACAAAAACGGAGAAGAGGGTTGGAAAGTAATAGATATTTTTTTTCGTATAATGTATTTTAATGAAGGATTACAAGTGTGGGAAAATCTCATTCTATTAATAAAGTTTATATTATATATTCTGTTTATTATGTAGGCCATTAAGAGCACATTAGGAAAGAAAAATATATAGATTTTAAGTTTGAACAACCAAACAATGCTTCTTGACTTCACATTCGGTTAAATGTAAAGCTTGTTTGATAAGTATGTGTATAAAATATTCAAATGCATGACTCATGGCTATTTTGGCAGTTTAATATTAATTGTGACCTTTCTACGAAATATTAATAATACCAGTTAATTTTCTAAACTAGTTTTGGTGTCATAAAAATCGAGAATAATCTTAAAGGTTTTTATTTAAAGGTCGTCAGTGTTGTTGTCAAAATATTAGGAACAGTTTTTCTCTATTCACATATGATTCACATATTATTATATTGGATATGTTAATACTTAAATTGCGCGTATTGTTTGTTATTTATTGTATCAAAACATATCTCTAACAATGAGTTCAATAGATATTATTTTAATTTATTTCTAGTTACAAAATTTCGCCACAAGCATAAAGTTTACATGTTTTTTTTTCTTTGGTATTCATCAGCTCAGTGCCTTGTCAGTCAGATTTCTTAAGTCATCATACTGTTATGTCTATGGCTTAAATCCCGTAGACAAGAAGAAATTAACCTTTCCCCATAGGATACAGTCGTACTGAACATCGGCATGCAATTAGCTGTCCTTATTTTTAATAATTACGTCTAGTCCGTTCCTGTTGAGAGTATTAAATCCCCGAACGGATGAAGCAATCAAAAATTAATGAACAAAACAGATTGTGCTCTCGTATTTCGGTGCTTGTTTATAGATTACAACTGCGTATTAAAGCTTTTTTTTTTAAACTACATCTGACCTACATGCGAATAAATGATAAATACAGCTGTACCCCAAGCAGGAACATTTTGAAGTATCGTATAGTAATAGTATCGTGACAACGATTACTATACTATAACTACTCCATGTCGGTAGCATGAATCGATTAACCATACTCTCGTGAACTCGATACTATTACGTTACGATAGTGACAGATAACCTAGGGTAATGAACGAATGTTATTGAATGATTCGTGCGGAATTGTCATTCACTACGTGGGTACATTAATTTATTATTATTATAAAATAACAAAATAATATAAAACATGCATTAATGTCGCGTAGAAAGGTTATGGAAATAAATTAATAAGCAAATACATATTTCTTGCTTTTATTCCGCAATATACAAAAATGACTCCAATTAATTATGCGTTTAGATTTCCGAACGTAGCAATTTTTTTTTATTAGTTGTCAAACAATTAATGCAAATTAATAACTCTCATATTATTTAAGTATGTACATGTGTTTTATAAAATCCCTGTGTATTTTTAAGGAGGAGAGCTTTATGAAAGTATTCTCTATATTTTTGCTCGTTAAGTTCCTCGGCAATTATTTTCACATATATTATGCTCACACTTCTCTGCCCTAAGAGCTTGCTCGACTATACATTGACTTATAAGCTTATAAGTATAACATAAAATGATTAAGTAGGTACGCAAAAAGAAAATCAAAGTTCCATGTAAATATTTTATTTATAAGTATTTTTACAGTTTTAGGTTAGGTATGTTTTTAACTACAATAAATTCCAGACTTTCTATATCCTCATACTTGTTCGCAAGATTCCCAAGTTCGTTGCTCCGATTCCAAACAGTCCATAGTCTAAGAAATAACCTTCATATTTGAGTTAGGTATCACAATAATTATAACTTCATATCACAGCATTGAATTTCATATAACTAGCGAAATACGGAGTAGATAATTACACACAATAACACTAAGGCATCGGGAAACACTAAGCATGACCGTAATTAACACATTTTTCCTTAATTCGATGTGTAAAAATACAAAAATATACTCTCGATAATGTTCTCACGGTAAAAATGTCGGTGACAAAACAATCGTATTTCTCGATAGTAAATCGGCGATACTATACGTCAAAAATTATTCCTGCTACCACTTTTCATACATTTGTAAAGTAAAACTATCGTTATTACCATACTATAGTATCGTAAACGTTTCCTGCTGCCATAATTTAGTTCCAAATACGCTCACAATGGCGCTGTTCAAATTCCCATACAAAATTTTACTATTACGATTACTATACTATAGAGCCAAATGTTCCTGCTTGGGGCACAGGACTCAGTAAACTGTACTTTGATGATTTCAATTATACGAACTTACGAGTGATGATTATTTCAAATTATATTTTTGCTTCTTTGGATATTAAATTTGTCATTTTATCGGCCGACTGAACTAAATCCATAGATGTTTCATGTCTATTAAATTATTCCATATCGCCATAGTATGTGTTTGTTTTCGTAAAATCTACACTAAGTAATGATTTAAATTTCTCTGAGTACGATCGTCTGAATGCGTATTCTCTAAAATTAATTTACCGAAGCTGTAAAAAGGACGCATAAAATACATCGTGAACAATATTTTAATTAGCCAGATAATGCACTGGTTAAGCTTAATTACGTTAATAATTTAAATTTCCATTCCCATTGACATTAAAAAGGATAAACAATAAGGGAGAAACACATTAACCAGCATTAAATGATATTCAGCGGGTTGTTGTAAATAATTAGGCAATTAACACAACGGTTCATTTGCAATTCATGAGGTGCGTTCCGGACATGACGGTGGCGGATGGCCGGTAGTGTCTGTAATTGTATGTACATTGTTTTGTTTATAACTATG
Source organism: Hyles euphorbiae (assembly GCA_023078785.2). Taxonomy (NCBI): domain Eukaryota; kingdom Metazoa; phylum Arthropoda; class Insecta; order Lepidoptera; family Sphingidae; genus Hyles; species Hyles euphorbiae. Next base: position 12,680,802 of record CM041042.1, on the reverse strand, counting down.
AATAATGCACTCGTGCGTTACTTACATTGCATATAATTGATTTGTACCGGTACTACGCAATTTTTTGAGACTTTACCTTAAACCTGCAGGAATGTGTGAAGCGAAACTACAGAATCAGAATACAATTTCTAAGATCTATCGGTGTGGACAGAAAGGAGTATGCGCATTTTGATATGAAACAGTATCGGTGCGAAGATTTTTGTGTCTCGATAAAACCTACTTTTCATGTAGGGATTGATATAGATTTTTGATAAATATAAACTGAATTGCCCAGGCCAGCCCCGGAGTTCTTGGAAGAAATTAACAAGAAGCCTACTAAAAGTTAGTTTTTGTCTTCAGCTCTGTGAACAAAATGTAATAGGTGTAAAATGTAAATGACGATAATTACTTTATTTTATAAAAAATCTGTCGCCCGGGATGAAATAGGAAAAAAAATCAGGACAATGATTACTTTTAAGCAGTACCAGTATCGGGATCAGCGCTATTTCTTACCGATACTATGAATAGGCAGTGTTCTTTTTTTGGAATTATAAAAATAATTAAGAAATATCTATTTAACGCATTATTTGAGATATGTTCTCATAATATAGACAATATGCATTTATACTTCTAAATAAGTGATCGTATGCCCATTAAAATAAAATGTGAAGAGAGATAAACTGTTATTCCAAGAAGGATAAATATGCTTTAGCCTTTAGCAAACTGTCTCTCTCAGACTTTTTTCACTTACGCGGAATGACAAGGTTCTTTTATAAAAACAGAAATAGCTTTAATAAAATGTTTCTCTCAAAGATAATAAAAGCCGATAGTTTTTACGTAACTCAATAATGTTTGAAAGAATTGTGCGTCGAGTTAGTAACAAGTACCTTTCCGATCCTTTAGTCCATAGGTTCCCAAACTTGTTTTAACTACCGTATTATATGGTATGTATTAAAATATGTAAAGCCCTGTCTCCTATAGTTTTGAAATTAGTTTCCTTACACTGCCAAATACATTGTATCTTGAGATTGCAGTCTGTATTTATTATTAACCTACCACCAAGATGGTGATGATGATAGATGGCCGGTTGGTGCCCCGTTTACTAAATATTGTTTAGGAAGGTACTACCGTTTTATCTATGTCTGCAAACCATTTATAAGCATTGTTTTGTTCTGGTTTAAAATACGCAGTAACTAGTGGAATTATTGAGATTTAAGACTCAACTAATATTTCTGGTCGGCCAGCGCAGTGCAGTGCTCACCAGTGATTAGTAACTATTATGGGTTCTGAATGGCGTTGCTCTTTATAGGCAGGAGTGACGTTTGCCATTAGGGAAGCGACCTTCTCGTATCTTTATTGCCGTCAGTTTAAATAATACATATATCTTATTAAAGTGATTACTACTTCTAACAGTATCACTGCCGTCTATTTTTCTTTGAGCTTCCGATTCCTTCCAAGAGCATCCAGCGTCCACATTGACAAACACTGCCCAGTCCTTTCCCATTGTAGAAGGAAAGGCAAATAGGTTAATGTACTTTCAGGGGAGCATTGTTAGACTCCGTGTTCCAGTTTTATTTATGCGGGTTTTTATTGTTACTATTTTGCCACTGTCTTGTGTTTTCGCAATGTGATTTCTTTGTGAATTTGCAACGGAAATATGCCTCGTTTTGCGTTCAGTTGTAATGTCATTTTACTTTTGTGACAAGTTTCGTGAATAGTGTAGGTAATAGGTAGAATACTGATTGGCGTATTGGCAAAGAATCGAATTTTGGGTCTGAGTAGAAGGATTTGATCTCCGATTGAATTAAATTGTTAGTTATTTATCGCCATATAATGTATACAATTTGTTTGTGAAAAGCACCGTACAGAAGATATTATAGTAAGGTAATTATTAACCAACTCACTTCTAACTTTGTTAAGACTTGAAATACGATTTATTATGGATTTTATTGAGGATTTGCAGTCCGCCCGTGACCACAATGCTATAGAGCAATCATGACGTCGGGAAGTTAAATGTAAAAATTCGACCTAATGTGCGATAAAATCCGTGTTTTTTTTTTTATTTCATTGTGTAAGTCTAAGGAACCATTATGTATGGCTTTCTTGATATAAATTCTATAATTTATGAAACATTTAATGATCGACGAAGAGGAGACAATTTTGGTATTCTGACGAGCGCGGGACAATAAAAACACAAGGAATTAAGTGCATTGCGATATAACTGTAGCTACATCGAAGCAGTCCTATCACCCCGTCTAGACAGACAACTATTTTTTTAATTTAACCCGATGTGTAACATGTGAGCACTGAGTAATGACGTAACAGCGTGCAGCTGCCGTTTGTACACATGTCCAAACATCCGCACATTAGCTCGGCAAATACCGCATGTGTGGCCCGGGGTTTATTTAATTTATATCCATTACAACATTTCACTTGCGATGTTTTTTTATTTACTTGAGTTGTCTAAACTTGCGTTGCGTAAGGAATTAATTGATCATGCATTTATTATCTTATTAACTTAGTAGATGTGGGATCAAGATGCGATATATTAATGGTATATTTAGTGTTAAGATACAGTTAAAAAATATACACCTTGATTTCATTAAATCGGATATTGATTATATTTATTATTCATAACAATGATTTAGACAGTTTTAAGCTTTGGTCCTTCGAGCCGGATATCAAACTTTCGTTGAATTTCATATTTTTTTCCAGCGGCAAATAGAGCCAGGTTGTACAGAAAACTTTGCTAGACGCGGCAGGTTCGTTCCGCGTTCATAATTGTGCAATATCCGCGACGCCGGCGGAAGCGAGCCTCCATTGCGATGGCGGATCGCTTCCCCGCGCAGGCTCGATCCGAGATTATTCTTCAACGGAGCACCACTCGGTGTTGCAGTTCCAACAACTGTAATTAATATCGGCTTTAACGGTTGTTGAGTTGTGTTTATGACGAGTATTTTTTAAACCCCGTTCTGAATTGATATATCCAGGTTGCAATGTAATGCGCCCTGTGGTATGGGGGCGCTTCAAGAATCCCGCCACGGTATCCCCTGCCTGTCGTAGGAGGCGACTAATGGGGAACTGAAGGTCGCGGGCGCGCAGTGGGGGGCTGTTGTTGCGCCCATTGTACTCACGTACAATGCGACCTCGAGATGTTCGGCAGCAGGAGGAGGAGGAAGCAATTGGCTGTTGCCGGGAAATGAGGAGGCTTCCTAGCCTCCAACATACTTATGGTACGTGCCGCAAATTGAGCGGCATTGTGCAGGGATGGTCCCGGTAGAAGCTGGAGCGCTCTTGCTTCGGGTTCCCTGGGCCGTTCTAATTGCGCTGAAGAGGGCAACGCGGGGTTTTGGTTGGTATGCCTATCGGTGAACCCAACATAATCGCTCCACCCTCCCCCAAGGTGGGGCGTTAGCGGTAATCCGGTTTCCCCGCGTCAACAAAAAAAAAAAAAAAAGGTTGCAATGTAATAAATATTCATTTAAATTAAAAAGTAAATATAAAGTCAACATTTAGTCATTTTTGTTGATCAACAGAATGTCTTCTCATTAAAATATCAACAAAATTCATATAATAAAAGAACACGCCAAGAGAGACGTTATGTTGTTGACAGTTTCATACGGCAGTTTGTATTACTTTTAACCTAATAGTACACCCAACGACATTGCGAGAAACTTAAAACTTTCTTAAAAAGGCTTTGGAAGATGATTACTAGATTCCATCTTGAATCTATCTAAAAGTTACTACGATTCTTAATTTATTTTACTTTACTGGACTGGTCAAAACTCATATGTCTCGCCAAGCTCCATTGTAGACGTCCATAAAAAGTCCCAGTAAATAGAAGAAACTCTACAACGCTTACTGACCGTAGCATATGTACGAAAATTTTCACAAACCACCGGTTCTTATGTACGAGGGAAGTGGATCGATTCTTATATACTCGTATAAGTGTAGTTTAGTGGCAGACAAGCGGCCTTGGTGCGACACAGTTTGGGAGTGTCGTCTGGAATGTACATACCCGGGCATTTATCGTAATGGAAGTATATGGGCGAATTGAAGGACCGTTGTCGGCCGCTTGTTCGGTTGGAATATTTCCTTTTATTGTTTAGCTTAGAAGTTAGAACTCCTGGCCTAATTATTTTTAAGGCCTTTTTATTATCCGTGTGTGCGCTGGGGCTTCAAATTCGTGTATGCTAGCCATTGTTTTTTTCTTGCGTAGATCCGGTTAATGGACACATATTTGTATGATAATGAACATTGTCGCCGCCCCTAACATCTATAACATTTAGAACGTAGAAATTTTGCCCAGTATCTCTAAATAGGAGGGGTAACGAAAGGCGAAAAGGTAACATTATCAAATTTTGTAGGTGGTTTAAGATATGTGTGATATTAGTGATTGTGAATTTAGATCGATTTTCGGTTGGTGTAAATTTGTTTTTTGAACAATAACACTGGCATTTTTTGCACCAAAACCCTAACTCAAAGTATGACAATCATCGCTCGTTCATCGTTTAATGCCGCCGCCGCACTGTGATTCGCCTAGTACTAGCTAGCTGGACAAAAGTCACTTCCAAGAATCAACTAATTAGTGGTCACATATTGTAAACAACACTCCCAATGTCATAAAAACAAGTAGAAATGGTGAATAACATTTCACAGTGACGAGTCATTGACTAGCGAAGGTAAGTAATGTAATATTTGCATTAAGTTAATTTGAGTAGTTGCATTTTTGCAGTGCTTTAAATAACATCTCATTCAATTTATGTGATATATAACCGTGATTTTTGTGATGGATACTATTGTCGAGGGTCAGTTCTTTTATATTTTACCACCCATAATATTCTAATATGAGAAACTTTGGTCCATTACAACTTGGAATATATTATTGAAAAATATTATTTTTTTGTCAAGTTCCGAAATTTTAATCGTATTTATCTTTTTGTATCCACATGTATCCAGTCCAATTTTTTTACAGTATATGGGTGATTCTACGATAAGAGGTAACTTGAACGGCAATCAATATTAAATAGGTTTTTTATTCCATATTGTCCAATCATTTTCAATCAATTACACCATTTTAATGTACTTCAACGAATAGAGTCACAATTAAATGCTAAAATATTATATTTTTTTCTGAAATTGCCAACAAAGTCCAAAAAAGTATCTACCCTGGCCTGTCCCTTTGCCAATTTTAGTTAAAGTTACTGCCGTACCTAATTTGTTTGTATCGCTTTCTAAGCTAAAGCATGGTAAGTATGCATTTGAATAAATATACTATAATAATTTTAAGAAAAAATCCAACAAAGTATGTTTCTTGTGTATATTTTCTGAACTTAAATTTTGTCCCGTATTTTTTGTATCTTTACCCTGGCAAATTTTGTTCCACTACTACCAACATAAAAATAAGACGGAAGTATTTCAAATTCCTCTCAAGGACATCTAACGACGTGAAGTTAGCCACAAATAACAAGCGAGCCGTTAGAGGCCGCCATTTTGCTAGTTGTCGCGACGCGTACGTGCGGTGTAGTGGTCTCGTAAAGTCATTGTGTCTCTCCCCTGGCAAGTCAACAAAGTTATATTAATGATTTGATTCATTTATGTAATATTACATTTATTCAATAATACTGTACTAATTTAAGTGGGATATTTAATTAAGCCAAAAATGTTATACGTCGATTACAATATTTGAATTTAACATGAAAACATCTTTCCCCTGGCGTATTTCCCCTGCCCAGATAAATGTCAGGGAGAGACTTACTAGCCAGAGGAGATAAAACATATCATATAATGTAGTCACAAAGTAATTTAAACATAGTTAGATTGTACTGAAGTCAGATTTAAACGGTATATTGAACTTTAGTGGTGGTAGGACTTATGTGTAGGTGTAGGTGTGTGCTCGGGTAGCGACCACCGTCCACGAAGCGTAAAGACCGCCATAGTGAACTTAAGCTCCTCGTTGCCTCTCCACTAATCCCATCCTTTCTACCATGACAGTGCAACCAAACAGAGCAGGTTCTTCAGCGGTGCTTTACCCCACCACCGCGTTCACTATGGAGTTCACTAACATCCGCGGACTTCATACGAACCTCAATGCGGTCCACCACCATCTCGAGAAGGCCCGGCCTGCTTTGCTCTTCCTGACGGAGACGCAGATTCGTTGTTCGACCGACAATTCTTACTTGCTGTACCTCGGTTATTCGCTTGAAGAAAACTTCAAGCCTAAAGCCGGGGTATGCTTGTTTGTTCGATCGGAAGTCTGCTGTCGCCATCTGGGCTGCATGGAGGACCCCTCCTTCTCCGCTCTGTGGGTGCATGTGGATTTTGGTTCCCTGAGCCGCATCTACGTGTGCCTTTACAGGTCACACAACCGGGACGAGGAGACGACTCGGCTGTTCAGGTATCATAACAAGGCGATTGATGACGCGCAGGCGCAGTTCTCGTCGGCCGAAATGGTGGTCTTGGGGGATTTCAATGCACATCACGAATTGTGGCTGGGATCCTCCAAGAGTAATCATGCTGGTAGGACCAATAACTAATAGTCTAATAAAAAAGATGTTCCGATTAAAAGTTAAGTGTAATGTTTAATAAAAGTTGATTTTATTAATTTAATTCATTATTTCATTGCCCGAATCTCTCCCCTGGCCTCGATATTTACCCTGGCCTTCTAAAAAGTAATAAAATATGTGTGAAGTAACCTGCCATTGGGTGGAAAGGTTAATCAATGGGTTAATTAGCATAATTTAACATTTTCATGAAAAAAATCCAAATTTTCTCCCTGGCCGCATCTTCTATGGGCTCGAAACCTCTTATCGTAGAACTACCCATATAGTAGTGATACTCACCTTTAAAACGAGATATTATTTTTCACCGCATTCCCGCACTAAAGGATTTTATTTCATTTTTCAGAATGTGTCTTTTCCATTTCGAAAAGTGATTTTTTTGAAGAATGACGAAAACATTCCAATGAAGAGCGGAATGTTCGTTTATTGGAACATATAAGTCTTAAATTTGGTGTTAGTAATATAACCAGTGATTCGTTAAGGGCTATTAAACAGAAAGTATGTCGTCAAAACTAACTGAAAAATGGGCGGCATCATATAATGCATTGGAACGGTTTTTAATTAATAATAAAGATTGCTTAGAAGGAGACAACATAAGTTTTACCATTTCTGTGTGTAGACCTTGCTCATCCAGGTCATCAGAGGAGAGTAGGCTTCAAGGTCATGTTGATTTAATTAAAAAATCTATATTTTGTTACGACTTTATCTTCGGGTTACGAAATAAATATAAATATACTTGAAATTTTTTTTCAGTTACTAGGGCCCTCTATTTAAGTTTGTATTCGTGGTACTATATGCCTGTCACTGGGCATAAAATTTTTGTGCGAAGTACAGAGGTTGTTAAATCTTGTATTGTGCCCAATAGGGCAACTATAAGAAGCTCAAGAGGCTCGAAATAAAGACTGTCGTAGATTTTGGGAACATCATACCAGGAAACATTCACGTATTGCCACGAATACAGATTTATTGAATATGCTTTTAATAACATCAGATCCTGTAATTAATACACTCAGAGAACTACCCAAAAAGAAAAAAAGAGTGTTTACCATCAGAAGTGCTAAATTCGGTAATCCCGCCTTCAATACCAATACCTTGGGTATCAAGTAGTCTAACGCCATGTGACGTTGATGATTACTTGGTACCTGACCCGTCTGATTGTGAGAGTGATAATTCATCTGGTCAGGATTTCATTTATTTATTTTATTATTTTATTTTTAACACTGCATACAATTTATGTATAGGTGAACTTAATTTATCTATTAGTATATAATTTAAAATGTTATTAAATAATTTTATATGTTTTTTACTACTAAGTCGTATTATGTACATATGCTTTTATTTTGTTTTTTTATTATATATTAATTTATTTTCTATGCTGCCATTTTTATATTTAAGTTTTTCATCGATTGTAATTTGTGTTTTAATTACTATTATCCTAAAAGCCTCCTCTCCATTGCTAACCAGAACCACGCGTGCTGGCTTGCGAAGCCATGGCTTGACTGTCCACACCATCCCTCTTTCTTAATCCTGGGTCAGTGTGAAGAGGCATCTTAGCAGGAAGGTGCCAGACACTGTGCCTGGGTGGTATTTGCACTCACCATCAGGCGCAATGGGGCAACTTCGCCGGGCCAGAATTAAAAAAAAAAAAAAACTTTAAGAAACACATTTCTCCTTTAAAATATTACTGTACATAGCCAAAACAACCAACATACGCACTCAAATGTTTTTGTCCAGCTAGCTTGTTCTAGACGAATCACTGTGCGCCGGTCGGTATTCGACCGAAATGAAATTCCACAGGTACCACCCGTTACAACCCCCTCCGCTTATATCTCTGTTTTATCCCCCCGCAGCGATCAGGCAAAATTTCCCATTTCCTTTTTTAATAGCGCGGTATTCCTGTAATGGCTTGCGTAGCCGTAAAGTGCTTTGGAGCAATCAAACTCAGGATTACGTGCTGCCATGTGGTTTTCATTGTTATCGCGGTATACAAGGACTGTTGGATCGTCTAGGGTTTTTGTGTACGTTTAATGGGTGCAATGAACTTTCTTGTCCTTCCGCGTGTTGGTAAATGTTTTGGTAATAAAGAATGGAATGTGAAAAATGATATGTATATGATGCGTATGAATCAATTGTTTAAAAGAAATGTATCAAGAAATTAATTTATGTATATATTTCATTTTGTAAATAATGAATTAGGTCACCCTGAAAAATTATTCAAATAGCTTCTAATTATCATAATGTGTCCCGTCTGGAGCGTTATTTCTATCGATAAATTGTATTGTATTCACACAGTCTATTCAGTTTGTGGTTAAAGGTCATTAAAAGTTTAGGTTCAATTTACTAATTGATTGCCAGCCTCCGTGGCGCAGTTGGTTAGACGCCGCCTGTGAAACGAGAGGCCGCGGGTTCGATCCCCGCACCAAGAGAAATGTTTGTGCGGCCCACAAATATTTCTTCCGGGTCTGGGTGTTTGTGAGACCGAAAAGTCTCTCGTAGTTCCTGATACCCACGACACAAGACTCGATCTTAGTGTGGGGTCAGGACTATGTATGTGACTGTTGGGTGTTATTATTATTTTTATTACTAATTATACATTATCTGGTGGTAGGTCTCTCATATGTGAGATGCCATCTGGGTAGGTACCACTGCAATGTCTATTTCTCCTGTGAAATAGCAGTGTAAATGCACTGTTATGTTTCGAATTGAAGGACATTGTAGCCAGAGTGACTACTGGACATATTGAGCTTATGTCTCAGGATGGCGAGCGCAGTGTTATGATGAAGGTGAAATTATAGTCAGTGTGTGTTTGTTTCAGGACGAAGAGTCTCTCGAGTCGTCGAGACCTGTGTCGAACATCACCCACCACAGCATTATGTACGCGCCGAAATGTCTCGTTATAGTATCGCGGCAGGACTACATCGATACCTTCAGAGTGAGTGGCCTTTCAGAATAAAGTTTTTCTGCCTGATTGTATTGCGCATTTGCATGGGGTTGGTGCAACTGGATATTGTTAATGTTTTTACAAATTTTCGCTCCCATATCTTAAGGTTTTCGGGAATTGATTTTTTTGACGTCAAGTACGCGATGACGGATTTCACAAGTTCTCAAAATTTAAAATTAAATTAACTTAGAATTTAGAAACCCCTGAAGTAGTATTGCATCCGGCATGTTTGAACTGGCTAGACTGCGGTGTTAATTGGTATCACTTTCATACCAATATCCAATTGAGAGAACTCTATACTTGTGTCCACAACACTGGCCTAGTGCGGATTGATGGACACGGCTTCCAATCTGACCTGGCAATGAAGTCCAGGACCTAAATGTTCACAGCTCATATACGCGATCTTTTTACTAATGAAATAGTACTGCTGTACTAAATATGAAAATAGCATCAATTTACGGATAATATGTGTGTCAAATTCCAGAACTGCCTAGGCATAATCTATACAGTATGGGTGGAGAACCTGGGCGTGCCTCTGGAGACGCTGGTGGGTAACCTGGTGGGCGGCGTGCTGGTGCCGGAGCCGGGCGGGCCGCAGGTGCGCTTCAGCATCGGCGCCGGCGACCGCCAGGCGCTGCAGCCGCCCACCGCGCCGCCCATGCCGATCACACACACTTCTGTCTACATGTTGCTCAGGCTATTAGGTAAAATATTTGTGTACTAATATGAGGTTACAGCGTGCATTGTCGAATTTTGTATGGTAATATAAAAGATTCAAAAGTTGCAAAAATGAAAGTTGCAGAAATATTACTGCACAGGATTGCAATCCTGTGTACTGTGCAGTGAATAATACTGTAAATTTATGATCCTCGTATACTTGACACAGAAATGATGTCAAGACAGAGAAATGATGATCTGATCTGGTGGTAACTGATCATGATGTTATAATGAAAATCGGCAATTTGTTGCTAATCGAAATGTGAGTGAGGGAGTAAAGGTGTATTACACGTCCGGCAATTCGGTAAGTTTTATTTTAGATCGTTTCTAAGAATTTGTTTGAAAAGGTGTAAATCATTTTGTAATCATTATCTCATTCACGCACACGGCACACTGTATTTTGGGATAGCCAATTTATTAGGCACGTTTTGTAAGTATCTGAACGGATTGTGAGAGGATGTTTTAATTTCTAAATGAATAAATGAAGCTGCTAACGTGTATAGTTGGGTATAGGAGTTATATCTCACTGAGCTTTAAATTTTTTTTATTGGTTTGAATGGCGAGACAGGCGTGCCATTCGTCTGATGGTAAGCGATACGACTGCTCATGAACAGTAGCAAAACCAAACAACACCTTGAATTACAAAGCAATGCTTGGCATTCCACCGCGCTCGCCATCTTGAGACATAAGATGTTAAGTTTCAACATGTCCAGTAGTTACTCCGGCTACAATGTCCGTCCGAAATACAATAGGGTATTTACATGTTTGACGGGAGAAATAGACATTGCGGTGGTACCTACCCAGATACTACATATGAGAGACCAACCACCAGTACCATGTTTCGAATTCTTTAAAATTTCAGTGGATTGGAATCGAAATATAGTATTCTTTTTTCCCATTCTAGGCATCCACAACGCGGTAACGCTCTGGTGCGCGGTAATGAGCGAGCACAAAGTGCTGGTGGTGTCTCTAGCTGCAGCGCGTTTAGCGGCCGCTTGCAGGGCGCTGGCGGCGCTCATGTTCCCGTTTAGATACGCGCACGTGTACATACCGCTGCTGCCGGCGGGGTTGGCAGAGGTGCTCGCCACGCCCACGCCTTTCCTGATAGGGGTGCATTCCAGTCTCAAGGAGGAGGTTTCGGAACTGGTGAGTTTGTTTATGTAGCTACAATCCTGGGAGGCTACTTCTATAAAAACGATACGGACTTCGAATGTTTGACGTCCGGAGTAAGATGTGAGATTTCCACTTGTAAATATAAAACATACATACATACATACATAAACTCACGCCTTGTTCCCAGAAGGGGTAGGCAGAGGTGCCAGGGCACCCACATTTCGCCTTGTATGTTCCGTCCCATAATGTGATAGGTGGCGAGCCTATCGCCATATCGGGCACAAATTCCTGACTCTGGGCTGATACTGAATAGAAAAATCCAATATCACTTTGCCCAACCCGGGATTCGAACCCGAGACCTCAGCTTTGTAACCGTACCGTAGTACAACTACGCCACCGAGGCAGTCGAGGCAGTAAATATAAAACTGTTCTCTATTATACTAATCATTTTCACCGAACTTAGTCTATGGTTGCGACGTTTGATATAGGAATCCAATATTTTGTGGAGTATCTAGGCACATTAGTGAAGTTCTACGTCCGGCGTCCGAATATTCGAAGTTCGTATCGTTTCATAGAGTAACCTCCTCGATTGTAAAGAAGGCCCTGTAGTGAATATTGGCTGATATAATGTATGTACATTGATCAACAGGTTTATTACCATAAGCTTTCTACAGGTCCATACCATCTGTTTCAGCTGGACGTAATCGTAGCAGACTTAGACGTGGGCTCTCTACACATACCGGCCGGAGTGAACATCCCAAGGCCTGAAGGCAAGCTGCTATCGTCCTTACAAGATGCCCTGGCTCTAGTGCTGCAGCCGGAGCTGAGGTCTGCGGACTCGGCCTTCGCCCCGCCACCGCCGTCCGCCTCGCCGCCTCATATGTTGGATAAGGAGATCAGGGCAGTCTTCATGAGGACTTTGGCTAAGTTGCTGCAGGGTTATAGGTAGGTTTGAGAGGATATTACGTGTAGAAATCGGTCTTGTTAAATAGGCCATTGACTAGATATTTATGGAATATTAATGGTTTTTTTGGTTAATTGAAACTGACGCGACGAGTTTTTTTTTTATTGCTATGAATGGCGAGATGAGCATTCCGTTCGCCTGATTGTAAGCGATACGACCGCTGATAAACAGTAGCAAAACCAAACAACACGATGAATTACAAAGCAATGCTTGGCATTCCACTGCGCTTTACATCCTCCGACACAAGGTGTTAAGTCTCAATATGTCCAGTAGTTACCCTGGCTACAATGTTCAATATGTTTATAATTTATCTTTGGTGTGTCAGAGTGTTTGGCATGTTGTCACTCGCTGATCAACACTTGAACCTAAAGCAAATATACTTTATCCTTAAGATTCTGCAAGTACTTCAGTTTAAATCAGTGCTGTGCAGCAACAGCATACGTTTTGGCAACATGTCGGAATTGTAAATCTACTAGAAGTAATTTTTTGCCCCAAATAATTAAAAAAAACCTACAAATATTATATTCCGCAGACACTGCCTGACAATAATCCGAATCCATCCATCACCGGTGCTGACGTTCCACAAGCTGGGTTTCCTGGGCAGCCGCGGGCTGTCGCAGTGTCCGTTCGCGGTGCGGCTGCTGGACTCCATGTTCTTCAACGGATTGGTGGCGGAGCGAGGCCCGCCGTGGAGGCCCACGGATATCTTCGATGACCTTGTGCAGTGAGTGTTGTGTATATGAACTATTCGGTGGTAAAAAATCAGGGTGGTCCATGTTCTTCAACGGCCTGGTGGCAGAGCGCGGCCCGCCTTGGAGACCCACGGATATATTCGATGACCTTGTGCAGTGATTGTTGTGTATAGGAACTATTAGGTGGTAAATAGCCAGAGTGGTGGACTATGACCATAACCAGGAATAGTAGAGAATGTCTGTGTTCAGTAGTGGGATGTATATAGGCTGTACGGGCGCTTCTTAATTACCTACCTTCGTTTACGTGATAATAGTTAAGGCAAACAATAACTTGATAATAAATAATTATTTCACTTTTTATGCACTTTATATGGTCGAATGTTAATGAGAATTAAACATAGTGATGAAACGCACTATTTAAATGTTGGTGTAAGTAAACTCAGCGGCTTTGCAAATAAATGTACGACTAGCTCATATGAGAGGCAGATGAGAATTATCATTAATGTGATATATGTACATAGTTTAAATATCTGCGTTTGTCTTCATGTGGAGATTTTAACACATAAACTAAGAAAACAAATCTTACAGTAACATCCGTAATGACTTTATGCCAATTAAAAGCAAAGTGTACAATAAGAGCTAAAACAAATTGTGTTATAATATTTCGTATTTATAAATATTTTAAATATGAAAATTTTGAATGTTGCAGAAATCTTCCAGAGCAACTGAGGCTAGAGTCGTTGAACCCAGAGTTAGAGTTACAGCATATACAAGATTTGGCGATGCAGTTACACCTCAACGAAAATCCTAATCCCCAGGTACTCATTTTGTTTGATTTAGGTCATAAATTATTCACCACCACCTATCACATCGTGGGACGAAACATACAAGGCGAAAAGTGAGTGTCCTGGCACATTGGCCGACCTCTGTTGGGAACAAGGCGTGAGTTTATGTATGTATGTGTAAATTATTCATAATTAATATATAAAGGACTACAAATGATCAATAACAATATATTGGCATTTGTACAAGAAATACCATTTATGGAAATAAGTAAATTATTTTTGGTATAAAATTCTACACCTTTCTACAATGTAAACTTGGCTCGCATGACTCGCTATTATAAACTGAAGAACCATTAGTCACGCGCAATGTTCTTACTTTAATAAAGTCGTTTTGCTTGGATTCGAAACTACTTTGTTTTACTATATAAAACTAGTTTCTTGTCCGTTCTTCTCCAGTGAAAACCGCTTTTAAGAGAACCAGGTTGTAGATTAAAAAATTACTGAATCTAAACAATGTTGAATATTTTAATGAATTCAATAAATTATTTTCATTTTCATAAAAACAGGGTCATATTTTTACTTAATATATTAAATATTTTTATTTAAAACGAATACTGCATAATATTTAGATTTTTGTTAAATCAATATTCCTAGCGATGAATTGAACACAGTTCTAATAATAACAATTGAATTACCAAGTAAATATTAATTATATTGAAAATATGTTGGTGACACGAGTGTAGTGTGTGTATCGAGATTAATTCTGTATGATGTACACTGTCCGCAGGCGTTCCAGCAGCGCGTGCTGCGTCCGCCGGCGGGCGCGTCGTCGCGCGTGCACCAGCCGCCGCTGCCGGCGCTGGACGCGCGCGCCGTGCACCTCGTCATGCGCGACCTGGCCGCGCGCTCGCCAGTGCACAACGCGCACAACGCGCACACGCCCAGGCCCGCGCACGAACACAAGTCTGTATATTATTTTGTGAAGAAATACAATTCTGTTGCAATCAATAAAAGAAAATTAATCCAAACACTATGTTGTTGATGTCGAGTACGCTGACGTCACAGCAGCAGTTTTGAATAATTGTGTGTACTTTTTTGGTTAATATTTTCAGACTTATACAACGTTGATGCGACCAATGGGCGTTTCTCAGCAGCGTGCACAGGATTATGACACTGGGTATGCGGCGGAGTACTCGGTCACAAAAACTTTTTCTTTTATAGTTTTTTAGCATAGCCACAGCCACGCGACGGATCTCTAAGTCGGAAACCATGCCAACATAACAAGTCTTAGATGTACTTCTATTCATGTCCATCTTCTTCGGCAACGCAGACAAAACAGCGATCGATCGTCGCGGCGGAAGAAATTCTAATAAGTAAAATAAAAAAACTCACCTAGTCAGCTTTCAGTTTTCACATATTCAAGGTTCCGGTTAGTTGAGATTACTATAGATATCCCGTTGTAAATAAACGCAAGATTTCGGCCACCTCATTCATTCATTTGATAAACATACATTTTTAACACAAACCTCGCAATCAAATAACATTTAAAAAAATAAACAAACACACTAGTAAAAGCAAATGACTACAATTAATATCGAAACTTAGTAATAATCTGTTAAATGTACTCACTTTCAAATGTTAAAATGAAAAATCCGTTAAGAAATCTATTTTTTTTTTTACATACATACGAGTATAAAATAGTAAACAATGCAAAAACTCATAAAAAAAGCAAAATGGCCCCCGCGAAACAAAACATTTTTATTTAAACAAATAAAACCTTACTAACCAAAAATGCATAATGTGCATAGGTGATTTATTAGATTCAAGCCTATTAATTTTACTCGGATTATAGGCAACGAACATTTACGATTACTCCCGACAATTGCCGAACTCCCGAGGCCTGCCGCAGGAGTCGCGGCTTTCAATATTCATGGGTGTGTGCGTTTGCGACAGTGCACGGACACCAAAATTACTACACACATGCAAACAAATGTCATGCGGGACGCGGCGGCATGACTTGGTTGATTAGGTACATTAATTTGCTTTGCAGCGCTTTCTTGCTTTTCGCGTGGCAACCATAATGTTTGCGTAATTGCAAATAGGTGCTAATTATAAAATATTAGGCGTTTTTAAGTTATTATATTTTGTTTATTCATTTATTTACTATAAATTAAAGTCATCTAAAACTTACGAACGTTATAATAAAATATCTGTGAATGGCAAGTAAAGCACTGCATTTCTGCCTACAAGGAGTGCACGCCCCTGGCGTTTCTTTAAACTGCATATGCTAGGTACCATTTTGAAGCTCTGTACTAAAAATCAATTAAATAGGAGCAGTAGTTTAGTCATAAATGTTTTTTTAAGCTTTTACCCATTTGAACACGATGTAGCTTTTCTAACAGCTGATTACGCCTAACGCATGGTCATTCACCTTAAAACGATAGATCGTACTAAAATCTGCGCGTTGTTGTCGCTCTTACACAAGTCACACAAGTCGCGCTGCGGCGCGGCGCGACAATAACACGCGCCGCGCGCGACGTTGCCAATTTGTGATCTATTCGTATCTACAGGTCAATGAAATTTATTTACACAGGATGGTTGCGTTTTACTCTAATTTGGAAGCTATTTAGTATGTTTGAAACAAACAAAATCTCATTTTTGGTATTATTAATTTTTGTGCCGTGCTGAATTAATACCAAGGACGTATAGCATACATAGTGTAATTTAATGCCCATCGGTCGCATCAACGTTGTATATTTTCCGGTACATATACAAAATTGATAAAAAAAATGTCATGGATATTCTCTATTGTGAAATATTGTGGATTAAATGAATACGTCAATATTTTATCAATTTTAAAAAAGTGAGATAAATCTTGGTTATTATAATAAAAGTAATTAAACGCTAATAACAGATATGATTATGTTGCAGATTATCAGCTATAAGGCCACCGCAACCTAGGATAGTACCGTTATCTGCTCCGCCAACCGGGGCGACTGAGTATGGCCAACTTTTACTCACGAATTCCGCGAGAAGATTAGAGGTGAGAACAACCATTATCTTTTCAATATAAAAGTAGTTTTTTTACAACATATTCGCAAGGATATATTTTAATTGTCTACCCTTTAAATATTTTACAAATATGTGTCTGCGCATGCCGTTGTTTAGGCACGTTGCAATGTAATTAAGCAACGAGGAGAGACGAACTGGATGCTTTTGAGCCCATGTGGCCTGAAATCTCTTTAGAGTGCGATCCTTTGTCCAGCAGTGGGAAGAGACAGGTAAAAAAATAATGGTATTTCCTCAGGTGCTGAGCGGTTGCGTGGCAGCGCTGTTCGAGTGCCGGTACGCGGACGCGCGCAAGTCGCTGGCGGGCGTGGTGCGTGCCCTGCGCGCGCCCGCCGCACGCGCCGCCCTCGCGCGGGACCTGGCGCGCCGCCTGCCCGCGCCCAAGCATCTGCTGCACCACCACCAGTTCGAGCTGCTGGTCAGGTACGTACCCACCACGCAGTACCACGCGACCTGGCGCGCCGCCTGCCCGCGCCCAAGCATCTGCTGCACCACCACCAGTTCGAGCTGCTGGTCAGGTACGTACCCACCACGCAGTACCACGCGACCTGGCGCGCCGCCTGCCCGCGCCCAAGCATCTGCTGCACCACCACCAGTTCGAGCTGCTGGTCAGGTACGTACCCACCACGCAGTACCACGCGACCTGGCGCGCCGCCTGCCCGCGCCCAAGCATCTGCTGCACCACCACCAGTTCGAGCTGCTGGTCAGGTACGTACCCACCACGCAGTACCACGCGACCTGGCGCGCCGCCTGCCCGCGCCCAAGCATCTGCTGCACCACCACCAGTTCGAGCTGCTGGTCAGGTACGTACCCACCACGCAGTACCACGCGACCTGGCGCGCCGCCTGCCCGCGCCCAAGCATCTGCTGCACCACCACCAGTTCGAGCTGCTGGTCAGGTACGTACCCACCACGCAGTACCACGCGACCTGGCGCGCCGCCTGCCCGCGCCCAAGCATCTGCTGCACCACCACCAGTTCGAGCTGCTGGTCAGGTACGTACCCACCACGCAGTACCACGCGACCTGGCGCGCCGCCTGCCCGCGCCCAAGCATCTGCTGCACCACCACCAGTTCGAGCTGCTGGTCAGGTACGTACCCACCACGCAGTACCACGCGACCTGGCGCGCCGCCTGCCCGCGCCCAAGCATCTGCTGCACCACCACCAGTTCGAGCTGCTGGTCAGGTACGTACCCACCACGCAGTACCACGCGACCTGGCGCGCCGCCTGCCCGCGCCCAAGCATCTGCTGCACCACCACCAGTTCGAGCTGCTGGTCAGGTACGTACCCACCACGCAGTACCACGCGACCTGGCGCGCCGCCTGCCCGCGCCCAAGCATCTGCTGCACCACCACCAGTTCGAGCTGCTGGTCAGGTACGTACCCACCACGCAGTACCACGCGACCTGGCGCGCCGCCTGCCCGCGCCCAAGCATCTGCTGCACCACCACCAGTTCGAGCTGCTGGTCAGGTACGTACCCACCACGCAGTACCACGCGACCTGGCGCGCCGCCTGCCCGCGCCCAAGCATCTGCTGCACCACCACCAGTTCGAGCTGCTGGTCAGGTACGTACCCACCACGCAGTACCACGCGACCTGGCGCGCCGCCTGCCCGCGCCCAAGCATCTGCTGCACCACCACCAGTTCGAGCTGCTGGTCAGGTACGTACCCACCACGCAGTACCACGCGACCTGGCGCGCCGCCTGCCCGCGCCCAAGCATCTGCTGCACCACCACCAGTTCGAGCTGCTGGTCAGGTACGTACCCACCTTCCATCAAATATATCGCACCTTTAGAATAGCGTATTTGACTCTATTTTTTTATTGTATCTATATTTATTGTATGATCTAAATACTATAGAAATTTTTAAATCCGTTCAGAATGAAAGAAGTTAGAAACGTTTTAAATCTATTAGTGGGAGTGACAGAAAAGAAATGCAAAACAAACATAGTGACGTCACTAGGGTTATTATACATTACAATGTGAAAGAGACAGCAAGATGTCCCCACAAGACCCCTACCCTTTAATTTTAAATATGAATATTTGCCTTATGTGACTAACTACTTTAATACTTTTTGACAGGAAGGCTTTATTTATAACGTATTTGTGTTTGTAAGCGAAATAATACCAAAAATCGATAATAGTCAAGTAGCCTATTAAAGCGACGTAATCCAAAAAAAAATTATCATCATCACAACGCCGAGCTCTATCAGCGAGTGTATAGGCAGACGAGCAAGCGGCTCATCTGATGGTAACCGGCTACGGCTACATGTCGTGTCGTGACGGCTACGTGTCAGTGTTTAAGGCTAAATAAAAGACTAACATGTTTTTTTGCGTAGGTTACATTTTTTATAATCAATGTATTTACAATTAATCATCGTCGTTGTTATTTTCAAAGGTCAGGGTGATGAGCATACAGGCCATTTTTTGCCCCAACCCCTCATCGTTTTTTGGTGACAGGAGGTATATTGTCGCATCGTATTTCCCGTAAATTCCTCTCCCTGGAAGCTCTTCGTAATTGAATACGTAGTCGATGACGTCATAGGTTCCCTAAAATAAAATTTATTATTCAATGTGGATAGTGCTCCTCTACAATCGAGAGTACGATAAAGAGGTGTTAGGTCTCAGTCCACCACGCTTACTATCTAACTACGCTGGGTTACCGACCCAAAGTTGGGTCTTGGCCTCCAAAACGAGATTTCTCCAGCTCTATTCTCCACCACCTCTCGCCAATTACTAATTCGAACTTGGCGCAGGTTACGACCCACCACGCTAGCATAGTTTTTATATATAAATATACATCTACCGGTGGTACTGGGCACTCGGGCGGGTCGATTGCTGCTGACGTCAACACTTTCTTCATATTATCCCCGCCATACTTCTCAATGAATGAGCACGCGCAGTCGTCAGCGAGTATCTGGTACGGTTTGCACCCTCCGTCCACGTACTTGCACGCTTCTATTAGTATCTGGAATATAATCAAAATAAATATCTTCGATCAAATATACACTAGATACACAGTTCCCTGTAAAAGTTCTGTTAAGAAGTGGAACCGATGCATGACATGAAAAAAAGTAAACAAAAAGATCACATATTCCAAATATATTAACACAAATTCCACCTTATTCCTGGAGCTTAAAGTAAGTTTTCACATAATATTGTCTAAAGTTCTGTGACGTTTCAGAAGCAACCGTCGGTGCGTGACTGAAGGCGAAAGAGTGCTTAAAGCACTCTTTTTTGGTTCCATTTTCTAAGCGCTCATGTTGTATCTAGTGTATATTTGATCGAAGATAAATATACTCAACTGTCTCAGTGGAGCAGTTGTAATACGGTACGATTAAAATGCCGAAGTCTCGGGTTCGAATCCCGGCTCGGGCAAGAGTGATATTGGATTTTTCTATTCATTATCATCCCGGAGTCAGAACTTTGTACCTGATATGATAATGGACTCGCTCCCTATCACATCGCGGGAGGGAGTTTTTGGTAGCACCTCTAGCTAGCTCTAGAACAAAACGTGAGTTTATGTATGTATGTATACATATATGTAAGTATGACTCGCGATACTTTTGCACATTTTAAAAAGTGGAAAAATACACTTTAAATGCGACGTCAGAATAATCAACTGTCCATCACTGAGGCTCGAGCGTATCATCAAAATAACAAAGCTAGCGATAGCACATGCGTCGCGCCCACGAATAACTTGTATCAAAAACATAACTATAAGAAAAAATACTTACACCGTAATTAAGATCCAAAGCATTCTCAAGAGTAACGTGTAAATTAAATCCGTCGTGTGTCCTGTTCACTTTCCTCCTAGATATCTCGTACTGCAACGGGTATATGTCGTCGTTGGGGCATTTCATCACCTTCATCACCGTCCAGCCGCCAGGACCCTGACACAAACATTTTTATGAATTTAACTCTTACCAGCAGTCCGGCACGAGTCCGCCCGGGTGCAGATACACTATTTAAAATTACAGGCAAAATGTTCATTTCCGATTATGAATTCAGAAAATCGACCAATCATACCTAACAAAATTTTCACGTATTTGCTAGGTTTTTCACTGCCGCTTTCCTTCTAGAGGTCATAGCGAATTGATATATAACCTGTAGCATTCCTCGATAAATGACCGAATCAGACACAATATGATTTTTTATTCGAATTAGTAGTTCCTGAGATTAGAGGTAAAAAACAATTTTTTTTTTCTGGTTTTTCTATTCATTATCAGACCGGAGTCAGAAAAATGTGCCCGATATGGCGATAGGCACCCTATTATATCGTGAGACGTAAAGAAAAAATCCTAGTTTATGATACATCTATGGTTAATATGCTCATTTGTCTGTAACATTAATGCCAATAAAAATACTTACAATCATACCGATGTCAAAAGCGGATATAATAGATATAGCGCACAACAAAAGCAGCGCCACGACCATGGTCACTTCCATATTAACTGTTTATTACAATACCAGCTAGTTAAATAACATACAGATGCCGTGTCGGAAGGCCATTCTGATCCTATCTGAAATAGTACCAACCATGATTACAATTGTCGGTGATAGATATTTTTCCAATTATTTTGTCAACATCATGCATGTTATCCAGTAGCAGGGTCTGTGGGTTCTAAACTGTAAGTCTTGGGTTCGATTGCTATGTCGCGCATTTACTTTGTATTTGTAAATTGTTGGTTGGTTTCCTACGACTTACAGCCGCTGCCAATAAACAATCCCAATCCAAAAGAACAATGATAATACTCCATACATTTTTTTGTTGTAATTTTTTTTGTGTGTATTGAGATGAAAAATATTTTAAAATATAGATTTCGAATTCCTTATCAATTATTTCTTAAAATTTACTATTGTAGCAAGCCTAGGAAAAAAGATATTCCACTATAAAGTTTTACAGATTTTCTACATCTTATCAAACTGTGGGTAGTTAATGTTATTTTGTTGCATTTATATTGGCGTGAGGCAAAGTTATGACGCACAAATAAAAGTAAAAAAATATATTTTACACGCAATTCAAATATCAAGTACTTATTTATTTTATTAATCTAATAGTAATATCATGTGCAATGAAACAAAAAGGAAACAGGGACAACTATTTATTATTATTTGCACAATAGCGCTTTCGGGTGACAGAAACAAATTGTTATTCCTTAATTAATTAATCAGTGATTATTTTGCTTTTCTCACTTCTCTGCACTATTTTTTTACATTAATTATCTGAGAAAGATAATGCAAGAAAGCCAGTCAAGCTTATATTTTAAAAATGGCAACATTGAAACGACATAACGCTTCTCCAATAAAAATAAAGCAAATATCAATAGAGTTTTACGAAAAATGTGTTTTCGTAATTCAGGCTTAGGTACGCCGTGAGCTAGGCACCAAAATAGCTTAGAAAATTAATTATTAACATTTTTATACATGAAATTTATAGACGCTTAAGAATTGCATTAACAATGATTTTACCAATGTTCTTTGCCGTTTGAGATTGACAGCTCAATCTTTTTTCTGATACTATATTGGCAATAATCAATCTCAGTAGTGTAAAAACTATGGCAACATAGTAAATGACAAATCGAAAAGTAGAAAACAATCCAAATTGACTTCAATCAAATTTTTTCGATTGATTATTGGCATCGGCCGTTAAGGTCGATTAATTACAAGTTGCACGGGATACAGCATATTGTAAAGGCGGAAACATATTACTGAAACACCACGCCACCCGACCCGACGCGACACTTGTTGAAACAAATCAACTCGTAGTATTTTCTATGACCAGAACCGCAATACGAACACGCCACGCAACGTAGCATCGCGTGTTCGTAGTGTGGTTCTAGAAAAACTGAAATGATATCAGCTTTCAGCTAAGATAACATAATTGCCATATAGTAATGTGGCCTAACCACTCTCAATCGTACTCTCGATTGTAGACGAATGTCGTGCCCAGAAGTGGGACGTATATAGGTTGATTCAGATAATACTATCTTTCCCTACTTCACTGATAGATGCGAAATTCTTCACCTTTTGGTTTAATCAAAATCGTCTAAAAAAACGGTACTGGAGTTGAATAAATATACTTGCTTAATGGTACATGCATTCGAGTGAAAGGGGTGTGTGTTAGGCTATACCACTTAATGTTCGATCATTATTACCGCTGTTCTCAGTCACAGTCTACTGCTAAAAATAAACATATTTTTCACACAGATCTGTTAGAAGTTGAACGACCATCGTCAACATGCTGGTAGCACATTTGGTCCATTACCAATAGGCCACCTTGCGCTTATATGTGTGTACTGATGGTCAATCACTACGCACTATAACGGTTAAGGAAAACATTGTGACGAAACCTGCAAACCATAGCGATTCTGAAGAATTTCTATGTATGTGAAAGTCCGCCAACCCGCACTAGGCCATGTTTTTTGGACTATAAGGCGTAATAACCCCTCTCAATCGTACTCTTGATCGTAAAAGAGGCTCGTGCCCTGCAGTGGAACGTATATGGTCTGATACAGATATAAATACAATCATTTATCCCGGTGAGGGTGCAGAGGTCGAACTCGCGGCCTGTCTTTTCAAACCCGGCGTCCAACCAACTCCGCCACGTAGGCTGTCAGAAATCAATGATTTTTTTATCGTATCCATTTATTCCTATTAGTATGAAATGGGAATGTGATGGTTTCCAATGTGTGCCTTGTATATCCATTTTATTCATCCTGCATCGGCAAATATTATGAGCTGCAATAGGGGTATGCACAATGCTTTGTGATTAGTGTATTGACTGGCATCAGACATCAACGCATCTCCATGCCCTATGGTGTTGCAGATGTCCATGGGCAGCGGTGTTCACTTACCATCAGGTGAACCGCATGCTCGTTTGCCCCCTATAATATTAAAAAAAAAAGAAATACACAAGACTACTTTTATCTTACGTTCTCCCTTTAATTTATCTGCTGTAGTGGTCTGGAGACATTTTGTATCACAAAATTAAACAGGTTAATTTCAACCAGAATACGTAAAACCATTTATAAATATTAAATATTTGTTTATCCGATGGTTTTGTCATTCTTTAATTAAATTAATTTTATATACAATTAAGTGCAATATAAATACAATTAAACATGAATATGGGATAAGCAAAGATAAAATAACAAAACAGAATTGTGAATAAAAGTTTATTTGACAAAAAAAACACAAAATTATATTTTAATCATGTACAATAGGCTATTTGACTAGTTTCTGGAAACCATACCACATTATGAAGTGGGGTCTATAGACCTTACAAATAAAGGTTATTTTTAATTACTATATCTATATCATTTAAAAATAAATTTACAAAATACGCTGAATAATTACAGCTCCACAGATTCGTTCGCATATGTCACTCATTCTCAAATCAACCATAGATCAATCAATCAATCAATCGTCCGAATGAGTTTTTGTCAAAAAAATAGAATTATTTTTCGTTCTTCATATTTTATTACATTGGACAAGATAATATTATTAATTAACGGGTATAAATGACAAATAACGCGATTTAAAGGTAATTTTAATATTTAATTTGCTTCTATGCCGTTATCAATCTCATTCATTTCCTGTACGTGAGTAGTTCATACTAATGCATGACGTCATAGCCAATCAAAATCGTTTACGATCACGTGGCGCGAACTCAAAATAAATTAAATTGTAATTGTGGTTTTTAGCCAAAATATACAATATTTTTAATGTGATAGTGAAATATGTTTTAAAATTAAATTATCTACACGGATGGAAACAAATAAGTCAATATTTTTATACAGTCAAATAGCCTATTGTTTTCAATATAATATTATGTCATGAAGCGGAAGATTCAAAACAATGCTTAAGCTGTATATTATCTAATCCCTGTCATCTTTATTGTCGAATCGCAAAGTGACCATGACACAGCCGTACGCCTTGGGCTCCTTGCCTTCGACTTTGGGTTCGAAGATATACGTGGTCGCGTCGAAAGTGCCATAGATGCCGACCGCGGGCAGCTGGCCGTAGTCGAACACGTAATTTGTTACATTTATTACACTCTGAGGGAATACAAATACATTAGATTTAGATAAGTATTTAATAAATAAATAAATACACCCAACAGTCACATACATAGTTCTGAACTCACATGAGTGAGTATCAGAAACCACGAGAGACTGTTCGGTACCACAAACACCCAGACCAGAAACAAAATACCCATGGATTATATAAAAAATTGTCTCGTTTCGGAGCTCGAACTTGCGGCTTCTCGTTTCACAGCCTCCATTGCATAGTATATCCTACTATCAAAATGTCATATGTCTTTAAATAAATGAAATATAATAATGCATAAGCGGCCCGCCGCTAGTGCATTATTTATTTTTATTTGTTATTTTATTGGCCGGGCTCAGCCCCGCCCGGGTGCAATTTTTTTTTTTTGAAAATATTCTATCACCTATGTGCATCAGGGATAATTAACGCTTCTAATGGTGAAAGTTTTTTATAATTCGTCCAGTAGTTTTAGAGCCTATTCAATGTGAACAAACAATCAAATATCTCCTCTTTATAATATTAGTTTAGCCTATACTGTTTTCCTCTGCTGGACATAGGCCTGCTCCAAATTACGCCATTTCACCCTGTCTTCGGATTGTCCATCTTTTTGCATTGCATCCAGCATCTGCCAGCGACCTTACGCAAATCGTCACTCCACCGTTGTAGCCAGAGTAACTACTAGACATATTGAGACTTAACATCTTATGTCTCAAGATGGTGAGTGCAGTGGACTGCCAAGCGTTGCTTTGTATTTCATGGTGTTGGTTGGTTTTGCTATTGTTTATGAGCGGTCGTATCGCTTAAAATCAGGCAAGTGGTATGATTACCTCGCCATTCATTGCAATAAAAAAGAAATCACAATCCAGTTTAGCAACTGGATTGTGATTGCCAGCATGAAAAGATAGAAACTATAAATGATTACCTTCGGTACTGGACATTCGGGAGGATCGATGCCGCCCAATTCTAAAATATCCCTCATGTTGTTCCCTCCATACTTCATGATGAAAGTGCAGATGTGGTCATCCGCGAACATCTCTTGCGACTTGCACCCGCCGTCCATGTATTTGCACGCTTCGATGCGAATCTATGAAAATATACCCTCATTAGGAAATTATCCATTTTTTAATCAGCCTTTGAAAATTAATGGGGAAATTAAAGAGACACTTGTTTACCACAAGAAAAAATATATTAAAGAATTAGCCTGTGTTATATGAATGTAATTTTCTGTTCAATTTAAATGTCCTTTGAATTCAAATTTCAATAAGTCCAGAACTTGATTTCTAGCGTCACTAACCCACAATTCATCATCAGCCTTTAAGTTATTTTTCTTTTATTGATATTAATGGCGAGACAAGCATTTCATTCGCCTGTTGGTAAGGGTAAAAGATACGATTGCTGATGGACAGTAGCAATACTTGGAATTCCACTGCGCTCACCATACTGAGGCATAAGATACTGGTGACTGTCCCGCCCTCACACCCGCCACTGCAACTCCTGTAAGACAGGATCAACAGTGGCGCGCATTTTACTGACACATAGCATTGAAGCTCGGTGAGTCTCCGGAAATGTGTAACTTGTCTTCAACCCGAAACGGCATCAATCATGAAGTAAATAATAGGAGGAGTTGGAAATATTTTTGTCCTCTTCCCTCCGTAGCAAAGACATAAGATGTAAAGTCTCAATATGTCCAGTACTTACTCTGGCTACCATGTACCTCAAACCGAAACACAACAGTACGTTGACACTGCGTGTTGCGAGGGAAATAGAATATCTTTGCGAAAATCATTTATAAATTAGGATTATGTCATTGATGATGATACTTACGCCATAATCATCACTTAAGCCCTGCGAGAAGTTCATGTAGATATTCATGCCGTCGTGCGTCCTGTTCACTTTTTTTCTTGAGACTTCGTATTGTAATTCATACTGTTCAGGGTTTGGGCATTTGAGCAGCTGCAGCACTATCCACTGGCCTTTTCCCTGGATGAAAAAAAAATACAATAATTTTGATAAACGTCTTTTTTTTTGCATTTACGAAGGGCCCCATTTGATCATTTTGCCACGGGCCCCCGATGGTGTAATTACGCCACTGCGAATATGTATATTGTACATTTAAACTTCATTAATTGGCGTCACCAAACAAGAAACTTACGATCATCTGGTCAAAATTCCAAGCTGCTGTCATAGACACAATAAAGAACAGAAGCAGTAATACCGCCATTGTTACTAAAACACATTTGAAAACAGACCTTGTTAAATAACAAATATATGTGTCGTGCAAACAATACATTCAGATTGTATCTCTATTAAAATCAACCGTATAATTGCGTTCGTGGATGTCATGGACATACTTAAAATTCTTGAGATTTGCGATAGATTAAACAAAAGCGATAGATTAAAAAAGATTTCTACGAATTGGGTATTATTTACTACATACATAAATTCGGTCCTGTCCCCAGAAAAGGCAGAGGTTCTGCCAATACATTCACGTTTCGCCTGGTGTATGTGATCATGGGGGCGACCCAGCGCCATATCGGGTAGAAATACCTGACTCTGGACTGATAATGGATAATAAAATCCAATATCACTTTGCCCGACCTGTGATTCGAACCCGAGACCTTAGATTTGCACACGCACCGTAGTACAACTGCGCCACCGAGGCAGTCTTATTATTTACCTACTTATCCTACTAAAATTATAAATGCGAAAGTTTGTACGTTTGTTACCTCTTCATGCTCAAACCACTGGACCAATTTTAATGAAATTTGGTATGGAGCTAACTGAAAACCTGGAATAACACTTAAGCTACTTTTATCCCAACGAAATATAGTATACCCATGGGGTGTTCACGGAATTGAAATATATTCGATACTCTTTCAAACTCAAAGGAATGGCATGGGCAGTTTAAATATTTAAAATAGTTGTCACGGGAAATAGTTCCTGTGTTTCTAAAGGGGACTGGACACAAATATCCCATCAAAAACATCCTGTAAAAAAATTCCAAGTCTCGCAGCTCAGGTTTTCTACCGCAAAAATTTGTGAGATGCATGTTATACCAAGTCGATTAATTTATTTAGTCCTTAAGGGACCTTCTATTTAAAGTTATTACGTTAGTTATTACCATATCAATATTAAAAATTCTTTACGTTTTAAATAAATGGATCGACTTGGCCATCGCATGAAAACATAATGTATCATACAATTTATACATAATGCTGCTGGCCAAGTCGATCTATTTATTTAAAACGTAAAGAATTTTTAATGTTGATATGGTAATAACTAACGTAATAACTTTATATAGAAGGTCCCTTAAGGACTAAATAAATTAATCGACTTGGTATAACATGCATCTCACAAATTTTTGCGGTAGAAAACCTGAGCTGCGAGACTTGGAATTTTTTTACAGGATGTTTTTGATGGGATCTCACGTCTTTTTGTAGAGTCCTACTTTTTTCCTTTTCAGTACTTCTTACTTCTAGAATATCACTAGCGATTTTTTTTTTTTTTTTTTTTTATTGCAATGAATGGCGAGACGAGCAAGCCGTTCGCCTGATGGTAAGCGATACGACCGCTCATAAACAGTAGAAATATTCCACTGCGCTCGCCATCCTGAGACATAAGATGTTAAGTCTCAATATGTCCAGTAGTTGCTCTGGCTACAATGTCCTTCAATCCGAAACACAACAGTGCATTTAAGCAGTGTTGTTTCACGGGAGAAATAGACATTGCGGTGGTACCTACCCAGATGGCCTCGCACATATGAGAGACCTACCACCAGTAAATTTTTCTTAAAGCCTCTGTCTTATGGATTTTTCTTATTTTTGTAGGCATCAATTTATCACAAGTATAGCGGATTTGATTATTAATGTTCTTTCTTTCATTGTAATTGATATTTTCGAGCTATTTAGTCTATTTATTTGCAAGGGCATGTGACATGCTGAATACACCATTTCCTTCTCTATATCCCCTCCTGTTATGCCTCATATATATAGATATCTATCTACAACTATTATTCCATTATATACGGGTACAACGATTCATTAACTGCAAATGTAACTTTGTAATCCTATACATTTATATGGGATTACAAAGTTATTCACGCAGTTGGTCTATCTAGAAAACTAGACACAAATTATGAAATGTTTGAATTTTCCCTTACTTTAGACACTAAACACTAATTATATTCTAAATTTGAAGGTTCTATGTCTGCTAGATGTGCCTTAGACTTTTGATGATCGGTCAGTCAGTCAGTGAGTGACAAAATTACGAAAGTTTGACTAGTTACAATTCTTAAACTACTGGTTCAAATTGAATGAAATTTTAAATATACCGTGTTTACACAATGCCTGCTTAGTAACTGAAAATTCAGGCTTCATGCTTTAGCCACAACGAAGTTATCTATCTATATCTATATCAGCCCATATACGTCCCACTGCAGAGCACGGGCCTACTCTACAATCGAGGTTACGATTGAGAGTGGTTAGGCCATATAGTCCCCCACGCTGGCCTAGTGCGGGTTGGCGGACTTACAACGAAGTTATAGGGGGTTGAAAATGGTCTGAATTGCTTCGAGAAAAGGATGTTACGGCCTATAGCTCGACTTGGACGGGGGCTCGGCCGCGCCCCCAGATATCTGAATCCGGCTGAAGCCGGGCTGTTCCGCTTCTTAATAATATAACTGCGAGTAATTGACTAGTTTCCTTATTTTTTTCGTGGTAGCATTTGTGTCTACAAAAGTCATGCATGAATCGTATCGTTATGCATTCGTTTAAGACGGGCGCTTCGCATAAAATAAATTCGAAAAATCTTGTGTGAGTTAATAAGGATTGAAATTAATAATACCGTGACTAGAATAATGTTAGCTAAATAGGAATGGAACTAGTTTTAGGTCTGTCTACCGCTCAAAAGTGTGAGCGTACGTCTTTATTATATAATCGTGAGGGTAGTCTAATAAGAATTGTAGTCAATGAGTATAGATGACGCCGAGACCTATCAGAGCGGCAGTTTACTTTTAACGTTGATGGTGAAAACAATAGCAAGTGTTGTGTATTATAGAAATTAAGTGCGGTAAAGTGGAAGTGGTAATAAAAAATATTGTTTTGATATTTTTTTGTAGATTAATAAAAACCCTTAGCCTGCGATGCGTTGTATAATATCAAGTTCTGAAAAAATATTTACCTACACGTAAGGACAGTAGTTTAATATTTTATGTGATTTTAGATTTGTAAATCGATTCGTCAATCTTAAATACTCTTTAAACTGCCACATTATAAGAAAAGTACATAAAATCTGTATTCTTAAAAATCGGCAACGCAACTATGCTCTATAGTGTTGCAGATGTTCATGGGCGGCGGTGATCGCTTACCATCGGATGAACCGCATGCTCCTTTGCCTCCTATAATAAAAACAATATAAATATTTATCAGCTAAATACCTCAGGATTTTAGTTACACATTGAAACATTTTGCTAGGTCCCCAACAAAATTAGATATACCACAACAGATACAATGGAGTGTAATTATAATTTAACAGGCCTGTGGAAAGATCCATATCTTATAGCGTGACTTAACACCTACATGCTGTATCGAATAGATAGAGATCAGGTGTGATGATACCATAATAGGATGATTATATGGTGATGATTGTAGACTACCGCTCCTATTTTTAACCAACCTCATGTAGTTATTGTAATCAGACATGTGGAGACCAATGCTGATTTTTATTTTTTTCCAGGCTAATTTCTAATTGATGATGTGAGATTCCATTTCCATTTTAAATTTGTAGTAATATTGACCTTAACTTTATTCTATTAGGATTGTACTGTACTTACCAACAATTCTTATGTATTGTAAATTGTATTATATATATTTGTTGAATCAGCCGATAGAAATTCTTACAAATCCCCATGGTATGCAGGTTTCCTCACGATGTATTCATTCATATTAATAGTGCATGGTTATTGACTATCAATAAACAATATTAATTTACTTTTATGCTATAAATAAATTAAACAGTCCATGCATAGTTCTAACCTCTTAGATCGAGTTTTGTATCGTGAGCATCAGAAACTACGAGAGGCCTTATGTTCAGCAGTGGACATTTTGTGGACAGTTGGAGAAATAAATATTTAAATTTATTTGCAGACTAATGAACTGCGCGCTACAGTCCACGACGGCTATCGACGAGCACTCTATAGCCGCGGCCATGCTGCCGCTCGCCACGGCGTATTGCAGGAAGCTATGCACCGGAGTCATCCAGTACGCTTACATGTGCATACAGGTGGGGGAATATTCACTAGCAGAAGAATATACCTTTTTATATTATTGTAAATAAAATTAATATGTGTTGACATACAGCATAAGAGCTCTTTGATTGCCTACATGACCAATAAATAGATTTAATTTAATTTCATTTGAAATGACCATAGGACGAAATGTTTTGTGTTGACTTTATGAAGGAATATATCTGTTAAACTTATGGTTTTTTGATGAACTCATGACAAGCGATACGACCACTCATGGATAGTAGCAAAACCAATCACAATTAATTACAAAGCAATGCTTGTCATTGCACTGAAATCCTGAGTCATAAGATGTTATCTTTCAATATGTCCAGTAATTACTCTGCCTTTAATGTCCTAACCAAAAGACAACAGTGCATTTACACTGTTTTACGGGAGAAATAGCGATTGCGGTGGTAAATACCCAGATTGCTTCTTCCATATGACCAGTAAATTGTGGTTTTCATAGGGTTGTTCTATTTTTGATTTTATTTGCGCATGTGAGTATTCTCATCCTTCTTAATTAAAGATCTTCCATAATAGCCTTATACAAATTTACATAACATACTCAACAGGAACATCCAGTATGGACCAGCCAGCAGTTCTGGGAGGCGGCGTTCTACCAGGACGTGCAGAAGGACATCAAGGCTTTGTACCTGCCGAGCCCCACTCACCATCAAAGGGTGCCGAGTCCCAGGTAGGTTTATTATTAGCTAATTTTGGCGTTTATGAAATGTCATTCAGATGTTGTAGTCTTAACCGCACTATACACAAAAACCGCCGGCCCGGCGACATTGCCGACTGAACCTGGCGGCCTATAAGAAAGTAATAATGTCGGCGACAAGAGACAGCACATGTCGCCTGTTGACATGTTGGCGACATGTGAAGGCCTCTGCTGACAGCTCGGTTGCCCGGCAACACTCAACAAAGTCATCGAAACGTTTCTAATGTTATTTCGAGTTTATTTTATGTTATGACAACAGCAAAGTATTTCGTCTTAAAATAAGTGAAGCCGGCGGCTTTGTTGCAGTGCGCTCTAGATCTATATGTGTTAGTGAACCGTACTTTTAATTCGTTTCTTAATGAAATGTTTTTAGATGTTGATACGAAGATCTAAAATTCACTATTACTAGTCATTTATTCGTTTATTATTGGTATTTTAATAAATATTTATATTTTAGTTGATAACAGTGGTAGGTCTCTCATATGTGAGAGGCCATCTGGTTAGGTACCACCGCAATGTCTATTTCTCCCGTGAAACAACACTGCTTAAATGCACTGTTGTGTTTCGGATTGAAGGTCATTGTAGCCAGAGTAACTACTGGACATATTGAGACTTAACATCTTATGTCTCAGGATGGCAAGCGCAGTGGAATGTTGCTACTGTTTATGAGCGGTCGTATCGCTTACCATCAGGCGAACGGCTTGCTCGTCTCGCCATTCACGGCAATAAAAAAAAATAATAATAATGTTTTAATACAATGATGCCTTGTTTCAGAGATGACGAGGAGTACATAACGTTGTTGAAAGCTCAGGAACCGAGCGCGTTGGAGATAGCGGCGGAGCAGATGAGGTTATGGCCTAGTTTACCACCAGGTGCGTAGAATGATTTTTTTAGTAATTTTATTTTTATTTTTTATTCGTGGTGGTCTGTTCGTACCCGACCAGACCCGAGTGCCCACATGTTCTGGGTAGTGGCGGGTTGAAACACCAGGGCATAAATTACTTTTGGCGTAATATTTGTATTAACAGTCAATCACCAATGACTGAAAGAGAAAATATCGTGAGGAAACTTGCTTACCATATTAATGCATAAGAATTTCTATGGTATGTAAAGTCCGCCACCCCGTACTAAGCCAGCGTGGTGGATTAATTATAAGGCCTTATCCCAATAAACCATACTCTTGATTGTAGAGCCTCTTGCCCTGCAGTGGGATGTATTTAGGGGCTTATACAGGGTATATCAAGACTGCTACCGAAAACGAAGCCGGGTGGTAGTATAAGCGACTTCTGACACAACGCAACAAAAAAAGTTGAAAAAAAAGCGCCAAATTTTTTTTTGTTATTTTTTCCCTATGACCATATTTGGGTGGTAAATACATTTTTTCCTAAAATAATAGTGTATACCCTTTTATTTATAAATAATCTAAGCTATAAAAGTGTTTAAATTATTATTTTCGCAAAAACAATGGGTTTACCACCCAAAAATCACGATATTTAAAAAATCATAAAAAACAATTGTCGCGTTTCTATGCGAAATTTTTACTTGCATTGTGTTTGTAATCACTAAAACTACCACCCGGCTTCGTTTTCGGTCGCAGTCTTGAGATACCCGGTATAGTAATCCTTACAATATAATAATTCTATATTACATTTTTTTTATTGCAAACCAAATGACATTATTAATGTAATTTTTATAAATATTATTTATCCAGAGAAGCAGCGAGAGTTGATAGCTAGCGAGGAGTCTACGCTGTATAGCCAGGCGATACACTACGCCAACAGGATGGTGTACTTGCTGCTGCCGCTAGAGGGCGCCGGCAGGAGGGCCGAGGCCAAAGGAGACGATACCGACAGGGCCAGCAATAGTATCACTAATAGGTGACAACATACATATTATATTATGCCTCCTTTCTCTTATTCAAATGTTGCTTGGAAGAGACAGTCTCGTGCAATATGGGCAACATACATACATACATAAACTCACGCCTTGTTCCCAGAAGGGGTAGGCAGAGGTGTCAGGGCACCCACATTTCGCCTTGTATGTTCCGTCCCACAATGTGATAGGTGGCAAGCCTATCGCCATATCGGCCACAAATTCCTGACTCTGGGCTGATACTGAACAGAAAAATCCAATATCCTTTGCCCAACTTGGGATTCGAACCCGAGACTTCAGCTTTGTAACCGTACCATAGTACAACTACGCCACCGAGGCAGTTGTATTATAGGAAACATTTCGTTTTTTTTTCATGCTGTTGCATAATTTAAGAGGATGAGTTTAGAATATAAGAAGGTTGTAGTGCAATTTCTATATCCAGATTTTGTAAGTCTTCTGTCTTCCTGAGTCATAAATATATGTCCTATATATGCCGTCTTTACGTATATCTAAATATTTTATCAATAAAATAATAAAAATATCTATTACCTTAACCCAGAAACCTAGTAATCGAACTCGGAGTTATAATTACGTCAGTGGTGGCAGTATTTTTTAATGTTTTGTGCGCGCAAAATAACATGAGAAAATATTTATCTTGTTATTTACAGTGTCGCGGAGTCAGACAGTGTGGATGCTGAATCAGGGTTTGAAGAAGCCGATCCTGGTGAGGCGGGCAATAATGTTATCAAAATGGTCTCCAGATTTGTTGATAAGGTAATTTATGGTCGTGTAATGTTGGGGTCTTCGAATTCAAATAAATAAGACGTGTGTACGTTTGAAAGTATCGTTTATTACTAAAATTTAATTAATATGCACCACTACTACTACATACATATTATATTTATATAATGTGCTGAGTAGGCGTCACACACACAATAGTACTACATTAATATGAAATACACTTCAGTCGCTTTATCACTTAAAATCTTTAGGTATTATGACAATTAGATATGTTTTGGATACGTGCATGATCAACCAATGGATGACGCATGAATTATATTTTGAGAATTTCTACTCAAATGTAATATGCTTTGGTCAACTGCTGAACCCATTATGATAAACTTTTATCGTCTATTTTCTTAATATCAATATATTTTTAAAGTTCTCGTAATCTATACTATCTATACTATTCAGGTATGCACGGAAGGCGGTGTGACTGCAGAGCATGTCCGCTGCCTACACCAGATGATCCCTGGAGTAGTTCATATGCACTTGGAGACGCTGGATGCTGTGGCGAGGGAGAGCCGGAGACTACCACCTGTACAGAAAGTAAGTTAAAATTATTAAAAGTTTTAAATATTTTGATTAACGGCCGATGCCAATAATCAATCGAAAAAGTTAGATTGAAGTCAATCTGGATTGTTTTCTACTTTTCGATTTGTCATTTGTCATGTTGCCATAGTTTTTTCACTACTGAGATTGATTATTGGCAATATAGTATCAGAAAAAAGATTGAGCTGTCAATCTCAACCGGCAAATTTTGGATTAGGATTGTTTATTGGCAGCGGCTGTTAGTGTATTTTGTCCATGATGTTGGTTTTTATCACACTGTTCGTTTAGAATTGGAACAGTGACAGTGCTCATACCCTAGGACCTGACAACTATGAAATCGTATTTTCTAATTCCAGATCAGGTTCACTGTGTGAGTTATTCTATTTAAAATATGAAATAATGTAAAACTAGAATAATGAGTGTATGTCACCGTTAAATTGTGAATACCGTTAGATTATAATCTATCTCGCGAGATTGTGAACTGTCGAAAGATTGTGAACCGTAGGTTAGGTTAGGTTAGGTTTAACAGTTTCACTTCGATAGATTATAATCTACCGAAAAAATAATACGTTAAATTGCAATCAGTTGTTCTTGTTCACAATCTTTCGACAGTTCAAAATCTCGCGAGATATATGTAGGATTTGAATGTTAGTTAAGAAGAAAGATGAGTAGAATGAAACGTTAGACGAATGATTGATATGGACACGTGGTTTGTGTGAAAGAGATGACTAATGAAAGTATTTATGATGGAACGAGTAAGAGGATGAATGATATAGATGTTGAAGTATGCAAGGACGGAATAGAAGAGAACAGTCTGGAAGACGACGGAAGACGTGAAAGACGGAAGACGTATGAAGTGAAGACGAGTTTTATTTAACATTAAATACATTGAAAATTACCAAGACGATCTTTATTTCATTTGACCCGATACAGAACTATTCCCACATATATTATAATCTAACGATATTTACAATTTTACGGTGTCATATATGTGTATGTGACAGGCGCGTATAGTAGCCCCGGCGCTGGCGAGCGGCGAGGCGAGCGCGGCGGCGGCGCTGCGCGCGTTCCTCGTGGCGGACGGACGCGCGCCCGCCACCGCGCTGCTGCCGGCCGAGGGCGCGCTGTTCCTCACCAACTACAGGCTCGTGTTCAAGGGCACGCCCACTGACCCGTATGGTAATGTATTGCACTGTCATAAGTATTAAGTATACATAGGTGGGATAATTTAAAAGCGTAACAAGTAGACATGAATTTAAAAAAATGTATACCCGTGCATTGAACGCTCT
Organism: Hyles euphorbiae; assembly: GCA_023078785.2. Classification (NCBI taxonomy): domain Eukaryota; kingdom Metazoa; phylum Arthropoda; class Insecta; order Lepidoptera; family Sphingidae; genus Hyles; species Hyles euphorbiae. The sequence goes on along the minus strand of CM041042.1, from coordinate 12,644,437 downwards.
TTCTGTAGATACCAAACGTACACGAGCGCAGTTTGCACGTAAGATTAACCAGATGGTTAAGGTTTTAGTTCATGTGAAGGAAAATGGCTTTTTATTTTATTTAGTTTTAAGTCAACATTTTTACACGAATATATATATATATATATATATATATATATATATATATATATATATATATATATATATAATATATATATATATGATATTAATCTATATGATATTATATATATATGATATTAATCTTAAAAATGCTTAATTTAAAGTAAATCGTAGTGTATGAGTTTTAATACTTTGCATTTCCATTTATAATAAACACTGTTATCATAATATTATTATTTGTTTCAGCGTGTGAACAGACAGTGATCCGATCATTCCCCATATGTTCTTTGACGAGAGAGAAAGTAGTGCGGACGCATTATCTGCCGCATCTAGAACAATCTCTGCAAGAAGGACTACAACTAAGATCTGCTACATTCCAACTCATTAAGGTATTGTTTTTTATTAATTGGCAAGTGTAATAAGAAAAGTCTGTTTTCAGTAAGTTATTGAATTTTACTGTGGTATCATTTAGACAAAAATTACCTACATTCTACTTGATAAAAATGATTACCTCGATGGCGCAGTTGTACAACGGGGCGGACAAAGTGTCATTGGAATTTTATATTCATTATCAGATCGGAGTTAGGAATTTGTGTCCCACATCGTAGACGAAACACTAGGCGAAATGTGGGTGTTCTGGTTGCTACCAGGAGAACCTCTGCCTACACCTTATAAGAAAAAAGCGTGCATTTATATATGTATGTAATAATGATCTAGATCCATGATAAATATATCATCGGTATCAATATCTATATATTTGCCACAGAGGGCGTACTGTTCCTCACGCAGGTGTATCGATATCGATATCTCTATATGATATGAACGATGTATGTTGTCGCAGGTGGCCCTAACGATGTCGATATCTCTATATGATGTGTACGATGTATGTTGTGGCAGGTGGCCCTAACGATGTCGATATCTCTATATGATGTGTACGATGTATGTTGTGGCAGGTGGCCCTAACGATGTCGATATCTCTATATGATGTGTACGATGTATGTTGTGGCAGGTGGCCCTAACGATGTCGATATCTCTATATGATGTGAACGATGTATGTGATCGCAGGTGGCCCTATCGATATCTCTATATAATGTGTACGATGTTCATCGCAGGTGGCCCTCGACGAGGAGGTGTCGAGCGAGCAGGCGGAGTCGTTCCGCAAGCAGCTGGCTCGGCTGCGGCACCCGGAGCACCCGCTGCTGCACTTCGCGCTGGCGCCGCGCCCCGGCCCGCCGCCCGCCGCCGCGCAGGCCAAGCACCACACGCTCAAGTATGTACATACATACATACATACATACATACATACACCCGCTGCTGCACTTCGCGCTGGCGCCGCGCCCCGGCCCGCCGCCCGCCGCCGCGCAGGCCAAGCACCACACGCTCAAGTATGTACATACATACATACATACATACATACATACACCCGCTGCTGCACTTCGCGCTGGCGCCGCGCCCCGGCCCGCCGCCCGCCGCCGCGCAGGCCAAGCACCACACGCTCAAGTATGTACATACATACATACATACATACATACATACACCCGCTGCTGCACTTCGCGCTGGCGCCGCGCCCCGGCCCGCCGCCCGCCGCCGCGCAGGCCAAGCACCACACGCTCAAGTATGTACATACATACATACATACATACATACATACACCCGCTGCTGCACTTCGCGCTGGCGCCGCGCCCCGGCCCGCCGCCCGCCGCCGCGCAGGCCAAGCACCACACGCTCAAGTATGTACATACATACATACATACATACATACATACATACATACATACATACATACACACATACACACATACATACATACATACATACATCCGCAACATTGTAACGAGGCCCTTATCAGGAACACACCTTCAACAAACCATACAGGTTATATCAAAATCTACCGAAAGGTTAACGCCACCTGTGAAACGAGAGACCGCGGGTACGGTCCCCGCATCGAGAGAAATGTTTATCGTCGCGTTTGAGTGGCATTTTTTTTTAATAAAATAATTATGTATACCCTTTTATTGTAGAGGCGTTATGTTACGCTAGGGTTTAAATTATTATTATAGCAAAAACTAGATTTTCCACCCAAACATGAGGATATTTAAAAAATAACAAAAATCGCTTTTCCTTGCGAAAGTTTTGCTTGTAGCCATTAAAACTACCACCCGGCTTCATTTTCGGTAGCAATCTAGGTATACTCTTTATACATATCTGAACATATAGATGCAAATCGTACTGTGAAGTGTATATCCAGGAACAAATATATCCTCGGATAACCAGGCGTATGTCTTATAGAAAACACTCACCCTCGTACGTGCATGCACGTATGCACGTACGTTCCATACGGATGCGTATTCGTACACAATATGATGCTATAATGAATTATTAGACTGTTTAGCACAGCAAACATGCTACAATGAATGATGCGAGAAACTGCTACTGTACAGTTTCTACAAGCATGGCACGCTAAAATAACTACATAAGCACACATAGGAAAAGAAATGGAAAGATATTAGCATTCCATAACGCTCAACTATAGACCTATACACTTCCCATTATCCAGCGAAAAATATCCACGCCGAAGTAGCTCTATTTTTCGTACAATTGAATAAAATCTTTATCACGATAAGTATAAACAGCGATTTGACTGTGCTTGAGTATTGTAAAAGTCTATGTCCAACGGTAACCGCATAATACAAGGCGAGCTATCTTGCTCTTATTTAAAAAAATATTCTAGTAAAGTAGACGGAATAAAAAATATATTACAAAATAACGATATACAATAAGATTATTATGTATGTTACAGAGGTTTTGCAAAGAAAACGTTATTGAAGACTGCACGAAAAGCTGGATTGAAACCAAAACCATCGAAACGACAGAAATATGTATTACCATCAGCTGATGCGAGATCATTGACTTCCCCACCTTTGATGTCGTCGTTATCTGCAGACACGCTGTCTTGTAAGTAGTTGGAATCTTATAGGGTCCGATATTCTAGTTGTAGACAAAGATTCAACATTATTTTGAATCCACAAAGCTAGTAAAGAGCTTAAGTGTAACCCCTTTTAATCATACTGTCGATTGTAGGGCTACCTCTAATGCCGTTCGTCGCTCTCCAAGACCCAAAAGACATGTTAACTATAAAAAATATTTTAAGTTCTAGTTAATAATAAAATGTTAAAACTAATGGGGGAGGGATGGCATGTATGCAGTTGTTGACGACTGTCACTTACTAATAAACGTACTACGTAGCAACACGCTTGTTTCACTGTGGACAAGCATATTAAAAAGAAACTATGTTTTTTTTCAAATTCAAATTCTTTATTTTACTTGTGATACATAGGTTACAGGGTTAGTACATACATAGGTAGGTGCTCTATTATTAGCCTGCAAATTGGCATACAAGTGTGACTTCCGTCAGTTTTTATTCCGTCAGTAATTTAATTCGAAATTCATTTTTTTATGGTCATTGTGAGTATGAAAACATAAGTATTCTTTCGTTTTAAGATCACATTGATGGGAAATAAACATACATACGTACGTATCCCATAGGGGTAGGCAGAGATTATAGACCGCCACTTTGCTCGATCCTGACATACTAGTATGAATATAATCATCAATCAATCAATACATACTAAAATCAATATAATAAATATGATATACTAGTATGAATATAATCGTTATATTTGTTCCCAGTGGAAGACCTAGACCTGGGTGGCAGTGAGACGACGGAGGCGCCGGCGGCGCGCACGCTGGAGCGCGTGCGCGAGCGCATCTACGCGCGCGACTGGGCGCGGCTCGGACTCGCGTCGTCGCCGTTCCGACTCACGCACGCCAATGCCGTGTACACGCTGTGCAGGAGGTATTGTCATTTGTGTTACATTGATGCTGGTGTTGGTATTTTGAGTAGTTAGGGTAAGGTTTTTTGATATAATTGATTTTATTAACATTTAAAAAAAAAGTTAATTTCCACGAGTTTAGGAGCATAGTTTTTAAAGCCATTATTGGGCGTATTTTCAAATTTATTGAGTTTGTCCTATACAATGTTTCAAGTACTATTAGTTAAGAAATATCGCACCTTTAGTATTAAAGTCACCAAGAATCGGATCAGATGGGAAAACATCCTGCGCGAAGGATTGCTTCCATGATGAGTCACGACCCCCAGCATTGGGGAATACACGCGAGGAGGAGTATTAGAGTGACTTAATAAAAATAGTTTTTAGCTTTTAATCATATATTGGCTCAAAATGACTACGTGTATATGCATCAACCTGTTATTAAAGAAGGACCTATTGACACGTGAAAGACAAAAAAATGTATACTTCGATCTTCTCGAAGTATCTTCCATAAGTACAAAAATTCTTATGTATCTTATTTTTAATGAATAAAATAAGACTTTTTTTTATTAAATATCTTTAATTTTAAAATTGCGATATAATACATTGTGTATATGATTTCAGTTACCTAAGAATAGTATGTATGTGTGTATCCATCAACTAAGCATCCCCTTACATTGCAGTTACCCGGCGGTGGTGTGCGTGCCCGAGGCGGCGGGCGAGGAGTGCGTGGTGCGCGTGGCGCGCGCGTACAGACACCACCGCCTGCCCGTGCTCACCTGGAGGCATCCGCGCACGCGCGCGCTACTAGCCAGGTCATTACTTCATACTTACTATGTTCGGTGAAGTTGAATACTGTGTTAAATGGTAGTGGAAGGGAGGAGTTTATGGTAGGGTAGGGGAGGAGTTATGGTACTGGAGGGAAGGAGTTATGATAGGAGAGGAGAGGAGTTATGATAGGGGAGGGGAGGAGTTGTGGTAGGGGAGCGGAGGAGTCGCGGTAGGGCAGGGGAGGAGTTATGGTACTGGAGGGAAGGAGTTATGATAGGAGAGGAGAGGAGTTATGATAGGGGAGGGGAGGAGTTGTGGTAGGGGAGCGGAGGAGTCGTGGTAGGGCAGGGGAAGAGTCGTGGTAGGGGAGGCGGGGAGTTATGGTAGGGGAGGGGAGGAATTATGAGGAATTATATATAATAGAGGGGAGGTGTTATGGTGACAGAGGAAAGTGGTAATGGTAGGAAAGGGGAGTAGTAATTGTAAGGAAGGGGAAAGGGGGAACGAAAAGAATTGTCAACATTTTGCAAGTCTAACACGCGAGTACCACTGTGAAAAGACAGCGGAGAAATCCGTGCCCACACGAGCTACTTAATAAATACGAATGATAGTTGCAGGCAGTGGTAGGGGTATATTAGGCGATTTTACGATAAGCGACAACAAAATGTGTTTGTATTACCAACTTTCTGCCGAAGCGGATATTTCTTAGAATTATTTATACAAATGCTTAAGCTAAAAAGTAAATTAAAATAAGTAACTTTTCATTGCAGATCAGCAGCGTCACATCATAAAGGCGTAATGGGAATGCTTAAAGCGTCGCATCAAACACAAGGCGCCGCGCAGAGTGGCACTGAAACTACATCCAGCTTAGAACAGGTTTTAATCACTTCTTTTTTATACTGATTGCTATTATAGTGTTACCCTTCATGGCGCAGTTGGTTAGACTCCGGCTGTGAAACAAGAGGGCGCGGGCTCGATCCCCGCACCGAGAAAAATGTTTGTGAGGCCCACATGTATTTGTTTTGGGTCTGGGTGTTTAGTCACCTTGATTGCTCAAAGGCTAAAGAATCTCTGAATTACTTTATTACACACACGACAAGAGTTAGTCTTAATTTGAGGTCAAGGCTATATGTGTGACTATTGGGCGTACATTCACATGAAAAATACATACATACATAATATATCACCTTTACCCTACTGGAGTAACTACTTTCACTAGTTTATTTATCATTTTACAATATTTCCAGGAGCGATACCTGTCCATGATAGTGGCTTGCACGCCCACGTCTCGGGGAGATCTGGAGGACTCCAGCCTCAGTCTGGACTCGCTGCTGTTGTGCTGCGAGGACCAGCAGCCTACTCATACCCCACTGCTTACTAAGGCGGCGGGCACTCTTGGGTGAGTATATTTTATAATAAGACATAAGTGAATGGTACATACAGGGTATATCAAGACTGCTATCGAAAACGAAGCCGGGTGGTAGTTTAAGAGCGTTTATACCCTGCACGCGCTTTTTGGCTTAAAAACAGGACTTTTCAAATGAGTTAATAGCCACCAATAAACAATTTAAAGGAAAAATAATTATTACTAATTTTAGAAAAGGTTGTCATCTAGGGATTTTGGTGGAAAACATTATAGATTGATGGATAATTTGTGAGTACTATACGGATTACTGAACACAAGTTTCGTTATTTAGGCTTTAAATGGCAATTTAGAAGCTTAAGATATCCTTAACCACTAAATATAAGATGAAAATAAAAATATTATCAGACTAATAAGACCCTTATGGAGGGATTTTGCTGAGAAAAATAATCTTTTTGTATTTAGTTCCTGAAAAATAAAAATTTAAACAAAGCGAAATTATTCAGAAACTCTCGTCAAGAACATATTTTTTTTCACCAACTTATCGTACATAATTTTTTAAGGCAATTGCATATTATAATAGAAGAACATCTTATCAATAAATTACCATTTTTATATTTCAACAAAATTAGTTTTCATGTTTTCTACAAATATTTTAAAAACCACTATAAAACACGCTGTCCGACGTGGATCAAATCAGACCGCCTCAAGGCCTTCTAGAGGGAGCACGTATCGCTCGTCGCTCCGGCCTGGCTGCAGTCGATTATGCCGCGCGTAGTAAAAATAGCCACGCGCGGAATGCGATTACCACATCTTAGTACTTTGGTAGTAAAATATTTAATTATTTTTATTACCTACAATGATTTTGTAGTGAGTATAAATTATGTTTCAGGTAATATAATGGGACGTAATTCCGAGGCTAAATTATGTTATGTATTGTAATATAAAATTAAATATAATTCGTAATTGTAAGGGGTTGTAAGGCCCCTAACAATATTTATGTGTTCGAACACGAAATGATTAATAAAACGTCCGTAGTGTCTACTGATTGAACACTGATTTGAATGCAACTTAACAATGTAATAATAACGAAAATATGATTAGTATCCAAAATTTGTATTATTCTTTGCTTGCACAGTAATATTTGTCTACTTATAATGCAAATAAAATATTTTTATGATATTATATTACAGTTACATTTCAATTGAACATTTGAAGCGCACGGATCAAAGTTGTTTGAGCCGATTGTATAGCGAGCCGACGCGGTAGCTCTACGCACACAGCTTTGGTCGCTTATGTGTGCGTGAAATTAACGAAGAAATACCTATAGTTGACTTTGCGCTCAAGGTGTATACGCTCTTAAGTGACTTCAGACACAATGCAACAGAAAAAGTTGCAAAAAAGCGACAATTTTTTTTTTAATTTTGTTCCTATGACCATATTTGGGTAGTAAATACATTTTTTCGTAAAATAATAGTGTATACCCTTTTATTGATAAATAATCTAAGGTATAAAAGTGTTTAAATTATTATTTTAGCAAAAACTATGGAAATTTAATAAATCATAAAAAATTACTGTCGCGTTTCTTTGCGAAATTTTTAGTTACATTGTGTCTGTACTCACTAAAACTACCACCCGGCTTCGTTTTCGGTAGCAGTGTTGAGATACCCGGTATAATGATATCTAATGTACAATATCCGGCAAACTTCTAGAGCAAATGACCTTGACTGCGCAGAACCGTATTTTAGATCTCTTTGGTATGAAGATCGGGGCGCGACGGCAGAGGAGATCGTATCGATCGCCTTATTGGTCGATCAGTCGCACCTTGCGCCCCGCACCGCACTCACGTTCCGCTTGCTCCCGAGTACACTTGCGTACAGTGAAAAGTGAATCGCCATTAGTCGTTGAAGTTATTTCTTATAATTGTTTGTTGATTTTATTGTTATTCTGTTTGTTGACTTTATTTTGCATTGATACAATTTTATCAGACCACAATCTGCATCTTAGAACCGACATATGTGTCTGCTGTTGTAAATAGATGTATAAAATAATAATATAAATAACATATATACATTTCAGCTTTGCTGAAATAAATTATTTTTTTATAAAATAGCTTTCAAATTATATGAAATATAGTAGGAACCGGAATAAGTGTCTGCCATTCATTTTTTCTATAAAACATATTATATACTTTAATATATCAAAAGGACAGACATGCTGCGATCACGTTATTAAAGTAAATTTTTATGCCTTTTGACTTCTAGGCACCCTCAAAGGAACCCTCGATGGGAATAGCGAACCCCTATTTCACCAATGGCAGGTGACACAGTATACCTGGAATTACTATGTAGTTTGTTACTTTCCTCTAAGTCTGCGGAACACTCGCTCTTAGACTATATTTATTAACATATATTTTTGTGGATGTTCTAATAAATATATAAATAAATAAATATGTTGTTTTTCATACCTTATCAAACAGAGTAACCATTTTTTATGCACGTAAGTGTACGATGCGCGAACTTTCCCCCACTACGTCAACTAATGCTCAAAAAGTTTGCCGGGTATTGTACAATCTGGCTTGAAAGACCCAAATTAACTGACCCGTTTCACTAGAATGATAATGGTAGTTGATACTGCATTTTAATGGTATTTACTGGTGGTAGGTCTCTCATATGTGAGAGGCCGTTTGGGTGGGTACCACCGCATTGTCTATTTCTCCCGTCAAACAGCAGTTTAAATGCACTGTTGTTTTTCGGATTGAAGGACATCTTAGCCAGAGTAACTACTGGACATATTGAGACTTAACATCTTATATCTCAGGATGGCGAGCGCAGTGGAATGCCAAGCATTGCTTTGTAATTCAAGATGTTGTTTGGTTATGCTACTGTTCATGAGCGGTTGCATCGCTTACCGTCAGGCGAACGGCATGTACGTCTCGCTATTCGCTGCAATAAAAAAAAAACACATCACACATGACTCGGTGTGCCCTGGGATTTGGCATTTGGGATGTGGCAGTCGCGTTTGGGCAGTTAGCAACAGGCCACCAAGCCTTCAATATGATAATTTAATTACAAAATAATGATATGTGATCGCACAGGGTGCTGGGTCGCGGTAGTGGCGGTAAGGGCGGCGCTGGGGCCCGGCACTTCGGTCGCTGGGGCTCGCTCAAGGACCGACGGCAACCCTCGCATCTAGAACTCGCGCCTAGACATCGACTCTCTACCGCTGATGTCGACTCCGGTGGGTACCACTACATTATTTACAAAACATTTGTTGATCTTATTCATAGATTGTAAACCTATTTTAGTTAACAAATGTTTTGTCTTCTTCACTCAAACTTATTTCAAAAGTAGTCAGAAAGAGACAAAAGATTCGATAATTAAAATAGTTTATAATTTGTTTATCGATACTTTCATGTGTGTAGTAATATGATATGTGACATGATAGTGTTGATTAGTCTGATTATATTTATGTAATTTCCTCAGTTCTGAGTAATTTCGTTGCTGGTGTAAAGATAAGTGATTCGTGAGAAATTGAGCTATAGCGTGCAGTGTAAATCATATGTATTCCATTGTTAATCTATTGACAAGTTAGATAAATTCAGCCTCACTTGTTTTTATGACTTTTAGACGCATACTTTTTTATTTAATAAATATTTTTTATCTACATTTAGTATTGATTTTTTGTGGTTGAAGATAATAATGTTACATACATGATACATATATAAGTTATAAATACACGCATTTTTCCCAGAACGGGTTGGCAGAGGTCGTACCAGGACACCCACATTTCACGATTTACGACGTGACAGGGGGGAGCCTATAGTGATATCAGGCACAAATGATAATAATATAAGAACAATATAAAGACGTATGTCCTCGTGTGGTCCAGTGGGCGGTCACGGCAGCAACGGCGGTTCGTGGTGGTCCGGCAGCGGCGAGGGCACGCGGCGCGCGGCGCTGTACGTGCTGTCCGACAAGGGCGGCGCCGCCACGTGCGCGGGCGCAGAGCTCGTGCCAGTAGAGTATCCCGACGCGCGCGCCACGCGACACGCCTTCAAGAAACTCATGCGCGCCGCCGTGCCGTCCGCGCCGTCGCAGCCGGATGATCCGGGGTTCCTCAGGTATATTACAAAATATAAACCATATGTTATACTCACTACTACTTATTTACCACTTTGTACCAAGTTAAAAAAAAACGGCCTTGTAGTTTTGTCAAAACACGTGATTTTAGTTTTAAAAGATTTTTATCAACCCATATAGATAAGTTTTAAAAGTTTGCACAATGTCACCTGAAGTGATGATAAACATGTGTGTTAAAAATATCATATGTCAATATCACTCTTATACCAACACGCCTGGTGCCGAATGCATTCATATTCACACAAAAGTATGTGGTTGGGCTTTATAATGATGATGATGACATTGTCGAAATATGAGCGTGTGAAAGCGCGAGTGACCTTGATATCTCTGCTGATATTTTAAATTCTCCACATCACAACTAATATTGATGCTGTTAAATGCAGGTTCTTTAAAAAAAACTCTATAATGTTATAAAATAATTATTTAAATAATATTTCCAGGTTAATAGAAGACTCTGGTTGGCTATGGCAACTCCGACAGTTGTTCCAGCTGTCGGGAGCCGTGGTGGACTTATTAGACCTGCAAGGTTCGTCTGTCCTTTTATCCTTGGAAGATGGATGGGATGCCACCGCACAAGTAAGCTATATAATCCTTGTTATTCCTCAATATCTATCCTCATATTGCTTTTCAGTATTAAGACTATCAAGAATCTGCTGAGTTTAAACCGCTTCACTACTTTAAAGTTAATTCACTTAATTAGGACCTTTTGTAATGACTTGATGCAACTGTAATTTTTATTCATAGATGTTTTCTCATTGTTATCTGCTTTACCTACCATGCGGAAAGAAGTCTTATAGATCTTTATAAATAAATAAATAACACGCAACAGTCACATACATAGTCCTGACCCCACACTAAGGTCGAGTCTTGTGTCGTGGGTATCAGGAACTACGATAGACTTTCTGGTCTCACAAACAAGCATTTCTCTTGGTACGAGGATCGAACCCTCGACCTCTCGTTTTACAGGCAGCGTCTAACCAACTATGCCACGGAGGCTGTTTTGATTATATGATTGTAATAGTTAATATTTCCTTTCAGATATCATCACTAGCACAAATCTGCCTGGAACCGTACTACAGGACGTTGGAAGGGTTCAGGATAATCGTTGAGAAGGAGTGGCTGGCGCTCGGCCACAAGTTCCAGCAGCGGTCCAACATCGCAGCCGCGCCGCAGCAGGGATTCACGCCTACATTCCTCATGTTTCTGGATGCTGTGCATCAGGTAACATAGGCAATCTTATATGGATAATTTAACTGGGGGTCTATACTCGTGTTGCTATGATGTAGGAAATTAGACGGTTGGATTTTATGTATTAACAATATCAACAGAAATATCGAGATTTAACGCTAATCTAATTACAGTAGTCTAATAGCAGTAATAACATAGATGTGATGTGGATACGTTTGTGATTCCTTACATAAATTTTTTTAGAGCACAATAATATAATCATACTTTCCGTACAAGCCAGGGCAAATATATGCAACTTAATATTAATATATAAAATCTTCCGTGTGCATGTATGACTGAATTACTTCAAAACGACTAGATCGATTTCGATGCTTTTATTATGTGTAATCGATATAAAAACAATCGATACTACAATCAATACTACAATCGATATCGTATACAGCTGCAGAAGCAGTTCCCCCTCGCGTTCGAGTTCAACGAGTACTACCTGCGTTTCGTGGCGTACCACAGCGTGTCGTGTCGCTTCCGAACCTTCCTGCTGGACAGCGAGGCGCAGCGGGCCGAGCTTGGCATCACCGCAGCGGACGACAGGCGCGCCGATGCTAGCAGGATGGTGAGTTACAACAATAGATAAATATATAAATACAACCAAAAGTCACACACATATTCCTGAGACCAGACTAAGATCGAGTTTTGTGAGATCGATAGCTACAAGAGACTGTTCAGTCTCACCAACAGTCTCTAAACAAATGCTTGTGGTTCACACGAATATTTGTCTGACGTATACTTAAATCACCTTTGAGCTTCAAAATTAACTCTCGACTGGTTGATTTACGACGACTTCCGTCATTATCCATTAAGTAATTATGTGCTTGAAGTTGTCATGTCAACAAATTTGTTTTACATATTTAAGAATCGGCACGATTTTATAGACTTTTACTTTTTTAACCTACTTGTCAATTCACGATCATTTCCCTATTTATTATAATTAATGCATCAACCCATATATTATGTCCCACTATAGGGCGCTGGCGTACTTTACAGTCGAGAGTCCGTTTGAGAGTTTGTAGATATAGTCAACACGTTAGCCTAGTGTGGGTTGCGGAATTGATATACCAAATATTTATATGTATTTTATTATATTATATGCTATAATGTATTTTGTTATACATCAGGGCGTGGAGACAGGCGCGGGTTCGGAGGAGGAGTGCGGCGGGGGCTGCGGTTCGTTCGGCGGGTCGTCGCCGCGCGTGCCGCACATGGGACACTCGCTGTTCGACTACATCGACAAACACCACCAGAAGTCACCCATATTCTACAACTTCCTGTACACGCCTGATCTGGACAACCCTGTAAGTCATGCATTTAAGATTTAATTCAGTTTCTTGACGTAGTGTGCAATGTTGTGGTCGCGGAACATATAAGGTGAAATGTGGGTGTCCTGACACCTCTGCTTAACCTTTTTATTTAATTTTGATTGTGTCATGTCCATATTATTTGAATATTAGTAACGTTGTTTGATAATGGATACAATGTGTTGATTCTATACTGATAAGGATCAATATCGAATTCTCGATAGTCCAAACCAATATTGATCCCTACATATTGTGACTTATTTGGTCAGTCTTATGCATGTTAGTCCGTCATATTATGATAGTCTTTGTAACATAGCAATTAAGGATGCTAGCTTGTCGTGGATACGCCAACAATTAAACGAAAAAGTTGTAAATATTTTTTTATTTATGGATATATCCTGTACTATTAAGACGTGCGCGTGCGTAGGTGCTGCGCCCGGTGTCGTCGGTGTGCGCGCTGGAGGTGTGGCAGTACTACACGGGCGAGGAGCTGTCGCACGGCGCGCCCTACGACCTGGAGCTGCACGCGCCGCCCGACCACGACCACAAGCAGCCGCCGCGCAGGGTCGTCACCGCGGGGTGAGTAACCACTAACACCACCACACCACTTACACTACTCTATAGGGTGTTTATACACCTCAATAAGTAACACGGCCATAATATTATATTTATGATCGTCACCTCAATACTTAATATTGAGTAGAATAATATTAATATTATTATTTATATATGGCCTAACCACTTAATCGTACTCTCGATTGTTGAGGCCCGTGTCCTGCAGTGGGACGTATCCATATACGTCCCACTGCTGATACAGCCTAAACTAAAATGGTTATTGGCTGTAAATATTATCGATACTGGGACATAAATTCTACACACATTGTATTGTACATTAAATCATGGTACAAAATAAAAACACGAGTCCACAACAAGTCCATTTATTATATAACGTCTATAACATGTTTATCGGCATTTCAGGTACGACAGCATCTCCCGCTGCATGCCGGACGCGTTCACTGGGCTGCTGGAGCGCATCCGGCAGCTGGAACTGGAGCTGGGCCACTTGCCGCAGAAGTGGCGCGTCCGCTGGGACCAGCTCGAGCTGCCCAACACTGTGGAGCTGCAGGTGATATTTTAGCTCTTCTAGTTCTTTTATGGTGTTACCAGATAGTAGTAGGGACGGGACGAAATAGAATGGGATGTATAACAGCGACGCGGCGAAGGTGCGACGCTGATGGATCATTTGTAGCTATAATAAAGTATAGGTTAGTATGAAATACGCAAAGCCATCACATAGAGCAGGTGACGGAACGGTTCTGTGTGGTATTTTTCACATTAATCAATACTTTATATTCGAAATGACCATTGGCATTGCATCTGTCCCGCAAGCTGTGATGAAAATATAACAAAAAAGAAGTACTTACCCAGTTCACTACGCATGACTGGTTGCTATACTTACATAATGTTTCCGTGTGCAGCGCAACTCGTCGATGTGCAGCGGCGTGGTGCGTCGCGCGACGCTGTCGTGGCACAAGCGCAGCACGCTGGAGGTGCTGGTGCGCGGCCGCCTCGCCGCCGGCCCCTCCGCCGCGCACCGCTGGGCCGCCGCCGCGCCGGGCGCCACCGCCACCACGCGCTCCGCCATGCCGGACAGGTACGATACTAAATAGTAAATGTAAAAATTTTGCCAAATCCGCGATAAACTCCGTAAATAATAGTTTGAGTTCAATGTAATACAAATACACAATCAATACCGGACATAAATTTGTTCCATGTACAGATGCGGCGCGTGCGGTTCCCCCGCGTGGGGTGGGGCGGGCGGGACGCGCGGCGCGCCGCGGTGCGTGCGCTGCGCGGAGTGCGGCGCCAGCGTGCACGAGCGCTGCGCAGACGCGTACGCGCCGCCCTGCACCAGGCACCGCCAGCCGCCGCCGCCCGACACGGACGCGCACAGGAACAACGACGGTAACGTATACACACGTGCACGCACGCACGCACACGCACACGCACACGGCGCCAGCGTGCACGAGCGCTGCGCAGACGCGTACGCGCCGCCCTGCACCAGGCACCGCCAGCCGCCGCCGCCCGACACGGACGCGCACAGGAACAACGACGGTAACGTATACACACGTGCACGCACGCACGCACACGCACACGCACACGGCGCCAGCGTGCACGAGCGCTGCGCAGACGCGTACGCGCCGCCCTGCACCAGGCACCGCCAGCCGCCGCCGCCCGACACGGACGCGCACAGGAACAACGACGGTAACGTATACACACGTGCACGCACGCACGCACACGCACACGCACACGGCGCCAGCGTGCACGAGCGCTGCGCAGACGCGTACGCGCCGCCCTGCACCAGGCACCGCCAGCCGCCGCCGCCCGACACGGACGCGCACAGGAACAACGACGGTAACGTATACACACGTGCACGCACGCACGCACACGCACACGCACACGGCGCCAGCGTGCACGAGCGCTGCGCAGACGCGTACGCGCCGCCCTGCACCAGGCACCGCCAGCCGCCGCCGCCCGACACGGACGCGCACAGGAACAACGACGGTAACGTATACACACGTGCACGCACGCACGCACACGCACACGCACACGGCGCCAGCGTGCACGAGCGCTGCGCAGACGCGTACGCGCCGCCCTGCACCAGGCACCGCCAGCCGCCGCCGCCCGACACGGACGCGCACAGGAACAACGACGGTAACGTATACACACGTGCACGCACGCACGCACACGCACACGCACACGGCGCCAGCGTGCACGAGCGCTGCGCAGACGCGTACGCGCCGCCCTGCACCAGGCACCGCCAGCCGCCGCCGCCCGACACGGACGCGCACAGGAACAACGACGGTAACGTATACACACGTGCACGCACGCACGCACACGCACACGCACACGGCGCCAGCGTGCACGAGCGCTGCGCAGACGCGTACGCGCCGCCCTGCACCAGGCACCGCCAGCCGCCGCCGCCCGACACGGACGCGCACAGGAACAACGACGGTAACGTATACACACGTGCACGCACGCACGCACACGCACACGCACACGGCGCCAGCGTGCACGAGCGCTGCGCAGACGCGTACGCGCCGCCCTGCACCAGGCACCGCCAGCCGCCGCCGCCCGACACGGACGCGCACAGGAACAACGACGGTAACGTATACACACGTGCACGCACGCACGCACACGCACACGCACACGGCGCCAGCGTGCACGAGCGCTGCGCAGACGCGTACGCGCACGCAAACTAACATGCGCACGCATACGCAGACATGAATTTTTACCGAAATGGAGAAAATTAGGCCGACGATTCCTAAAACCCGACCAACACTCTAAATTCATAATTGATCACATAGATGTTATGATTGGTCGATACCTACATAATATGCTCTAATCCACGTTTTTAATTTTTATTTTTATGAATGACGAGACAAGCATGCCGTTCGCCTGATGGTAAGCGATACGACCACTTATGAAAATTAGCAAAACCAAACAACACTATGAATCACAATGCAATGTTTAGCATTCCACTCTTACTTTTGTATATACCACTGGTACCGCCTCTAAGCGGAAGCATTAGCGGAAGCATAGCCAGTGCATTAGCCACTAATAACGCTGGTACTCTACATATGCAGACGAGACAAACCGCGAAAAATTAAATCTTATGAGTTGGGGAAATAAACTGACGAATTTGAAAAAGTCCACTTAATTCAATCCTAAGGAAATATTTATAATTTATGTTTACAGGCGTGGGCACGCTACAGACTTCGTCGCAACAGTACTACGAACAGTTCTCATCGAATGTCGCCGAGAACAGAACCCACGAAGGACATTTGTACAAACGGGGTGCGCTACTGAAGGGGTGGAAACAGAGGTATATACGTTGTATTTTGTTCATTTAATTTTGCTATGTTTGATCATTTTAATAGTCCTATCGCTTGACTTGCAGTGTCCTCCGTATTACTTTGAAGTCTACAATGTTATTAACTAATGAGCATTCGAAATAATTCTCAAATTTAGGCCCAATGTTCTATCCCTCCTAAATTACTTAGCGAAATAAAATTGATGCAAGATTACTGTCGATATTTTCAGATGGTTCGTCTTAGACTCCATAAAGCATCAACTGAGGTATTATGACGCTATGGAAGACTCGCATTGTAAAGGATTCATAGGTAAGAAACTAAAGATCCTTAATAGTTTTCGAACGACTTACATTTGATACCCAAAAAAGCATAATTTCAAACTTATTTTAGCTACGTGTCTTGAAATCAATGTAATTATATTTATACAAAATGCTTATTATGACATCGATCTAAAGTTATTATTAGCAGAGCTTTAGAAAGTAACCATAATATGTTAGAATGCTTCGAATCGAAAACCCGTGCTTACAGTAAACTTAGTATTAATACGATCTAACTAAATGGAATAGCAGACCTAAACTAGAATGGAAATCCTAAAACATATAATGCGATGTGACCAGATCTGGCGGAGGTGATAACAGTGACGCAGGCGCCGCCCGCGCCGGGACCGCCCAAGAAGTGCGACGACAGATCCTTCTTCGACGTGAGTACTATGTATACTAGTATTTAGTAACGACGGAAACTTATCAACGACTTTAATACAAATCCAACAATTGATTCCCAAAACTAACCCTGGCAAAATGTAATCCGTACATCCAAAGTTCTTTAAATTGAACAAGTGAAACAATAACACGGCGAATTGTTACCGACAATTTTTTAGCATGGCGTTGGGTACTCACTGTCCGGTACGAAATGTCAAAACGTTTTTTAAATTCGTATAAAATTCAGTAAAAAGAACAGACATTTCGGGATCATGTGTATACGTATGTAATTGCCATTCAAACGCACAAACAGTTATAAAATAACATCGCGAGGAAACCAGAAATCTGCGATAACTATGAACTGTGACTAATATTCTAAATTTGTTTACAGTTGCGTACAAGTCGTCGCACGTACAATTTCTGCGCGAGCGACGCGAACGCTGCGCAGGAGTGGATCGAGAAGTTGCAGGCGTGTCTGCAGTGAACAGGAGCCATTACGCAATGTTATTAGCCGGCCCAAGTGCTAATATCGATATTGGTCTCATTAAAATTAATTTTATCGAAGTCTTATTCTGCGACATTTTTGTGGAGAAAAATATTACCAATTTATTGACTAAAAATTAAAGTCCTTTTTTGTGTAGAATTAAATATAATGTTTTGTGATAAAATCGTAAACATATCTCTACTTTTATATAGTTTGCTTACCCATACCGCTCTGATAGTTTTGAAATTCAATTTATAAAATATCTTGATTAAATCGGTACCATATTACTGCTTTAGTTACATGACAATTTACATTATAAAATCAGATTTTAATTTGACCAATATCGACACTAAATATCGATAAAAAGGACTCAAAAATATTAGTGTCGATGAACGCGTGTGATACGGACGTGTATAGATATAGGATATGCGTTACTGTACATAGTTATTGTTGTGTAAAGTATTTCGTTCCATTATGCTCCAACTGTTTATTTGTTTAACTTTTTTATCTTTGTGTGTCGTGTTGTGGTGCTCGACTGTCGAGTTGGAGACTTGGTGGAATATCGATAGTTTCGGACAGTTTTTTGGAAAATTATGACGATGATAAATGCTAGATAGATTCTTGTGTTATTCAGTGTACGTATGAAAAATTAAATAACTGAATTGTCTTTTAATATCATAAATTAAAAGTTTTATCGAAATGTATGGGTAATTTAAACATTGATATATTTTCGAAAATCAAAACTAAACTACGCGAAATATCATTGACAAAAATACTAAAATATATATTAAATGACTATGGGTCAATAATTACGATAAAATTAAGAAATCAATATACCAAGTTCCAACTCGGCTGGACGTACGCACGGCTTGTCGGGTCTGTAACGACTTGCGACAAGTTGAAGGCTTGTTATATTAATGGGCTTTAAGTATAGGATGAGATTCAAACTGCCGTGCATTGCCAAAAACAAATCGACTTAGTTTTATGCACAAACAACCGGATAATGTTATACTTCCAAATACCTTAATATTATTTTTATATTTTTGGCAATTGTAGGCAAGTTGTCGCTAGATAAATTCCCTGACGTCCCTATTGTAGGCGCTATTGTTTAGTGTACATGTGGATACTCTGTTATTGTTTAAGTTGGGAATCTCATGCACATGAGTCAATCCCGCGGGATCGCGGCGGATGTGTTGCAATTGCGTATCGATTTTGTATCGTGTTTTTATCGATTTTGTAGTTATTACCTCGTTTTTTCTATTTATGTGAAATTTATTGTTTATTGTAAGTTATATTGGTAAAATTATTGAGCGAGTTGTAGACCCCCTCCCCCAATTATGTAACAGTTTATTATATTTTAAATATAATAAAGTAGGATTGAACATTCATTAAAATGTACATTTTACTTAAGACAAGTGACCAATAGAGTAACAATAGTTATAAAAACTCCATTAAAATAGGGTTAGCGATATTTTATTACATACTTCGTTTATTAAAAATTTAATACCATTCTTCCATTAGCAAAGACTCGATATTCAATTGCAAACATTCGGCGCGATATCCGCACATTATTGTTATATACTCAAATATTATTTTGTACGTTATATTCCTCTTTTGTAAATAAGTACATACGTGAATGTTTACGTTGGACATATCGCGCGCCGTCGCCGCTGCGCCCGTTTTTATTATAGTTATGTTATTTATGGCTTATTGTGGCGCGCACGCTTAGTTGCATGGGGAATTGTAGCTTAACTGTGTTTGACATTATGACTTATCGAATCGATAAACTGACAAGAATCGATTGTTTCATATGATGAAAATATAATATAATAAAATATAATCGATAAATATTTTCAGATGTTAGTTACTTGTTATCTGATATGAGAAGTTACATTTACGTTTGCCTCGAAGCGTGCGCGCCACCACAGCGTTAAGTTTATTTGTTATGTAAATAAAATTATTTCTACCTTCAACGGGTTGCATTTAAATGATCACGTCGAGTGACTGCTTGTGTGGGAGGATGCGTGCAACTGGTGGAATCGACAGCGCTTTGTGACGCTGAAGAAACTTCAGTTGAAACTTTAATATCATTCTAGGTTCTTACTCCAAGTTTGACAAGACTTCGTCTTGAAAATATAAAGAAAAGTATCGATATCGTAAACTGAAATAACTTTCGCTACATTATGGTGACTTATAATTAAAAATTTAACAAGTGTGGAGTAAAGATCTTAAAATGGCAAATGCCACATTCAGACATTTACTCATTAATTCAATAGTTTTTTGTATTGATTCTCTCCTAAGGAACTACTGAATTAAGTATAGAAATCTGAGCGTGGCAGAATGATTACAAAGTTAGTGTGTGAGCGCAATGAATGTCGATAGTTAGTGGAGGCTCTGCTGATTGTGCCAAAGCACCCGAGCACTACGCAGTTGCTCACCCGTAGTGCAGCGGACTACCGATCTGTACTAGGACCTAGGTCTTAGCAATAGGACAATACCTAGGCTCATTGACACGTCCGTCCATCAGATCGTCAATGTAGCCAGTCGATAGAATACAAAAAATCACATGTCGAAATCTTCGGATAAATAAATAAAAATAACTAGTAAAAAGTAATTTCAATTGGTCGATAAACCAGACCATAATATCGATAAACAATATTTAGTTTCATAAAATATTTTTATGGAATATAAATTGTAATATTAACGAGTGAGTCGGTAGTCCCGCACCGCATTACTGTCGGCTTTGAATCGAAGTTGTGTATGTTCGTCGGTCTCACTGTATGCGAGCGTTCGCTGACGCTTTCACGATTGGAAGCGTCGCATCAAGTGTTCGAATTATCGAATTTGTACCGATCGATCATTATTAAATCGATTGTCAAAACTTTCTCGAATAGATACGAATCGATATTTTTTATCAAACAGGTCTATAACATTAATTTAAGTGACTATTTTTTTCAGGAATGGATATGAGATTGATGTTGAAATAATATGCAGAGAAAATCGAGCTAGATTAAAAAAACGATGCCTGCTAATATTAACATACATACAAACTATGGCTTTTGTTAATGTCAAAATTCATCAAAAATTCATAATTATAGTACGAATCTATCGAAATGTTTAAAATATTGACTTGGAACACTTGATGCGACGCATGTGGTAGTGGCTTGGCATAGGTATAAAGTATTAATGTATTGAACTCTATGTGAAATTTCTATATCTTCGTATTTCCGTGCAATATTATGACTTGACTGTCCTCAACGTTAGACTAAATCCGGGATACACCACGTAAGAAGGAGTGCATTGCGAACATCAAATAAAGAGATTTTTGAAGTAATGATGATTTTATTTGGACATCTAATAAACCCTAAATGCTGTAAAATTAAGTAACTGTAAATTAATGCCTATAATCTCAATAAAAGTTTCATTCCCGTTACAACCTCTTAAAACGCCAAAAATTCTGAAAGCTTGACAGAAAAAAATAATTTATTATCTTTATATACCAAACAGTATACAGGCGGACTTAATGCTGGAGGCATTCTTTTTCAGTCTACCTTTATGTAAGGCAGAAATGAAGTAAAGCAGGTAAAAATTATGCCTGTTTTTAAATGTTGACATCGTAATATACCTAGTAAGATGCGCGCGCCGATCCAGCACGCAAAGAAAAAATCTACACGCAGGCGAATGCGAAACATGCGCGCTTCGATATTAATGTAAGCAGCGTTTGGTATTCGTTTTGGCGTGCGCTTTCATGTCCAATGTATTGTGTAACGTCCTCTTGGATATGTTGAAGCTACTTTTCGAATGATTTTACAGACATTCTAAATTGATAACAAATTCTCTAAGATGTTTATCGTCACGATCTCTCCGTTCACCATGAAATGAGTGGTAGTAGACTTAATACAGAGATGACACCGAAAAGAAACAAGTACTCTATAATCCGATAAAAACGGTACGAATGTGTCTATGTACTTTACACAATGTTCGAATCTTTCTATCCTAATTCCTACGTCGTAACATAGACTAAGTTCGAAGTGAAAAATAGGTATCATAAATAGTATTGATATTTGTAAGAGGAAAACTTATTGTATTGTAGACGTTCAACGACCGAACATTCGAACTTCGTGTCGGGGTATAGAATAACCACCCCATACGGAAATACAATAATTGACCATAGATTGACAGACTGCAAAGTAAATTAGTCTACGAGTATTGATATTGGCAGAGTTGCGTACGATCTTCATGATACCAACCACTTTGCGGATTCTATTTGCTAATTTAGTAATATGCGGCTCAAAACTCAACCGGTCATCCAGAATTAGGCCAAAGTACTTTATGTGATTGATCCGATGAATCGAATTGCAATTGCAGTTTGTATTATATGTGGAATCGTAGGAGTGTATTTTGATCTCGACTGCTTCTGGAGTTTTGCTACGCGACGTTTTATAAAAGCCCATGAATTTAGTTTTATCAGTGTTGAGTCAGCAGATTATTCTATAACCATTTACTTACTAACAACATTCCGCTTCAGCGGCTCTACGAGCATTTTCCCAATTTTGTCCGTAGAAAACAATAGGAGTGTCATCTGCATAACACACAATGTCTGCTGATTCTACACTTATATCGTGTATATCATTCATATAAATGATTAATA
Source organism: Hyles euphorbiae (assembly GCA_023078785.2). Taxonomy (NCBI): domain Eukaryota; kingdom Metazoa; phylum Arthropoda; class Insecta; order Lepidoptera; family Sphingidae; genus Hyles; species Hyles euphorbiae. The sequence goes on along the minus strand of CM041042.1, from coordinate 12,621,981 downwards.
ACAATGGGCCCAAAATGCTGCCTTGAGGCACACCGTAAATTATAGGGAGCGTAGTGCTTTTTAGGGAATCAACTTTCTCGTGTTGGGTTCTGTCGGAAAGATAACTGCGGAATCAGCTCAATGCAGTGCCTCGAATACCGAAAGTTTCTAGTTTTTGTAATAAAATAGGAATTGAGACTGTGTCGAAGGCTTTGGCAAGGTCGAGGAAAACTCCGTAACAGCTAAGACCAGAATCGAGACGTAACGCTATACTGTTGACTAGTTCTTTTATGGCCCCCTCTATAGACTTATGTTTTCCAAAGCCGAATTGTATATTTGAGAGGCTGTTAGGCGTTTATTTGTAAGATTTTTTAATAATTTAGAAAAACACTTAGTAGAGTGATGGGTCTATAGTTGCTCGGCAAATCCCTCGGCCCTGCTTTGTGTATCCTTGTATATTTGTTCCAAGTGTAGTGTTGTATGTTTGTTCCAAGCGTCAGGAAAAAGACCAGAAGTAAAACTAAGGTTAAAGATGTGAGCAAGGGGTATATTGATATAATTTTTGACACCCCCTTTATGAGAGTGTTAGAGAAACAGTCTAAGCCCGTGGCACTGTTGTTTTTTAGATTGGATATCAACTCTCTCATTTCCGTTGAGTCAGTGGGTGAGAGAAAAAAGGAATTTGCTGGGCCTGAATTTGTTATAACTTTTTCCGCTAGGTTTTGTTCAGTTTCGATGTTTGCTACCATTATTTTATTTGTAAGATTTCGGCCTATTGATGCGAAAAATTAATTGCAACTATTAAGAGCGCTTATACCCTTTGCGCGCTTTTTGGCTTAAAAACAAGACTTTTCAAATGAGTTAATAGCCACCAATAAACAATTTAAAGGAAAAATAATTACTACTAATTTTAGAAAAGGTTGTCATCTAGGGATTTTGGTGGAAAACATTATAGATTGCTGGATAATTTGTGAGTACTATAAGGATTACTGAACACAAGTTTCGTTATTTAGGCTTTAAATGGCAATTTAGAAGCTTAAGATATCCGAAACCACTAAATATAAGATGAAAATAAAAATATTATCAGACTAATAAGACCCTTATGGAGGGATTTTGCTGAGAAAAATAATCTTTTTGTGTTTAGTTCCTGAAAAATAAAAATATAAACAATGCGAAATTATTCAGAAACCCTCGTCAAGAACATATTTTTTTTTCACCAACTTATCGTACATAATTTTCTATAGCAATTGCATATTATGATAGAAGAACATCTTATCAATAAATTACCATTTTTATATTTCAACAAAATTAGTTTTCATGTTTTCTACAAATATTTTAAAAACCACTATAAAACACGCTGTCCGACGTGGCTCAAATCAGACCGCCGCAAGGCCTTCTAGAGGGAGGACGTATCGCTCGTCGCTCCGGCCTGGCTGCAGTCGATTTTTGCCGTGCGTAGTAAAAATATCCACGCGCGGAATGTGATTGCCACATCTTAGTACTTTGGTAGTAAAATATGTTTTTTTTACTACCTAAATTGGTTTTGTAGTGTGTATAAATTATGTTTCAGATAATACAATGGGATTTAATTCCGAGGCTAAATTATATTATATATTGTAATAAAATACAGTGCAACCTTAATATAACGTACCTCAATATAACGACTTCCTCGATTTAACAAATTCTTCGTAATCCCCTTGAATTGTCCATAAGAGTCAATATAAAATATACCTTTACATTGCGAACATTCTTTGCGTACAACCTCTTTATAACGAATTTTCAACTATCAAGAAAAAGTATTCATACCTCTAATTAACGAATTTTGCCAACCCAAAACCTTTATATAAAGTTTCCACCAATAATATAACTCTTAATCTTATAATGTGATTCATGTCTCGACATGTTTCGACGCGCTTTTGTTTGTAAAGTAATCATTGTTGTTTTGATGGAAAGTAATGTAAACACCTCTGCTCGTCACTATTGTTAAAGATTTAAGTTAAAATGGCTCAGAAACGTAAAAGGTGTTCCTTATCGGTCGCAGACAAGCGAAACATCATTAATTATGTTGACCAAAATACTTTTACCTCTTTATAACGAATTTTAGACCAATCTAACCTCAACATAACAAACCTTAGTTCAACGAATTACTTGATATTACGAATATTTTCTTGTTCCCCTCCGATTTGTTATATCGAGGTTGCACTGTATATATATATATATATATATATTTCGTAATTATAAGAGGTTGTAAGGCTCCTAACTCTATTCATGTGTTCGAACACGAAATGATTAATAAAACGTCCGTAGTGACTACTGATTGAACACTGATTTGAATGCAACTTAACAATGTAATAATAACGAAAATATGATTAGTATCTAAATTTGTATTATTCTTTGCTTGCACAGTAATATTTGTCTACTTATAATGCAAATAAAATATTTTTATGATATTATATTACAGTTACATTTCAATTGAATATTTGAAGCGCACGGATCAAAGTTGTTTGCGCCGATTGTATAACGAGCCGACGCGGCAGCTCTACGCACACAGCTTTGGTCACTTATGTGTGCGTGAAATTAACGAAGAAATACCTATAGTTGACTTTGCGCGCAAGGTGTATACGCTCTTAAGGGATATTGGTAGGGTCTGACCGATAACTTTTTTTGGGGATCGGTTGCAAATTGGAATACATAATGATCAACTGAGCCAAGGTTTTGTTAAAAGATTTCGAAGAGACGGAGGGTAGTTGCAAACAGAACGGTACTTTTGGTTTCTTCAAATTACGCGAATTCCACACTTTTGAAACTATTTTGTACGGATTGTATCGCGAATTTAAAAAATTAAATTAAATTGAAAACTAACCAAATTAGTGATAAAATCCGTAAAAAAAGAGTTTTGTTCTATGTTTTAGTAACTGAACAATTTATGGAACAAGTTTATTTTTATGCACGACATAAAATGATTCGGCTTCATCATTTTACTACTGACCGCCTATTTAAACCAAAAACGATCTATTTAAAAACTATTTGGACACAACATTTGGACTTTTGGAGTATTATGATGGCCGTAAAAATCAGCCATCTATTACATTTTCTAATAACAGATTGGAAATAAAAATACTAGAATAAATAATAAATTAATGTTACACCTAGATGTTGTTTTAACAGTGATAACAATTATTATATTTCTACCAAACTTTCCGACAGTGAAAACAAGTTTATCGAAATCGTAACGGTCCATAGGAGATGCACTGGGAGGGCTACCCACACCACTTACGTCAGTGAAAATATGCTTATGAAGTGAATTGATTGCCCAACGCACAAATTGCATCTAGGATATTATTCTTCACAATCCGTAAATAGTGTGACCAGTGAACCCATTGGTTCAATGGTGGCCTGCCAAAAACGCTCCAATCAGCGTTGTGTACGGAATACCTACATAAAACATCGATTATCACCAAAATATTTACGATTTACTGCATCAAAAGCAAGATAGTCATAAAAATAGCAATAGAATATACTAATGCAGATCACATTTTCACATTCGACAGAATTATTATCTCCTACCCACATAAAATAAATATAAAGTCCTTACCGATGATAATGCTCGTTCATATTAAAATCAACACCACACAGCACTACACAACTCACTTAATTCACCGATAATTAAATTTAAACTTTACAAAGTTTATACGAGGGGCGCGTGAACCACGTCCGCACTTTGCGAGTGCGCCGAGAGAAATGAACGAAACTGCAGAAAAAGACTACCTCCGGCATTCGTATTTTATTGGGCGGAAGTTTCATGCCTTATTTATTTATAAACAGCTACTAAAATGCGTAGAACAAAGAAAAAAAAAATACTTTTTCAGAAAAAAAATGCATTTATAATAAATTAGTGAATAAATACCATTGTATTTATAACTCATAAAATATTTTAAAAGGTAGTTCAGTAGCGGAAGTACTGTGTTAACTTTTTAAATTAACTTAAAAAAAAACGGAGGATGTTCTTGATTCAGTTTTATTATTTTTTTACAAATCATCTCTTACAATTTATGGTATATTTCAAAATACATTATAATTTCCTTGTCGAGTCATTGAAGATGTACATATATTTCACACAGGGTCCTGATATAAATAAAAACTCCAAATCATATGTAACAATTTTATTTTACCAATATTAATAATATATTAACATATATGTGGTCCAAAACCACCCTCTCTCTGATAATAATATAATACAAATAATTTTCACAGGAGGTCGCTGAACCCATAACAATGAAAACAATGAGCTACACTACGGACACGACCGGGTCAACTTCTAAAACTCAGCCTCGACTGTAAAATGACTTCCCACAACGTAATTACAATACAAATGTTTAAAACGAGGTAAAAAAGGGGAAAAAAAGAAAAAGGTAAACACTTCGTAATATATTAATAATTATTATATTTAACTAAAGTACGGCGAGGCGCTAGTTTCGCGTGGCGCGCGCCCTCCCACACCTCTCGCGACTTATGAAAAGATTTCCTCTAACATTAATAATTCACTTTGTGATATTTATAAACAGTTTGCTCGAGTCGCGTCGGGTTGGCCTGTCGATATAGCACCGTACAACAGTGGGCGCGCCCACACGGCCCAAGCAACAATACTGGAAGCTACCAACAATTGTCCGCTTACAAAATATTAGGCCTGTGTTCAGTCCAAACATATTCGCGCCCCGCCTCGTTAATATTAACTAGTGTTGTTCTACATCGATATACTGTCTACACGTCGACACCGCTCAGCTTCAATATATGCGGTCTCGTCTCAAATATATCGATGTTTAACAGACACCCAAACTTAAACGCTCACATTACAGCAATAATTATACATTATATACAATGGGAAATAAATATTTATTCACGATAATTGTATAATAAATGGTGTATGTACACAACCACACGTAGCAGTGCAGTGACGGTCACCGACAGTTTATATCACAAAATATATATCCCATTGCCACCTACAAGTTTGGTTTGCCTATTTTTATTATATTTATGTATTGGCGTACACTTTTTGGCTTAGCTAAGTTACATGCGCCCGCGGGGCGGTGGAGTCGAGCGATATACACATAAATTCTTTACCACTATGTTCTCGAAGCATCATTAAACACAAAATTAATGTCACTAATACAAACATTTTTGGTTTTCGTGCAAATCGTATCTACAATTTTCATATCCCAATAACAAAGTTCGATTCATGTCACAGTATAATGAAATAGTTAGGCGTTTGGCAGTTAACGTGCTCTAGTGTTTATACATGAAAATTTACTTTTTAGGCACTTGTCTCACCGGCAACGATTAACGAGTAACGAGTAGAGTATCGCCGAGCGAATATTATCTTTCATAGCTGTTGTCGCTCAGCGACAAACTAGTGAAGCGAGTGCTCGCCGGCAGTGTGAACAGTCAGCGATCAACTGTTTGTATATGCATCTCTTTTGTTCACACGGAAAGTATATCTATTGTATGTTTCTTGAGCGAGAAAATAGCCGATAGTTAGTCGTTTTCTCGTCGTTGGTGGGACTACTGCCTTAAGCATTCTTTCTTTCACAATTGACGAGTGATGTGCTAATAGGACGTCAATATTTCGCATCTTCGCGTAAAATGTATATTTATTGTTTATCGACAATCTCAGCACATCACTAGTCTCTCAATCACTTATCGTATTAGAAATGTAAGAAATCCTGCCACAACTGTACAATACTCCGCAGCTTAAAAACTCGCATAAAACAAATGGCATGTTCGCTTATTTTTTCATTTATAATAAGTAGAAATGTACAAAATTTGGTTCAAAAAATCGAATCGAAAAGTTTCGCTGTAAGATTTCCTTCGAATATGTTCAGTAGAGCTCGATTGCATCGATGTTTCGATGAATTGTTTATGTATAATGAACCGATTCACACAAGAGCGCTAACTCGTCTACGATACGTAGATTTAGCTGTATAATACTTCGAATATATATTATTAATACTGTTTAAGGTGATACTTCTTACGTTATCTAATCTAAGGCGCACATTGAAGGCAAACATTCGCAAGGATTTATATTCCATTATATACATATTTTTCGATGCTGGGACTTGATTACAGCCATTAAGCCATATAGATTGTAGGGCTACTATACTGACCATAAGATATATTTCTAACAACTGCATTGGTCAATAATTTCCACTAAAACAAAACACGCTCTTGAATGAAATCGATCATTTTGTCAATATCGATGTGCTTGTACAACTAAATTTAGTTTATCGACAAACATAACTACAGAAAGGTTACAAATTAATGTACTTAAGTTACCGGCTTTTTACGCATAATAATAATGACTAATTAGTGACTCGCGCATATAAAAAAATGATCATTTTTATAGGGAATCTGTCACGCCTTCTATCTATCGATGAATCATTAGGACTAATATATTTGAATCTAGAAATGAATTTACAACATTGATTTTAAAATATGGAAATTCGACAACAGAATATATTTATATTAATATATTTGCTCACAATAAAAACAAATTCTGAATAATTTATGTTTAATGAGTAACAAACATTTCTAGACTCAATGGAAATAAAACTTCTATACAAAAATAAATTTTCCGGAGGCAAGTATGCACGAACGTGTTGAGGAGCGGATGATATGCCGGCGCGTGGGGGGTCAGTGGGGGGCGGGGGGCACTAGTGACCCACGGGCTCCACGTAGTTGGCGGGGTACAGGCCCACGCGGCCGTCCTTGCGTCCCTTGCACCAGCCCTGCTCGTCTTCGTCCTCCAATTTTTCGAATAAGTCGCCTGAAAAAACAACATCATTTTTATTATGGCTAATACAATATGATAGGATAAATGTAGAGCAAGGTAATAATTGAAATTAAAAGATGAAACTAGATAATATCAACAGTTTTTACACGCAACAGACGCGACGGGTCTCTTCTCAAATGGTTTGTCATCACTAGGTAGTACAATCATAAGCCATATAGGCATTGTCGGATCAACACCATAATTTTATTATAATACCGGGAGCAGGTGCACCTACAGGGTATATCACGACTGCTACCGAAAACGAAGCCGGGTGGTAATTTTAGTGCCTACAAACACAATGCAACTAAAAATTTTGCAAAGAAACGAGACAATTTTTTTTATCATTTTTTAAATATCATTTTTGGGTGGTTAATCCATAGTTTTTGCTAAAATAATAATTTAAACTCTTTTATACCTTAGAGTCTTTATAAATAAAAGGGTATTCACTATTAGGAAAAAATGTATTTACAACCCAAATACGACCATACGAAAAAAATAACAAAAATTCGTCGCTTTTTTTTAGCAACATTTTCTGTTCCTGGCTTCGTTTTCGGTAGCAGTCTTGATATACCTTGTATGTATGTTATCTACACTAATATTATAAAGAGGAAAACTTTGTTTGTTTGTTTGTTTGTTTAATTGTAATGAATAGGTTCAAAAACTACTGGACCGATTTTAAAAATTCTTTCACTATTCGAAAGCTACATTATCCACGAGTAACATAGACTATATTTTATTTTGGAAAAAAATAGGGTTCCGTAAGATATTTGGATTTTTTGGACACACACTGAAAAAAATCAACCAAAGAAGTTACTTATTTTGCGTACGCTGCCTAAACTACAAAAGATAGAACCATAAAATGTTATAATTAATTGTAGATCTTATAAATATCTACAAAAAAATCCGCGACACACTATACCTATCTATGTCGAGTGAGGCACAACAACCACATTTTTATTTAAAAATCAAGAATTTTTTTTTGGACTACATTTTAACGCGTTTATTTTACTCATGCTATTAATCCTTATCAAAATAAATTATTTCATCAATAAGTACAGTTTATGTTGATAATATTTGGTCTTTGAATGATTAAAATTGGACGTTTGGTTTTGAAGTTGTGGTGAAATTAAAATATTACGATTTCTGCTGCACAAAAATTTCATAAGGCAATCTTTATATGTACATGTATATGGAGAGACGGGATATAATAGAGTGGAAGGTACGGGAGAAGGCTGGGATAGCTGACAGATTTGATAAGACAAAATATAAATGCACGTTATAAGACGGGATGGATAATAAAGAGAAAGGACGGGATGGATTGGGAAGAGACTGAACAGACGGATGAGACGGGATTGAGCCGGACAGTAGGACAGCTACGTCAAGTTTAGGTATACAAGAGTTTATACGAAAAATAACATGTATTTGGTGTGGAGTGGAATCAAAAAATATATGCACCCAGACGAAGCTGGGCCGGGCCGCTAGTGTTTAATATATGTATAATTTGAGGCTTGGATTCGATGTTAGTGTGGTGTCAGGACTATGTATGTGGGTGTCGCGTGTTATTTATTGACCTTGTCGGAAGCTGAGTTCGTCGCTCTCGGCGCCGGTGTAATCGTAGAGCGCGCGCACGGGCACGCCGGGCTCGCCGGTGTCCGTGAGCGCGCCGCCACTCTCCTCGTCCCAGTCGTCCTCGTCGAACGGGTTGTCCTGCTTGCCGCCCCCACCCCCACCACTAGACTCTTTGGTGGGGGATGTCTTCGCCGATTTCGGTGCTGGGGCTGTGCCGTTACTGGAATTTGGAGGGTTAGATTGTTAGATCATAATATCATTGATGATAACATAATATGGTGATAAATGCAACGAGTTGACAAGCACTAAAGTAAAGTTCAGGTCACGCTGGGGGATTTTCGATAACATATTTTTAAGTTTTACTTTTTTGTTGATCCATGTGTTATGTGTTATTAGCGTTTGATTTTGTAAATAGCTCGTTAATGTAAGTAGCTTGTTTTAAACTCTATATTTTTTGACGTCTTGAATGTATTCGCAATACATATCTTTATAAAAATGTAATAATAAATTCTAGTATTTTCGTTTGTATTAGGCCATATAAACCCATTAAAGGGTACGAGCGTCCTCTTCAGTCGAGAGTACGATAAGTAGAGGATAGACCAATTTATTTCTGGTAATCTAATGTATATAATTCCTTTAATACTAATATAAAAATAATAAATCATAATAAATCACGTTTTAATTTACTATCCAACCTTTTGCTAGCAATAAATCTACAACATATTAACCAAATCAATCCTAGACTAATCCAATGCCTACACAACCCAATAACAATAAGGTATAAACTAACGCAGTCAGCATATTGGTATTCAGATCGGTGATGGTGAATCTGGAGTTGTGTTCTATGTTGGGGCGCAGCGCGAGACGCATCAGGTGCCCGCCCAGGGACTCGGCGCGGAGGTCCCGGGACGCACGCGCGTCGCACGAGTATATCTCCAGACGTTCTATACTGAATTAGGATAGGATGAGGATTAGGTATGGGATGGGATAGGGACTAGTGAGTTGGTTGATAGATTGTGATCACCGCAATATGCAGAATTTTGGGTACATTGGAGTTTTTAGGATAGTGTCGAAGATTCTTACTGACGATTGAAATGCTACAGCAATTCCATTTCAGTTCATGCCAGACAATAGGAAACCCTCGATTGAATTGGTCTATTCATGCTGTCCTACAAATTACGTCATTTACCACATTCTTCTGAGTGTTTGTTTCCAATTTGGTTTGTATAAATTATGGTTTATTTCCCATTTATTTTTGATCTCGCAAAAAGTAAAACCAAATAAATTTCCGCCGATAATCACAACTGTATCAAGCCATATACGTTCCTATGTAGGGACGGGTCTCGTCTACATTTGACAGGGGTTAGGACGTATAATCTAACACGCATCTAGTTATTTTCTCTCTTTAAATCCTTATAAACAACACTCACGTGACAGCGATGGGTGCACTAATAGTTTTCTTGTCGATAGTGTTGTTGGCTGTGGTATTGTTGGCGGCGACGGGCGGCGGCGCGGAGGGCTGTTCCGCGTGATTCGCCTTAGACTTGTTATTCGTGATGGGAGGCAGCTCCTATATCGTTATACGTTGCTATAGTTTTAAGGGCATTTAGAAGATGCATGTATGTATATGCGACAAGGTATTATTATTGGTATATATTGGGTAATTTTGAAGTTGGTTTCAATTTTGATTTGTTGATTTTTTTGTTTGTAGCAACGACAAATAGATATTGAAAGATTGTATTAATTTTGATAAGCAATAATCATAACTTGTCACTTCTCGATAAAATATATGTATTATTTATAAAAATATATGTATTTATAATCATCAATATATCATTAAATCTTATAAAATTGATAATAAATAAATTCCGTATACATACTTTTATATGTAGGGGTGTGTGTGAGTTAAATTCATGCCAAAATGCATTCTAAACGGTAAAGCAACATCCATCATGCAACATCGAGGAGATAATGTTAAATTATAAATTAAATAAAATTAATTATAATAAGCTTAAATAAAAATTATATTTTTAGATCGAAATGAGAATGACCTCGACACCGGAAACATCTAGATCTACTAAGTATAGACAATAGCCCGGATCTCAACATGCTGGTATTATGAAGCCGTTTCGTACCACAATTTAGAACCATTTCATTCTCATTTAAATCCCGCGAGAGTGCCAGCGTAATCTATGCCGGGAATTTTCCAATATCAAATAAAAATATGACTGTCTGAACAGGTTTTATGATCAAAATATCGACAAATTTATTTTTTGTTTTCGGCATAGACTATGATGGCACTCTCCCCTTGTCGATGCTATTCTGACGTCGCGTAAGCACGGGTTGGAGGTGGGTGTTGGTAAACAGCGTTAATTTATGTACTGCATACTGGGAACTTTACTACACGTATTATTTCAAATATTACTCTGCATACTCACGTGAATATGGATTTCTGTTTCATCGAGTAAAATAAAATTTTGAAGTCACTTAACTTATCAAAAGAAATATACATTTTTGGTACTCTCTTATTGGAATAAATTATACTTGTAAAGTAGCAACTGATAGTATTTTCACTGAACGCTATAAAAATATTTCAGCGTGTCATGAATACGTCGCGCGTTGTGATTGGTCGGCGTATGTTCGTATTGGCGTGCGTACGCGACGTCAATGCAACATAAATGTAACAGACGTACATCCTCGCTGACTGGCCGCTGGTTGAGCAGTGTGATCGGGCCCGTGGGCAGGCTCTCCTTCGATTTGCCCTTGGCGATGTCCCGGAACTCTTCCGTGTACTCCTGGGCACATCACACCCGTCACAAGCGGTCTCGGCGGAACGCGGCGACACGTCGGCACAATTTTATTACACTCATTAACAATTCAACCTCTATCGTGCCCACGTCTCGCCGCGCGAGCGAACTCAAAGGTAATGAAAAAAAATTAATTAAAAAAAAAAAACAATAAACAAATCCATTCAAAGCGTGAAAGTTAATAGGGTAACAATATAAGCAAATCGCTAATCTATCGAATTTGGAGAAAAATAGTTTCGAAAAGAACTAATAAGAAATTCATGCGATTAGAAAACTATCGAGACATTGAAGAGAGAAGTAGAGCATTCTGTTTCATTCATATATGTACCTGTCTGTAAATATAATCTGGAATATAAATAAAATATTTTCTTTGTATGGGTAAACAGTCTTTAAAAATAAAATATCATTAAATAATTTCACAAAATATTTTAGGATTGATCAGATAAACACCGATTTGAATCTGAAAATAAAGGCCGCAGTACCGTCTCCTATCGTGGTTCGTAATTATTTGCAGTGTCGTTCTATAACCATGTTGCGTTTGTTTGCCATCTACCCGCTTCAGTGAGGATGAGTGATCGTGTGGTGCACCTCGTATGAACGGTGCTGTGATGCTACCATCGAATTCAGACTCTATTACCATCCATCACGGTGTAGTTCCGAGTGACGCGATACTGTGCGAATTTTACTTCCTTTACTCAAATAGCTTGAGTTCCGTGCGCTTTTTGTCCTAGGCGATTTACAGTGCACATTTGATTGATAATTTGTTCATTTGTGAAAATTTACCCAAACCATGGAATTTAATTGCACAACTTACCTTTCGTATGAAAAATATAACAAAATCATGACGCCGCTGATGAAACAACCAAATTGCGTATAAAGAACACGGCAGTGCGCCAGCCAAGTCACGTAATGATTCGAATGTGCCGTGATCAGCCGTTGTGTATAAAACACCGCAACATCCAATCGCCTAGTGAAAAGGCTCGTTCGGACATTTCGACGTGTACACCGTTCCTACACCGTGAGGGCGTACCATTAACGGGTTGCTATAGAACCGGCTGGAGCCGTAGCAGTTGGAGGTGGTGTCCGAGGGCGCTACGCGACTCGATCGCTCATCCGCGCGGAAGCAGAAGGCGGGCAGCGCCAGCGTGAGGTAGCGGGAGGCGCGGGCCCACAGCCGCGGCGCGGACAGCGGCCGCCGCGCGGTCGCCACCACGCGCGCCAGCGCCGCCGACGCGCTCGACAAGTACTTATTCGAATCGGTCTCATCCGGGGCTTCCTTTAGTAATGGTTGCAATTCAAATACATTGCACTCGGTAGCTTCTCGTGCGAGACTTGGCAACTAACCTAACTTAATATATCGCGTGTCACTTAGACATTTCATTATGGTTCTTTATGATCGTGGAGATGGAGATATTTTCACATCAACATTACATTATCCTGATCCCTATTTTTGGGATACAGATATCATAAACTAGCACTGAAAATTATTAAACATAATTCCTAGCAGTGGTCCAGTAAATGATAACTATTTTTGCAGACTGTCAATTTTTTATAAATAACAATTTGATTGACGTAATCGTTATTCATATTGAAGGTGTAATAGGACATAATACGTGTTATATATAAATATGTTTCCGAGGTAATTATCACATGAAGACACATTATCCTTGTACGTTGTGTGAAGGTTGTACTACCACTGACGTAACTTGCTGCATTGCGATACAATTTAACTGTGGCGCCACTTTGGTCCGGTGCCAGAGTTTGTTAGCTGAGTTGGCAGGTGGTAGCTCCATTCAACTTTGTGAAGTCGTAAGTACGAAATAGGCTTTAGTTTACTAGTGAATAGGCAAATTTCGAGTCGAATGGTAGAGTAATCTACAAATTATGTTTGCAAAAATATTCAAATAAAGACATATCTATGAGCAATTGTGTCAATTTTAATCCCCAATTACATTTTTTACGCGACCGCTAAACTTGGATCTTATACAACACGCAAAAACACAGGTTTCATGCGTTTAAAAACTTCGTCTGCCTATAAATCGCCCTGACGGATGGACCGATTCTTATCTTTATAAACTTTATTTCTAGTATCATAAAATAGTTGGTACTATGTATTTTACGCTAGCACGTCATATATTCATACACTATGCCCAAACATCTATCTCGTGCAAACACTGTAATGTAAATATTGAATTTACCATTTGATAACGCTCTTGTGTGTAACACGTAGTTGAAGTGTCATATAAATATTTTCAGTATTCTGAGAAGCATATTTTCTAATAATAGAAAAAATATAAGATAAACTACAATAAATTATCCTACATTAAGACATGCTCCAAGTTCCTAAAGATTTGTACTAGAAAGAAACTAATTGTCCGTAGTTTAATAGGCAGATTGTTCGAGACTTCTAAATGAGCTAACAGAAAATATTACCAAAGGTGAAAGTAAGAACAACTATTCTACAAGTTTTTTTTTTCATAATCAAAGTTAATTAAGTTGATTACAATAATATACCAGCAATTATTAATTAAGATTGCTGAGTAGGCCAGCAAAATTATGTCGAGTAGTGATAGTCGCAGGTTGATACTTTCATACGGTACTAACCACATAATTATGTTCGATTAATTTATTTAAAAATTATATTTGGTGTTTGGTAAACAAAATTGTTTAAATTTGGAATTCCATTTTTTACCGAACTTGGCTTCATTTACACAATCCAAATTTATCTCTTCTTAGACTTCGTTACGGAAACTTAAATATTTGTACTACAATATCAGAGATCTAATATTTGCCAAATATAATCTGTTAGGCTCGGTACGCGCGTAATCTGCGGATTAAACGAAGGACAGTGTTGCCAAGGTCTATCGGATTGCACTACCTACCTACTGAAACAGTATGAAGCATTCAAAAAGTTAATACGATGCGGTCGGGTATTGGTATCTGCATACACAATAATTAATGCGCAGAGTACTTGGCTAAGTATGACAAATTTTGAAAAAATATACTCCGATTTCAACTTTAAAATGAATTGAACAAAATTTTAAATTTAGAATTCATCGTTCCATATTTGACTAATAATACCTTATGTCAAGCAATCCAACGTTCTTTTTTCAAAAGTATACAAACTTATGACGTCACATGTACCCGGATGAAATTGTCATACTAAACGCAAGTACTGGACGGTTATGCGTGGCGTTCGGCGGAGGGGTGGCAGGCGGCGCGGGGGGACGCGGGGGGCTCGGTGACGTCACCGGCGACCACTCACCTCGAACTGGGGCCAGGCCATCGCCATGTTGACGCCGTGGTTGTTCGCCCACCACTTGAGGTCCTTCTGGTGATCAGCGTTGTTTATCGTGTGGTGGAACTCCTCGTATATTTGGGGTAATCTGGAATGCAGTGTGGAATTGTGTAAGTCTTTGAACCTTGAATGATGAGACCTGGATATCCTTACTCTTGTTAATTCACTACCTACGGGATTTCGTCAAGAAGAACTTGCTACAGTTTGGTTCAGATAAAATATAGAAATATTTTTCACCTTGACTGGCAACTCATTCCACAATCTACAGCTAGCAGGTTACTTGCCAATAGAGTTATGAATTCAAAAACCACTATTAAATAAAATCGTTTCGATTGCAGCAACTTACATTGCTTATATTCTCCGACAAGACAACTCAATTTTTGTCCTAGTAAAGTGATCGCAGTGCAACTTATGGTAAGTGCAATAAACATCAGTGGCTGTTTATACTCACGTAGGTTCTTGACTGATGTTGAGGCATTTGTGGAAACTGAAGAGCACGTCTTTGAAGAACTTCAACCGCTGCGCCTCCATCTGTTGACACCTGGAACCGCATCATGCCTCAAATTATACATATATTAAATATATCAAATATACACCCAACAGTCACATACATAGTCCTGACCCCACACTAAGATCGAGTCTTGTGTCGTGGGTATCAGGAACTACGAGAGATTTTTTGGTCTCACAAACACACAGATCCAAAACAACAATTCTTTCGGATTGGGATCCCCCAACTATTCTTCCGCCACGGGGATCCAATCCTCTCCCTCTTATTTCACACACAGCGTATTCTATTGTGCCAAGTAGTATGTTAACAAACTAAACTCAGAATTTCCTTATCAAGACACATAAGCAATCTTTGACCCACTTCAAGTAGAATATGATCAATATTTATTAGCCGAGTCATGCGAGACCCGACAGCTCGGTTGTTACCTGTCGAACACGCCCGTCATGTCGTCGATGTAGCGCGGGTTGTATGCCGTGATCTCCGCCAGCGCAGACTGGTACTTCTCGCGACTCTTCGACACGTCCTCGCGACATTTCGCCACGCGATCCGCCATTTTCTTTACCTGATGAATAAATTATATGAGTTAATTTCAATTAATTTAATTTTAAGAAACATTGTTAATTTATTAAATATTATTTATGCATATTTTTATTACTTAATGATTCGAAATGTTTAATCTCTGTTAATACTTTTATTTTTCTCATTTGACAGTTACCAGCACCTCAGATCTAAATCACTTTACTCATGTAATTGAGGATAATATTGTTCAGTTCTCTGTAAGATTCTGTTAAAACGTTTTGTCCCATCCTAGGCCCCCTTACACATTAGCTAGTACTGTATCAGCCCATATACGTCCCACTGCAGGGCACGGGCCTACTCTACAATCGAGAATACGATTGAGAGTGGTTAGGCCATATAGTCCACCACGCTGGCCTTGTGCGGGTTGGCGGACTTACATACCATAGAAATTCTTATAAATCGCTATGGTATGCAGGTTTCCTCACGATGTTTTCCTTCACCGTTTTAGTGCGCAACAGCATTAGCTAGTACGCAACAGGTATTTTGAAATGAATATGAACGATATGATAACCCTGGAGTTTTCAACTTTAATCCTAGATCTGACTGGATTTTACTATGTTACAGCTATCTTAGTCGTAAAGAAGTCATATTACATAACAGATCATGGAATACACAAGTATGATCAACATAACTCCATCTAACTCTGTACAAACATTTCAAATCACATTACACTCATAATGCGAACGTGTTTAATAATTCTGCGACACTGCAGCAGGTAGGAAACCAGCCTATAACCACGTAAAGCGATTAGCTCGCCGAGGGGCGATGGGGCGTGAGGACAAGGGGCTAGGGGGCGAGGGCGCTAGGCTGGGGGGCGTCGCAAATTGCCGCGTCCGCCGGCGTCGCATCTACGGTACACATCTAGATACACCACGTTAGCTTTTAGGGTTGCCAGGGAGATATTAGAGCTATTTTAGTGGTAATACGAGAACTTTGTTAAGAGAGTCAGAGGTATAAATAAATTCACAATATAATACTTTTGTTGAAATGGTTTTGTACATATACATATACCGTAAATACAAGTCGTGGTAATATCATAAATGGGAAAGATTGTTTTTCTACATATACTTTGAAGTTTGAAATATTAAAGAAACGATTTATAACAATACTATAGAAAAAAAATACTCGATTCATAATAATTTATTCATGGATGATATTCCCTTTTACTTCCCTAAGGATTAGAAGTAGCAGAGAAAGTTCTCAAGTTTGAAAATCCTTACTATATTAATCAATGTTATATGTAAATAAAACTGCATAAAAGCAAAGCAATATACCTCTAAGTTATCTTTCCTTTGCCACACATCTTAAGTAAACTTTTCGTTCCAATTTCCAAAGTTCCTTATAAAGTTATTTCTTAGCTTCCACTATTCCTTCGGGTCATCGGACCGTTCCAACGTCGGAATCGGCCATAAGATCATTCCATCCAGTCGTTTGTGAACATCTGTCCCAACGGTATAAACTTATGAAAACATAAAAACTGTTTTACGTATGACCCTTTCGGGATATAGAAGATGAGTGAGTTAAGTGGATAACGTTTAATATTTTGTCGGATTATGTGTCTCTTTTCTTTAATTGTGAGGTCTTTAGTCTAGAGTCTTAACACGTCGGTAAAAAATCTCAAACAGCTTATTGTACATGTAAACCCAGTTACCACCAGTTATAATCTGTGTAGCCGCTTTGAAATGTGGTTCAATATGTAATTCTTCCCTTCTTCGTACAATTTAATCATTGCTAGTAGGGAAAATGTTTATTAAATGACCGGAATCTTTAGGGTGCGTTTATTTATTTATACAAGGAAAGCTTACAGACTAATAACTTAATGAGTAAAAAACAAATAAAGTAACAATATAGCTAATTACAAGCCTTCACATATAGCTACTAATTATAGTTACACCAAAATAATTATGTTTCCTTTAATACTTGAAAATCGTAAATATTATTCCTGTGCTGTTTATAAAACATCTAAATACCCGTGCATACGTGGTGTTAAAGGAAAATTTCCGTATGTGGCAACCCTTTTAAATATGGCGTGGAAAATATTTTCCTCCCCAACGCACATCTATTATTATGTTTCCCCCTTGTTGTGCTATATAATTTATATCAATAGTTTATGTATCTAATTATAAACCCCAGAGATTATAACAATACAAATTGTAACAAAAAAATCGGTATATCTGGGCAGGGCACATAGCGCGGAGATCTGATGACCGATGGGGTCGGAAAGTGCTCGAATGGAGGCCACGTAGCGGAAAGCGCAGCGTAGGACGTCCACCCACAAGATGGTCCGACGACCTGGTAAAGGTCGCGGGACGTCGCTGGATGCAGGCTGCCTCCAACAGGTCTCTATGGAAATCATTGGGGGAGGCCTATGTTCAGCAGTGGACTTCCTTTGGCTGATGGATGGATGGATGGAAGACTGCAACCGGAGACGAAGCCGGATTTTAGTTTTGGTGACTTCAGATACAATGCAACTAAAATTTTCCCAAAAAAAACAAACTTTTTTTTGTTAATTTTTCCTATCGTCGTATTTGGGTGCTAAAACATATTTTTTCTGATTAATTTTGATTTACCATCCAAATACGACGATATTTAAAAAAATCACACAAACAAATTGTCGTGTTTCTTTGACAAATTAGTTGCATTGTGTTTGTAGTCACTTAAACTACCACCACAGAATACTAACAGAAGTCAAGCTTGTGTATGTACTTCACTTTTGTTGCCACACTCACACTACGCTCGGCGTTCGCGCAAGGGTTGTTAAACCATGCGAAAACACGTATCGTGTTAATAGCACTCATATAGTTTGATTGAATTTTTAAATAAAATACAATAATACAATAAATAAATTTTAATTTATTTATGAACTCGCTGAGAATGTGTATGTCTTTATTCTAAGTTTTTTTTTATTGTTTTGGATAATATATGTTTTTTTTTAATGAAATTTATATTTAATTATATAATCTGGTGTTTTATATACAAGTGTAATAACTTTTATTCATTTGCTCCATCTTTGCACAAAACATCTCACTATTTGCGTGCCCGAAGCGGGTGACACTCGCGCTCGCAGTGGTTTCGACTGGTTTGAAATATCGTGTCGGTGAACGCTGTCTATGTGTGCGTTGATTTAGCGCGCTTTGTATGGAGCTTGACTTCTGTTAGTTTAGTATTCTGCGCTACCACCAAACTTCGTTTTCGGTAGCACTCTTGATATACCCTGTATTATGTATACCACAAAAATATTAAATACCGACATCTCAAAACCCCGTAGCCTTGGATAAAATCTACGCATCATATTCGCAGCGAGCAGCTTTGTAAATGACAATAGGGACGGGAGCCATCGCACAATGCTCGGAATGAAGTCCATCTGTTTACTGCTCCATTACCCTCGTAGGTACTACAATACAGTGGTATATTACTGGCTATTTTTGGAACGAAATAATACGGATTTGCATTTCAGGTGCTTTGTTTAGGTATTCGTAAAAGGTCAAAGGTAATGCTTTTGGATGTAAATAAATGTAAAGAAAGTTATATCTATTGTTAAAGTGTCGATTACATATATTTGAAGTAAAAACCATTTAACTAAGGATGGTGAGTAGATTCTATTTGTAAATTCGATAACCAATTCCCATGATTTATTATTGATTCATAAATGATGGATATAACGTTTATAATAAATAATAATTAAGGTTTTAAATCAAAATTAAAACTTTGAATTCATATTGTTATTAAAAAAAAATAACTTCAGCAAAACCACAACATCACCCGACATTCCTTTTTTAATTCATACCCGCTCTGTCAAACAGTTGGTATTTGGATAATCCGTGTGCGTATACTAAATAGCTTTCACTCAACGGTACGAATATTTTAAATATTCGAGATAATGAACGGACAGTTGGACAGCACATTCTAACTACACATACAAGACATATAAGTACTATAAAATAATAAAACTTACCATTAATACTCTCTAGTGTAAGCAAGAAGAAACAAAAAATAAAAATAAAATAAATAGAAACAGAATATTTAATTGCCGCAACTAACCGAAGCAATGTTGAGAAACTTCACGTTTTCAAGACTATTCTGCTTCTGAATGTCCCATGAGAATCGATAGTGGTATTTAAATATGTATTCAAATTAAACCGAACGCAGAAACTCAGCGAATTTTGGGACCCATTAAATATGTGTTTAATCAGCAACTACATCAGCATAAAAATGTGGCACTACAATTAAAACCAGATAACATTGGAAAAACCCATGTACATTTAAAAAATAATAAACAAATGAAATATATAATTAAGCGCCGCGCCGCGCTGCGCCGCACTGCGCCGTCTTAAGAAAGTAAATTACGCTATTCTAATAATAATTAAAAATAAGATTTTTCTCATTTAAAATTTTTATTTCATCACGCCTGATAATTTTTCTACAGTATAATAAAATGTTAGTGTGGATTACTTATCAAGGTTATAATAAAATAAAATAAATGTAGTATGTAAATATCAAAATAACAAGCTACTGTCGACCAATATTGTCACACGTCCCAAGAACCCGGCTTATGGTTGTCACTCGAGAGGCGTACATAAGTGCACGACAATTTGTGTCGAACGCGACACCCCGCAGTGCCATCCATCACACCACGTCGACTCAGCTGATCGATAGGGCTGCCACGTGCCATACAAATATAGGTATTTTTATATATTTGTGGCTTTCGTGATCTCTGCCTAAAATAAGAAGTTAACTTGAGGATCAAAAGAGCCTAGAACTAGAAGCCTTAGAAAAGAGGCGGTTAAATGACAGAAAGAGTAGTGAGATAAAGAGTATTAAATAATTAAGAGAGTATTAATAAATTTTTGTTGTTTTGTATTATCTCTAAACTGTTATTCCTTTTTATTGTGTACAATAAAGAATTAAATAAATAAATAAGACTTCTGCATCTTACTGCCTAATCATCACGAACAGTAAGTCTTTAGATAAACTTGATCAGCTAATATAATTTCCTGCAAAACTGTACAAA
The DNA here is from genome assembly GCA_023078785.2 of Hyles euphorbiae. NCBI lineage: Eukaryota > Metazoa > Arthropoda > Insecta > Lepidoptera > Sphingidae > Hyles > Hyles euphorbiae. The sequence goes on along the minus strand of CM041042.1, from coordinate 12,601,404 downwards.
CAGTTTGCAGGATATTTTTGACGACTCCACCCCATAGAGCTTATTCATACTAAAAATTATTTTGCATATACGTATAAACACAGAATTGAGTAATCTGTATCAGCCCATATACGTCCCACTGAAGGGCACGGGCCTACTCTACAATCGAGAATACGATTGAGTTTGGTTAGGGCCTTATAGTCCACCACGCTGGCCTAGTGCGGGTTGGCGGACTTACATACCATATAAATTCTTATAAATCGCTATGGTATACAGGTTTCCTCACGATGTTTTCCTTCACCGTTTTAGTGCGTGGTGATTGACTATCAACACACACATGACTCCGAAAAGTTAGAGGTGTGCCCTGGGATTTGAACCCGCGACCACCGTGAACATGTGGCCAGCCGCGTCTAGTCCGTTTACCAACAGGCCACTACGCACTTTAATAACAACAACAATTATTGAATAATAACAAAACTATTTTTTTTTATTAACGGTAGATATTTCGGATAGGATCGGAAGTAACAAAGATTGTTGTATCACATGCTCCTTCAACAAGATAAGATGTACAAAGCAAGTTCACTATACGATTTGTACCCAAGTTTGTGACGGTTCCAAGTGCCATCCATCACATCGCACCAACTCAGCTGCTGGTATTAGGGTTGGCAAGTTCATGGTATTTTTTAAATTATTTGTTTAAAATGAATGCTTACACATGTGTAAGCACTAAGCACGACCTTAGCATTAATTATAATAAATAATTATTTTTTATAAAAAAAGGTCACATCAAGACCGATGTTTTTTAACTAACATAGGTGTAAATGTGAATCTTAACCCGAGTTCGAACCCACCCACGTAGCAAATATCAATGAATAATTACTCCGTTTAATAAATTTGAATTATTCAACACCTCAATCGTAAATTTAATTACCATCTCTGAACTCTATATTTTCGCCCCCAGTCAAGAACATCAAATTTCTAAATTGAGCAAGTAATTTATTCGCGAGGTGGCACCCCTGACACGGCGGTGTGACCGAGCCACTTAGACCGGCGTGGATTCAATCAGGCGACAAAAGTACTCCCTTCGTAGACACTTCATTACCTACCTGTACTATACACCTGTCTATATGACGTACGTATTTTATAAGATTTTTTTATGGAAAATTGGTTCAGTTCGACCTTGTCTAAATATAGATGTAGGATTTGAATGTTGTGATAAAAGATGAGTAGAATGGAACGTTAGAACGTTAGACTGATGTAGAACGTGGTTTGTGTGAAAGAGATGACTAATGAAAGTATTTAAGATGGAAAGAGTTAGAGTATGAATGATTAAGATGTTGAAGTATGGAAGGACGGAATAACCGAGAACAGTCTGGAAGACGATGGAAGGCCTACAACCTATTTTTAAACTCTATATTTAAAATCAATGCTTTGTTACGTATGTTACCAAAGTAGTGGAACAAGATAGCGGAGCCAAGAACAGCTTAGCAAATTTTCTCTCAAAAACATCTATTCAATTTCCACTTCGCCAGGTAATGAAACTAAGTGTTACAAATTCCTCACCTTTACAACTCCCGAGTGACACAAAACTAATAAAAAAAGGGCCCGATACAGCACTCCATACAAAATTTACCGCGCAATACGGGGCCATACAAAGACAACCTAATATATGCCTCCCTGCAGATAATCCAGGGCCGCACGTGGTAGACCGGCGACGTGCGGGACCCGCTTCCCCCGCGGCGCCGGTGACATTCAATTTCCTGCCGACTGCGGCCGCAAGCTTTCTAGGTCACGCTGCGACGTCGCGTAATGTAATAACGTGGATTGGATTGCTACGTTTTTACAAGATTCCAATTGGAATTTTATTTACAAACCAACTACGTTAACACAAATTCAAAGTGGGTTTAGATTATAGTAAATTTTCTAGTAATTTTATGTTGACTTATTTTTTATCAGATGTCTAAGGCATTACAGTTAAGAACTACAGCGGAATTAATTACGAGACGCTTATTTACAAGAAATGCCATAGTGGAGAAATCTTATAAAAAATCAACGGCAGTTATTTTTAAAGTCACACCATTAAATCAAAACTATAACAGTAATCCAAGTAAGCAATACAATATCTCCAACAAGCAATAACCGCCATTGCGGGATCGTAACATCGCGCATAGCTCAGAAGTTTTGCTCGTTTACAGGACTTTGAATGTATCCAATGCGCAATCACATAGTTTCTAAAACTATTTTCAATTATATTATATAGTATAGGTATCCAGATAGTCTACATGCATTTACACCACGGCTGTGTGACTTGGAAATGGTTGTTGTATTATGCATGTTGCAGTTATTTAGCACATTTTTCAATTGGCCCAATAATCATCTTTTCAAGAAAAACTATATGCATTCAAGAATATAAGTATTTTTCGCGACTATACATCGAGAAAAAAATATTAAGCCGGTAACGTAATCATATGTTAAGAGCGTTTATACCCTGCACGCGCTTTTTGGCTTAAAAACAGGACTTTTCAAATGAGTTAATAGCCACTAATAAACAATTTAAAGGAAAAATAATTAGTACTTATTTTAGAAAAGGTTGTCATCTAGGGATTTTGGTGGAAAACATTATAGATTGATGGATAATTTGTGAGTACTATACGGATTACTGAACACAAGTTTCGTTATTTAGGCTTTAAATGGCAATTTAGAAGCTTAAGATATGCTTAACCACTAAATATAAGATGAAAATAAAAATATTATCAGACTAATAAGACCCTTATGGAGGGATTTTGCTGAGAAAAATAAACTTTTTGTGATTAGTTCCTGAAAAATAAAAATTTTAACAATGCGAAATTATTCAGAAACTCTCGTCAAGAACATATATTTTTTCACCAACTTATCGTACATAATTTTTTATAACAATTGCATATTATAATAGAAGAACATCTTATCAATAAATTACCATTTTTATATTTCAACAAAATTAGTTTTCATGTTTTCTACAAATATTTTAAAAACCACTATAAAACACGCTGTCCGACGTGGATCAAATCAGACCGCCGCAAGGCCTTCTAGAGGGAGGACGTATCGCTCGTCGCTCCGGCCTGGCTGCAGTCGATTATGCCGCGCGTAGTAAAAATAGCCACGCGCGGAATGCGATTACCACATCTTAGTACTTTGGTAGTAAAATATTTAATTATTTTTATTACCTACAATGATTTTGTAGTGAGTATAAATTATGTTTCAGGTAATATAATGGGACGTAATTCCGAGGCTAAATTATGTTATGTATTGTAATATAAAATTAAATATATTTCGTAATTGTAAGGGGTTGTAAGGCCCCTAACACTATTTATGTGTTCGAACACGAAATGATTAATAAAACGTCCGTAGTGTCTACTGATTGAACACTGATTTGAATGCAACTTAACAATGTAATAATAACGAAAATATGATTAGTATCCAAAATTTGTATCATTCTTTGCTTGCACAGTAATATTTGTCTACTTATAATGCAAATAAAATATTTTTATGATATTATATTACAGTTACATTTCAATTGAATATTTGAAGCGCACGGATCAAAGTTGTTTGAGCCGATTGTATAGCGAGCCGACGCGGCAGCTCTACGGACACAGCTTTGGTCGCTTATGTGTGCGTGAAATTAACGAAGAAATACCTATAGTTGAGTTTGCGCGCAAGGTGTATACGCTCTTAAAGAAAAAATTCACCGGATTTATAACATCTGAATAGCTTAATTTGCTGATGGCAAGCGAAGATATAATATCAAAATTCCTATAAAAATACCAAACCAACTTACTGCGGACTCAATCGCAACATTATTATCATACAAACGTCCATAATCGGGGGCATAAGTAGCCAATTAGTGTCACTGAATATCTGCATATCTGGCATACATTAATACCAACCAATCACACGAGGGCAAATCAAAGATGAAGCTGTGTACGAGATGAATTGAATGTGGCGGATTTGTTCAATTAATGCGGTGTCACGCGTCAAGCACGGCGGATGTAGCTCATCTGTGCGATGTGAGCTAATCGTTCAATTAATGTGGAAAATCGTGCTGGCATGTTGGGCCAAACGTTGGCGCGTAATGCATCATTGCATTTGTGTTTGTTTTTTTTTTATATATAAAAAGTATATGAGGGAATTGCTATTATACTTGTTAAATTATTTTCAGAAATCGATCAAATTATTTTCGGAATGTTTGGTACAATGCCAAGACATAAAGGGACACGTTTATTTTTACCAGCACAAAATATGCAGCTTAATATACCAATCGAGTTTTATTCCGTATTTACGTGAAATTGGTGCACAGTTGGTGCACTTATTAGCTAATTTTGCCAATGATTGGTCAAACGATTAAGAAAACTGTCATGACAATCGTGCTTTTCTCAACGCATTTCATTGCTTGAACACTAGTCAAGCGACAAATTGTCTTTAAAATATTAACATCACTTTACAATTCCTAAACTTCAAAACTACTTCCAAAGAGACACACAGTGTCTTAAAAGTAAACTGAACTAATTAACTCACTGCCTTACTGGTTGGTCCAAATGTTTGAAGATCGAGACCAGTGTTTGCGGAAGCGGTGGCGAATATGTTTGCCCAGTCGACACCGGTAAATAAGAGTAGTGGATTGTGGGGGACCAGAGCAAACTGCGCGGGATTAAATTGCCCCACGCGGGGGTCGGGGGTATTTATTGCGAGTGCTGACTGAGTGGCTGTTTTTAATTAAGCGTCTTGTGCTAGGTTACCAAGAGTTAACAAGAGTTGCTAGCTGATTTGTGATTGACACTGATGTGCTTTGAGTACGAATCGTGTCAATGTGATTTTAAAAAAATCTACAATTGGCTATCAGAAATCCACTTACTGCAAGCTCGGTTTAGGAACACACATAAGAAAATATCATTATTATCATTGTCTATGTTTTTTAAGTGGCGAGACGAGCATGCCCGCCATTCGCCTGATGGTAAGCGATAGGAGTGCTCAAAAACAGTAACAAAACCAAACATCTTCAATTACAAAGCAATGGTTTGCATTCTATTCCGCTCGCCATCCTGAGACAAGTTAAGTCTTAATATGTTCAATAGTTATGTTTTTATAAAATGATTGGTAAGAAAACTAAATAGGATCCATAATAAGATTTTTCCCAAATGCATATAGTAATCCTACATTTAAGCTCAGATATAAGATATTTTGTTCAGTAGATGAAAATTGTTATGGTTTCTTCGAAGTTGTATGAGTGTCGAGATGAAACTCGAAACGTCGAGGAATCCAATTCCTGTGTACAATGGAGGGAAAATACTCTACATTTTACGATGCAGCCTCTACAAACTCTGACAGTTTTCTTTTGAACATATAAAGAGCTGTAGGCTTATTTAATATGTCTACATAGTGTCCGTTCGGTGCATTAAGACAAAGTAATTGTACAATAACCCACTCATAAGGACTTAAGGTATGAGTCAAAGTTATACTTCCACATGCTTTCTGCCTGACTGCCTCGGTGGCGTAGTTGTGCTACGGTACCGTTACAAAGCTCAGGTCTTAGATTCGAATCCCGGGTCTGGTAAAGTGGTATAGGATTTTTCATGATCAGTTTCGAGTTAAGCATTTGTGGCCGAAATGGCGATAGGCTCGCCCCCTATCACATCGTGGGACGGAACATACAATGGAAAAAGTGGTCCTGTCACCTCTACCTACCCCTTCTGGGATAAAAAGGCGTGAGTATACATATGTATGTTATAATTCCACATGCTATGAGTGCAATAAGTTTACAATTCAGTAGCCCGACACGATTCACTATCAGAGTTTAAGATTGAATTCGTTTCGAGTGACTGTTTCTATTTGTTATTTACAAGTGGTCGTGAGAATGTTCTGCTGAGCAATGTTGCTGTTACGTCAGGAATGTATCATTTCTATTGCGCTTGGATAAATATTTCCTTATAGCTTTATTTATCTAGAACCGTATAAACAGTAGATGCTGGCGTTCGATGTGCCGGTCGGGCAATTACGAGTATTTTTGAGATTATACATTTTTAAGTGCGTTATGGTCTGCTGGTAAAAAATTTGACACTATTCTGAGATGGTCGTTACTGGTTCAATTTCCAGGCACAGCTCTCGTACTTTTTAGGCTCGCGATACTGAGCCTTAACCACGCAATTTATTAATGAAGTGAAAACTATGAATAATCCTGCATATCATAGATATGTAAACAAAAAATGTACGGTATGTGAAGTCCCGCAACCCAAAATAGACCACCATGATGCGCCTAAAAGGCCTATACCCCGATAATCGAACTCTCGAATGTAGACGAATCTCATGCTCGAACAAAGAGGCTTATTTACTAACATTCCTACATTTTTACAACTGCCTCAAATGATTAAAACTACCACCAGATCGATTCCATTAGTTCCCAGCGTACCAGTAACACAGTTCGGCGCAACTTTCAACCCGCAGCATTCGAGTTTTGACGGCCGCTTAGCGTTGCGGTCGAGAGGCGAGTGACGAGTGTAGAATTGAAAAAACATTGATTATAGATTGAGGTTTGTGAAATAAATGATGAAGAACGAGTTTTATCAGCCTACCTGTGACGTCGAGGCATATAAATCGGATGTCTGATTATTAGGCATATAGCCGATGACCTTTGAATTTCTTTAAAATCTCGGTAGAATGCGGATTATAGTGAGTCTGGCAATATAATTATCGAATTATCGAAACAGAAGAGGCCTGCACCATGCGGCGTCTCCATGTCACTCCCACTTGAAAGTGCGCTTATATGCGTTACTTCAATTTTCGCATATTGCCCAATAACTGTCCATAATTTTATGACTACACTCTCAAATTATCCTTTCCTACTACATTCACTTCTTTTTAATTCTTTATCTTAATTCTTTAAAACATTCAACTTCACTCCCAAATCAACTCGAATCATTCCAGTAATCAAAATAATTTACTTGTCCATCACAGTGCAGTTACGCGTATGACGTGCGAGCCGTTGAGTTGACGGTTGTGATGTGGCGTGGCACAGGTGTACTGTGGCCCACATAAAGCCCTTGCATAACGCGACTCGGATACTTCGGCTAACCGACTGAGCGCGTGCCATCAGCTTGGGCATAACCTGCCTGATTATAGTAAATAATACATAAGACTCCCAAAAACTGAATTGATTTATATGGTAATATAATTAATTATTTTGTAAATATAGATTAAGTGCTAAGTACCGACATTTCATTACAGCTATTTAATTGCCCACACGATCAATAAACCAATTTCATATGATTTAAATTCATAGTGAGTACGCGATTCCTAAAAATATGGAATGCTTTTATGTCGATGTTTTTTTTTCATGACCTTTTGTTTGTGTAGGTCATCAGTAGTTTTTGGTTAAACTTTTTGTGTATGGTGATTGGTGGTATTTAATAACTTGATGCTTAAAAAAGTTTAAAGGGTTTTGACGAAATTTCAAACTATACGTATCATTTTACGTATTGAAGGAAAACTTAAAAGTAAAGCTTACAAAATTTACTCTATTTTCATGACAAAATGCCTGTCATTTAACTGCCCAATATTCAATATTAGTCAGCATATTAATTATTATATAGAGAATATTTGAATAAGAATTTTAATTGAAAATACATGCAACACTGTAAAACTATTTCCACCGAAAGACTTTTGTAGCGGGCCGTCAAAATAAATGAAATCCTGTCAGTGCCGCGAGGCCGGTACGACGGAATTGGAAACAAAATGTTCCGTCGCGAAATCTATTGATGCAACCCAAAAATAGAAATATGTTTCATTCCATATTTGTTTACTACTAGTGGGACTGTGAGTTGAAATCGCTCGATTTTCATCGCTGCTTTATTTATTTACTGTAGCAGATGCAGGTGATAGAGCTACGAAGAACTAGATCTAACTGCATCATAATTGGACTGGCTTGATTTAGATGGCCACAATGTGTTACGGAAAACCGTCGTCAAGTCAATTTGCAATTGTTTTCGGTCAGTGAAAACGAGGAAGACCTAATAACACCTATCCTTTTTTATTCTCAAGGCTATATCATCCGGAGCTAATTATTTGCTTGTCCTAACACTACGATAAAAGCTTGACCCTCGCGGATGGCAAAAACATTGAATGGCAATTCAACCAATAAAACCTACAACTAGGACTAAGGCCAACTGGAGAAACTTCTATCACAGCTAAATCGTATATCAGTTCATCATCCCATCTAATAACCGGTCACGGGACACCCATGGACGTGAAAAGAAAACGGTCAAGCCGACCTGTCCGCTGGATGTGAACAATTACCAACAATTTGAATGAGTCGAGTCACGACAGTCACCGCTACTCGGCCGCCCCACTCCGCAGCCGTTCATTCATAAACATGCATTTGGGACACAACTATATAAATACGTTTAGATGCGTAATTATCTAAGTAGAACGTGGCTAGGGATTATGTGATAAAAGAGTTTGAATTCGGTGTTTGTGAGATAGTACTGCATGGATTTATGTTGAGTATGCGGATGAATGCGGGAGGTTTGAACCTGGACAGGTTGGCACCTACTTGAAGAGGCTTGAGGCTAGCAGTGGAAGGCGATAGGTTTAGCTTATTTATACAAAGTTGATTGTTTTCTAGTAAGCAGAAGAAACGTGAGTCCACAATCAAAACAAAATGATATTAGAAAAAACTATTTTTTTCCATGCTTTAAATATTTCTATAGCTGTTTACGGTTTTTCCTTAATAATGGTAATTCAATGTTTTTGACACTAGCCTACACCCTGGCCGCTATTCTTATATAACCATTGGTAGATCCAAAAGTTCAACGTCAAAAAACTATGAAAAAATGCCTACAGTCGCATTATGATATAAATGGGGCAAGGTGATACAAAATGTGCAAATTGTAAAAACCGCGCGTGTTGCGAGGCGCACGTACACGCCTGCGTTGATAAGAGCACGATACAGTCGTTATCACCCGACGACTGCCTCCAACGTGACACCCGTATCATGTTAGACACATTGTTGCACTGGTATTCGGTTATTTTGGAAATAATCTGATGAAATACGAAGGTATGGTATACAAATCCACATGTCCTGTTTAATTTGACAGCTGTCGGGGCAGTTCCTATTTTTCATGGGATTGTAGTTTGTTTTGGTTCTGAATGTTGTAGTATCAAAATGCCTCTAGTAATTTTTATTGCGTCGTAGAATATGTCGGGGTGTTCTTGTGTAAAATCCATATGATAAATAATTGTAAATTGGCCCTAAGGAATCTACGGGTAGTTGCAGAAGTAACTTTATTAAAGGAAACCCTGTTGTGGTTCTATTTCACTACCCACTGTCAGAGTAAGGGTGGGAGCATGACAGTTTGCAATATAAACCGCCTCCGAACCGCAGACAAGATATTCGAGATCCAGCAGTCGGCAGTGAAACAGTGACAAACGCGTATTTACTATAAAGTAACAAGTTGTCGCAGATATTCGGATAAATCGTTATTCCGTTAATTATAACGTGTGGTGTTAATAATAATTAAATAATTAACACAATGAGTTTTGTATATCCGTCATTCCGACATCAGAAGCGGGATCGTCCTACGTTGTAGCCACAACCGCTTGGTTATCGACATCAGCTGGCGCAGATTCTAACGTGAGTACCATAACTAATAACTTGAGGTAAATTATGATGACTGGTGACTGTTATGTGTAGCTGTCGTGTGTGACTCACGTGTGTGATTGTCATATTTGGCCCACGTATGTGGCTGTCATGTGTGGTTCACGTATGTGACTGTCGTGTGTGACTCACGTGTGTAGCTGTCGTGTGTCTTTCATGTGTGACTGCCATTTGTGGCTATCACATGACTATCAACATTTAGATAAAATTACTTCGTATAGAGAAACTATCCCATACAAATGTCTCGTTCGATTTTGGTAAAAGTTGAAATTAAATCGCTGCAGCGTAGAACAAATAATTAGTCGTCTAACCAAACAGTATAACCATGCAGCGCTAGATCGCTTTCAGGATGTAGTTTTCTCGCGACCAAAAGTTCGCTTACGCGTTTTTGAAAGATTCGTGTACGGTACATGCACTGCACCTAGGTGGGACACATTTCTCACAAATAACGTCTTATCTAGTGTAACATTGATATCGATGACTATCAAATTGTACTACCTACATGTAGGAGTTATACGAAAAAAATAGACCTACTACTAGAATCAATCAAGAAAGATTGATGCACATCTGTTCAGCTGTGCCCTTGGTATTGAAATAGCCCATGTGCTGCGGTGACTGCTTACCATCAGGTGACACACCAACTCATCTGCCTGCCTAGGCCATTAATTGTTATCAGGAGCAGTGACATGGAGCTGTGACTGTGTGCCCTGGAAGTTCCAAGACACCTGCATCTTCACAGGAGTGTTTCAAATTGGTGAGATCTTTCCATTTTTGTTTGAATTTGGTTTTGCCATTTTACTTTCGTTTATTCGTAGAGCAATTTAAGAAAATATGAGGAATTGCGCAACAATATAGATTACACCACGCACTAAAACGGTGAGGGAGGGCATCGTGAGGAAACCTGCATACTATAGCGATTTATAAGAATTCCTATGGTATGTGGGTCCGCCAACCCGCACTGGGCCAGCGTGGTGGACTGTATGGCCTAACCACTCTCAACCGTGTTCTCGATTGTGGAGTAGGCCCGTGCCCTGCAGTGGGACGTGTATGGGCTGATACAGATACTGATAGATTACTTAAAGAAAACACGACCTTAAAGCAAAGGTACACAGATACCAATCTCAAAAAGGGATATTGCATTGTTCCAGACAAACTTCATGGACTCTACGATGAAACGAAATGCAGACGGCAGGTGCAGAGCACGCTCCGCCGCGCCAGTCCGAACTGCTGTATCGGCGCAGCAAAATCAATTCTTAATGTATTAAGACCTACTTAGTAGTTGGACCAAAAACAAGCCCACTGAGTTTGATTCGCTGGATCTACTCACAGCTGGGTCGTGTCGCGTTATTTCCAGTGGTAAAGTAAGCCCGCTGAGTTTGTTTCGCCGGGTCTTCTCAGGACAGGGCCGCGTTGGATCCGGTGGTAATTTTAAAACGTTTTTACCTACGTGACGTTTCGTATATCCTCATGGTCCAAACAACGACAGGGTGCCCGTGCACTCCTATTACTCCCGAAGCATAGAATCAAGCTAGGCTCGATGAGAATAATACACTCAAGCATTTAAGTTATAATTGATTCCAAGAGTTCATTAAATGGCAATAGCATTTCGTAAGAAAGATTCGTAAGGTTAACATTTTCATAGACACAGTTCACATGAAGTAATTTAATAATTAATAATTACTATAATTATTGAGGGGTTTCTTTGAGACCTGTGAAAAAAAAAAGAAGAGAAAATACAGTCTGATCTGCCCAGTTATGAAAAGAAAAAGGAAATTTGTTTAAGCTAAAGGGGAATTATCCCGGTCTAGCACAGTTCGGTCCAGTTTTAAAACTGAAGGAACAATCTGCGCACTTGAATTATTGTCTGAAGGGAATGCTTTCCGGACCAGACTGTATAATAATTATTACCATTTTGCGAATTGTTATATTATGTGAACTGAGTCAGGATGAACGAACGAATGATTTCCTTAAATGATGTATAGACAGTAGACACACACACGAGGACGTGTGCTCGTCAGTATGGCCGTGTCGGGGTGTTCTTGTGTAAAATCCATATGATAAATAATTGTAAATTGGCCCTAAGGAATCTACGGGTAGTTGCAGAAGTAACTTTATTAAAGGAAACCCTGTTGTGGTTCTATTTCACTACCCACTGTCAGAGTAAGGGTGGGAGCATGACAGTTTGCAATATAAACCGCCTCCGAACCGCAGACAAGATATTCGAGATCCAGCAGTCGGCAGTGAAACAGTGACAAACGCGTATTTACTATAAAGTAACAAGTTGTCGCAGATATTCGGATAAATCGTTATTCCGTTAATTATAACGTGTGGTGTTAATAATAATTAAATAATTAACACAATGAGTTTTGTATATCCGTCATTCCGACAAATACATAATATAGCCTTATTTATAAACATTAAACTCACAAATATGAAAAATATTAACTACTGTCTTTTTTGTTGTTACGAAAAATATTAAAATTTTCAGGTTACCTTGCAGAAAACAATCAGTATCTCGAAAACAAGTATGAATCACGACTCAGGCTGAACACGAATGTATGCCAGTACATATTTTAATCTCCCTCATCCCGGTGGGCCGCTAAACGTTTTCCCACAGTCCGACTCATGCACAAACACTCTTCACGGGCCACCGGGCCTCAAAAGATACTCTGGGGAACTTCCAAACTTTGAGCTCGCTTTGAGCCCCCACTTTGAGTCCCTTTGAGTCCGCTGTGAGCCGGTTCACGAGGTTTTGTCCGCTTCTCAATTTCGCCGGAGCGTTATTGTCCGCTTTGTGTAATTGGAATTTCCGAGGGATGGGACGATATGAAGAATGCTTTAAGACGCGTAAAATTATTTGAGATGAAAATTGCGTCAATATTTACTGTCACAAAGATAGATGATATTGAAGACTCTTTGGTGTAGAAGTAGTTCGTAGCGTAAAACGTTTGGGAATTGTACGAACGTAAATATGTTTACCTGGTCGCTACATTCATATAGATTATAGACTGATTTTATTCTGAACCAAAACAGGGATTTTCAACTTTTGGATCGTTTTCCGTAACGATTAATTAATAAGATTGAATCAATATAATTAAAATGATATTTTTTCAAGAGAGCCGAAATAAAACCTATTTCATTTTAACCATCACTGTAACGATATACACTCTGGATATGTGTTTTTAGATACATACGTAAATTAAAAGGGGTAAGCCCGTAAGAAACGAACTGTACCACAGCATCGCAAATGTCAGAGCTACACGTTCGCAAGTTTTTTTTTTAATTTTGATTAAAAAATAAACAAACTGACATTACAACCTCCAAAAATCCACAGTAAAAAATAACGACCATTACAAGTTACAACTGACAAAAAATTCAGCGTGATGAATGCAATGCAGCATGTACGAGACAGTTCATCACGGCGTCTGGGTGCATAATTAGGGGAGGGGGGGGTCCCGCGAGCCCCCCACAAATACAAACAGTGGAATAGAACCTTTACAACAGACACGGCCGGTGGAGCAGGCCCTTTATGCTGCGGCGGGCTCTATTGTGCGTGTCACTGGTGTCAAATTGGTGGTAACACACAGTTGAGACAATGTGGAGTATTTCAAAATATTTATAAATGTATTTGTACTTCAAATGCTATGGTCTAGTCGAAGCACGAGTGATGAAATTGTAAAAGTAACTCTTCTTAAGATTTATTGTTAACTATTTTGTATAAGTACGCGTCTATGGCCGGACATGACTGGAACTATTTTGTTATGTTAACACCCTGCATACTTGTGTGTGCATCCTTGGATACTCATTTTAATACTAATTAACCGTCTTTACCTTCAGGTTTGGTTCTTAAAACCATCTTTCACTCTAAGTAAACATCCATAGTTTCTACGGTTTTTTTATTTTATTGAAAAAGGCAATTAACTTTTAAAAAGCGAAGACAATCAATATCAAACTATGTACGGTGAAGAAAATAAATATTTATTAATTCAATTCAATGCATGAATAATATATCCCAGGTTATCTACAAAAGAATGGCAACATCAAGTGTTTACGTTGATAACAGAGATGTTGAAACTGTACTGATTAGGATTAACCTCACCTACTTACCGCTATTTGGTATCAAAACAAACTTGTATGATAAAGGAAACCAATTCAATGTTAGGAAAAACTCTTCTGTTCAAAATAAGTTATATTTCTGTCTACTAAGCAATGTCATTTTTGATAATTCTTATTTTCAGACCTTTTAAAAGGTATCAGAAGACGCGGTTACGAAAGATGAGAAAATTCCCTTACTCGTCCGCGACATGAAAGTTAAAGGTCGTATTGTTATTTAAACTCAATAAAATAAAATGATTGAAGTTTTTATTCTAAAGATTGTTTGCTATTCCGACCTGATCTACTAGATATATCTAAACTGTGGCACGGTAACTATGTATTGTGTTCGTATCAATCCACACAACGGTTAACGATCATTTTCCTGTGTCATTGCAGCGAAGATAACAACGCGGTAATGACTGGCGGGTCGACGTCGGTGTCATGGGAATATAGACGCTATTGACTATGAAGATGTCATTATTCCGATGCTGCGATCACAACTGATGAATTAAGAGACGAAACTTGATATTGATGACATGCAAATAATTCTGTTCATTAGTTTCATGGACTGTAGGGATGAGTCTGCGGTATAATCAATTCGACATCATTATCATTATACGCAATATGTCCGTTGTTAAACTTACTTATACTAACGGAGACCTAGCTTATGGATTTTAAACAACCTGCATTTAATGTTGTCCGTAGACCACCAGGTCAACATTTAAATCTGAATTAAAAGTTAAGATGTACAACATTTTGTGTATTTACGAACGACATTTTGTCACAACGAAACTATACCATTAGCCTACCCAGTATCGATATGCCTTAAGCTAGGCTCGAAATATACTCGCAAAGGCTTCAAGCCCTGAGGCTCGAGACAATTCATTGGTTTTTGGCAATCTAAATGATTGAAAAACGAAACAACAATGCGGTATTGCAGTGTCACACTTTATTGGATTTCTGCTTTATGCATCGGTGGTTGAAGTGCGACTATCGCATAGGGATATTTGTAGGGTCTACAGAAGTGTTGCTTATAAATAAGTAATCCTGTATTGGTCAAAATGTTTAATAAATAATAGGTATAAGCGTCTAAACCTATCGATCTTCTATATTATATACCAAAGATTTTAATAAATCACTACATAGTATTAAACAAAGTCGCTTTCTCTGTCTCTTTGTATGCTTAAATCTTTAAAACTACGCTACGGATTTTTTAATAGATAGAGTGATTAAAGAGGAAGGTTTATATGTATAATACGTACATATTATTGTACAGAAATCTATTTGTAGCTGGGCGAAGCTGGGCTGGGCCGCTAGTAATATTATATATCAGTTGGTGAAACGCCATGTGTGAAATGAGAGGGCACGAGTTCGATCCTCGCTCAGAGACAATATTTGTGTGGTCCGAAGGTATTTGTTTCATGTCTGGGTGTTTGTGAAACCGAAAAGTGTCCGTAGTTTCCGATACCCACGGCACAAGACTCGATCTTCTCTTGATCGCTATGGTATGCAGGTTTCCTCATATTTTCCTACACCGTTAATGTGCGTGGTGATTGACTGTCAATACACTCATATTAATTATGAAACCGGTACATACACGCACTAGGCCAGCGTGTAGACTATATGGCCTAACCACTCTCAATCGTGGGACGTATATGGGCTGATACAGATACATACACAGGGTGAACCTGATATGCTACATACCTGCGTCAGTAACTATGATCCGTTTCTACCATCGTGTTCAAACTTTCTTTTTTTCTTTTAAATTCCAAATAAATAACTAATCCGCAATAAGTCAGAAATCAAAGTCAAGCCGGTATTTCCCACAGCCGATCATGATGGTTGTTTAATGACGAACGGTTGAATCATCTGTGTCATGGCTGGATGTAGTGCCGTCTCCGTTCCCTCATTAAATCATTATTTTTATTGTTATCATCATTAAAACGTTTTGTTTGTTGAACATTTAGTTTTTGATTAGGTTTTTGTGGCAATTGTTCGTGTAACTTAAGACATAATGTAATACATCTAGGACTTTGTCCTTGTAAGGTTTTCAACTTTAACGGCCGATGCCAATAATCAATCGAAAAAAATAGATTGAAGTCAATCTGGATTGTTTTCTACTTTTCGATTGGTCTCTTGTCATGTTGCCATAGTTTTTTCACTACTGAGATTGATTATTGGCAATATAGTATTAGAAAAAAGATTGAGCTGTCAATCTAAAACGGCAAATTTTGGATTGGGATTGTTTATTGGCAGCGGCTGTTAGGCACGTTCGCAGGCTATGGTTTTATCATTTTATTACTATTATGTGCTTAAAGAGCCAGAGAGAAATAGAGGAAGATAAAGAATGAGAAAGAGAGAGGAAGAAAAGAGATAGATAGTAACATAGTATTATTATCCTCTTTTACTCTTAAGACTTGTCTACCCCCGTTTTCCTACTTCCATTCACTCCAGTCCATCCAAAGGTTGTCTGGAAGATATCGCCGACTGCGATAAGACCGCCCATTGTACTGTAAATATAGGTTAAGATTTTTGTTGTGTATTTTTTATTTTGTGTAGTACAATAAAGTGTAAAAAATAAATAAATAGCGGGTTAAACTACTTTTTTTCTACCAAATCTGCAAAAACATTGTGGTTAATTGCATTACTTTTGAAATACAATATCAACCGTCGATACAATGCCACTGGAATGTTTGTTACCAGATTTGGAGGGTAATCCGGAAACATGAAACTAATGACTATAACTGGTTTCCCAACAGTGTGTATGATACTAATATCTTACTTAATTTACGGCCGATGCCAATAATCAATCGAAAAAATTAGATTGAAGTAAATCTGGATTGTTTTCTACTTTTCGATTTGTCATTTACCATGTTCCCATAGTTTTTTCACTACTGAGATTAATTATTGGCAATATAGTATCAGCAAAAAGATTGAGCTGTCAATCTTAAACGGCAAATTTTGGATTGGGATTGTTTATTGGCAGCGGCTGTTAGTCATCCAAGTACTTTTCTGGGTAAGCCATTAAGGAATGATCTGCAAACCCTAAGTCAAGCACAACACTCTAAACATCCCTAAATCAGTATGCAAATATAATTCAATAGTAAATTCAGGTTTGACAATGGGTGCAACTCGAGTAACTTCAGTTAATTATGCGGATAAGTTATTGCAACTGCGGACCAGGGTCGGATTAAGATAGCGAGACAGGGGGGGACCAAATATTGTAAAAATATTGTAATTGTAATAAATATAAAGATATTGTACTTGTATCGTGGGTTCTTTGGTTTGGTATACATAGATAGTGTAGGCTCAAACAGCATTTACTGTATTGTATCTATACCAACAATGCTCCGTAAGGAGTGAATAGCGGACGCTTCTAGAAGGTGGCTATGGCAATCCTTGGGGAAGGCCTATACAATCGACTTCCCGAGGCTGAATAAGAAGAGTGGGACAGGTAAGCGGGGCCCATAACCTATGCTATTTCTGTTTTGTGGTTAATCCGACACTGCCTCAGACCGGTCGACAGTCGAGCATTGCAACATTGTAACCTGACTACCGAGTCAGGATTGTAACGTAGTTGATGCATACTGTCGGAATAATTTGTCATGCTTTTGATTTCTGTGCCGATTGTAGATTTGTAACGAATATTTATTAAATCGTCTGTCTATTTTAAGAAACTATGCTGCCCTTACCTCAGTTGTAACTCTTGTTGGACAAGAAACAAAACTATTGAAGAATTTACATAGAGTGCTGAAGCTTTCAAGTCTCCTAGAATGTTGGCTTGTTGCAGAAGAATATATGAATAAAATCAAAGCCAAAAGAAAAAAAAAAAGTTTTAATAGCTCACATGTCGCCTGTCTATTGCTAAATGCTGACTGCTTTACAAGCCTGTGGAAATTTCTTAAGGAGACCAATGTCATTATGCTTATAAATTGTTTGGCAAATACACGGTTTTTTTAAAAACTAGAATATGAGTTTGAAATATCGCTATAAATGTATCGTACAAACATTAATTGCAGTGACAATTAAAAAGAGCAACGACAATGGGCAATGGGCGATCGATCCATTCATCCGAGTTCACAATTATAGAGTTTACGATTCAAAGCCCATAAACAAAAGAAGATATTTTGGGAAATTCCGTCCAAAATAGAGACGGCGGTGACGCCACTGTTCCAAAAACGAGCCAGCACAGGGGCCCAATCGAAAACTCTTTATGAAATTATTGACCCCCTTGCAATTAAATATTAAATTAACATACTCGTATTTATCGATATTTAAGTAAAAACCACTGGCAAAATGGTGTTAACGATGTCATCGATATTCATTTTAATACATCTATTGTGAATTGCACTACGCTAATTTGACAGCCTCCGGGCGCAGTCGTTTAGACACCGCCTATGAAACGAGAGGCCGCGGGTACGATCCCCACAGCGAGACATTTGAGTGATTGTGAGATCGAAAAGCTTCTCGTAGTTCCAGAAACCTACGAAACAAGACTAGATCCTAATTTGGGGTCAGGTCTATGTATGTGAGACATATAAATTATGATATTGTCTTTTTATCGAGAATAAATCATTTATACTCTAATTAAATTGAACAACACGTAACACGTTTTTGCCTCCGCAAAGCCCCGAAACTGACTTTCATCAAACATTTTTCTAAACTTAAATTACAATTTCATCAATGTATAAATTAGCACTCAATATCAATCCTCATTACTCACCTACGCACCGCCAATACTTTAGTAGACAAACCAGATGTTTCATTTATTTATTTACACGGGGTGAGTCGGGCGCCGTATTTACACGGGCCCGAAAAGAACCGAAGTAATTTTGCGCTCCGCGGAATTCTTAGCTGGGAATATTTTATGGAACAGTTTCGGATGCGAGACGAGACGGGCTTTAGCGGCTTGAATAAGAAAGGGGAGGGGTATAAAAGGGTTACATTCCTGTATTTATGCTAAACACACACGCGTGATTGAATTTTGATACTGAAGTCGAAAATTTAATACACGAGCAATTTGAGGGTGAACGGGTACCTGAAAGCGATAATATTGTGAGGGGGCTTGTATTACTGAGAGTATTATTATAGGAATTTTAAAGATGTGTGAATTTCCCTAGCTAACCTCTCGGTATTTTGGAGCTCCAGAATTGATTTCGTACTAATAAGCTACTAGACATTTTTTTTAGTTTCATGTCCCAATACAATCAACATCTATAGTTAGTACGAGTACATATTTTTTAAACATATCTATTATTTTCTCTGCCGTTCATACACTGTAAGTCAGTCTCTATTCATTTAATCAAATAATTTGTTTATAATTTCTACGGATTTTAAATAAAAAGTATAAATCAGTGCCATGTATCACTTCAATATGAGACACTAATCACTACAATGTCCTACTTTTTATTGACTTAATAGTATAAATCGATTGGTGTGAATTATTTGAGGCGTTCGACTTCAGTATTGGGGTCGTGTCGTGGTCAAAGAACCCAAGAGGTCGCAGGATCGATACGCGGGCCGGCCGTTTTATGTAGCTGTTTTACATTGAAGTTTTTAAGTAGGCAATTTTATATAGATGTAATGTAGCAGACGAATAGACGCCCTTTACGGTCAGTTAAATAATAAATAGCACGAATGAAATAATTATTTATAACTAACAAGTACATTAGTGTTACTGACACGTTCTAGCCATGCATTCAAGATGTTTTGTATAGTTTTTAATGTATGAAATTCATAATTACTATGCACGATTTTCTTGGCAGTGTTTTCTTTTTCCGCGGAGCATTTAATTAATCGATAGTAAGTTATATATAATACAATAGTTTAATTAGCATTAAAATCTGAAGGCTTATTTATCGAATAATTTCAATTTGAATGTTACTTCCTCAGCAATGTTAATAAACCGTTTGAGATGCAAAAGTTTAGCATGACGCCCCGCGTCGGTATGTAGGGCGATACACCGAGCTTGTACTTTATAATCTTGGCTGAATCATTGACATCAGAACCGACTTCACTGTTATGTATCAATTAAATACACCCAACGGTCACATACATGCTCCTGACCCCACACTAAGATCGAGTCTTGTGTCGTGGATATCAGAAACTACGAGAGACTAATCGGTCTCAAAAACAACCAGACCCGAAACAGATACCTGTGATTCACACAAATATTCTAGTCAACGTCGCCACGTAGGCTATCAGAGATCAGTCCATATAGACCCACTGTTGAGCAGGGGATTCCTTTACTATTGAGTGTCCCATGGAAAGATTTAGATTCGGAGATTGAGAGGGGGTAGACTAGACATCTTGAACAAAGATTGTACTGTTTGTACTTTACTGTATCAGCCCATAAAGTGCCACTGCTGAAAGATAGATTCTTCTACAAAGGAAAGTTCGGTAGATAAGAGCGGACTCAAAGTAAATGTATCAGAATCTCGGCTAGAACAGTAGGTACCGTATTTCTATGTCTTTCTCTGTCTCTTTTGGGCAGTTGTGCTATCTTTCATTTCGCTTCATTAATTTCCCACCCTGATTTTGTTTTGGAAGTCGTCTCTGTTAAAATAGGTTAGAGTCTTCAGCACTGTGTAAGAATATAATTTCATTTGTTATTTTTCATTAGTTTTTCCTTATGCCCTACTTAAATATATACGGCATAAAATAACTTTCCAACTATATTGCAAATTATTTGGATTCTAATTTTACCACCGTATATACATAGTATTATGTAAAATACCGACATTCCACTGTAAGTGTCAACTTGCGCGCATTACGCGAACATGGCACGATATTATCGCCGATAATACTCGATTGATAAGTCAATCATGATACATGTCGTTTGATAACCGAATATTTGAGATATGGTGCTTTATGTGGGACGCGTGTGTGACCTCACCGTCAAACGCTTTACCTAAGGATTGTATACAAGTTAGTGCCTACTAATCTAAAAAAAGAAAAAAATAACAAAAACTACTTTGCATTTTTCTCTTTTACTACTGCAACCAAGAAACTCCCACCCTCGAAAACTTTGGACTGTATTTTTTATATTGATAAGCAGATAAAACAGATTTCAGATATCTTATCCACTTTTACTGAGAAAAGAGGCTAACTCAAAGGTCATATATTGGTTTGGAATTATCGCCGAAGAAAATTGACTCCTTTAAAACAAATAACATAGTAGATTCCTATCCCTATTGCACCTTTTAGGTGAACTACTAGATTTCCAATGTCACTTGCATGCTACGTACTGTGTGTCTATTATAAATCAATTTTCTTCCTTCGTTCTTTCCTATCCAGATAACAAAAAATAATTTTGTCGACTTCAGCCTCACTCTGCAATCACTCCTAGACAAATGCCTCCCTAACTAATACCACTGGATCCCGGATCATCCGCTATCGGAGTTAGTCATTCAACGTGTACCAACCTGGTCTGGACTCAAAGAGCTGTCTCCGCTGGCGTTCCTCTCCTGGTTCTGCGCCGTCCGCTCCTGTTTGCACGCGGTGTGGTACTCCAGCCTGGTGCGCTCGACCTTCTGCAGCAGTTTCGCCCACGGCTTCTGCGCCTTCTTAAACGCCTCGTCCATCTCTTTGCGTTCTTTTAGCTGTATCATTGACTGTGGACAATGAGATAATAAAAGTTAGTTCAATTGCAAGGGCCATCTTATTTGTTTATTTAAATACACTGGCACGGCATAATGACTGCATTGCACAAAATTGTAAGCGCAAATGTCATCAAGGCAGAGTATCAAAGTAAATATACTACTATTTTACTGGTGGTAGGTCTCTTATATGTGAGAGGCTGCCTGGGTGGGTACCACCGCAATGTCTATTTCTCCCGTCAAACAGCAGTTTCAATGCACTGTTGTGTTTCGGATTGAAGGACATTGTAGCCAGAGTAACTACTGGACATATTGAGACTTAACATCTTGTGTCTCAGGATGGCGAGCGCAGTGGAATGCCAAGCATTGCTTTGTAATTCAAGGTGTTGTTTGGTTTTGCTACTATTCATGAGCGGTCGCATCGCTTACCATCAGGCGAACGGCATGCTCGTCTCGCCATTCAATGCAATAAAAAAAAAAAAAAAAAAAAAATATAATTTGGAAAGTGAAAGATGGAAAAGTATGTAGTTTATATTGCCTTATTTTATTCAGCAATCTTTTAAAGATAATCCTTTACGGTTCGTAGTATTTATTTGTAAGTACGGATCTCGTAGGATTTGTCGTTCATTCTTGCCACTCCATTTTGTTCTGAACAAATTTTCAATAATCGTCAAAATAAAGTTGTGTAAAATTTTTGATACGCCAACTAGCCAGAATGTACTCTTAATCGTATGTATAGCGATAAAAATGTTTTACTTTTAAAGAACTACACGATCAAACAGATATATTCCGTCATGAGTGTAGCCTGTAGAAGTTACGTCTGGTTTACGGACGGGATTACGAGTCAACCTGTTGGCTCGCCGAGTGATGCGCGAGCACGTTCCATTTGCAGTTTACACACCGCGCCGTCTCAAACACGCTATCGTATAGGGTTACCACGAGATACCAATCCAATGGGATTCTGGCACGAATATTGTGTGCCGTAAGCCCAAATATCTATACAAGGTCAGGACATAAAATGTTCTTTTATATTGCTTATTTTTCCTATGCCAGCCTCTGTAGCTTAATTGGATAAGGAATTGGTTGAGATACGATAAAACGCGGGTTCAATTGCAGCAATTAAAAATATGTTTCTGCGTGTTGTATGACCGAAAAGTGATTTGTAGATTCTGATACATTCCGATTCTGCAGTCTAAGATTTTCTGTGTTCAAAAAGCACGAGTAAATATAAAAACTTTCCCAGATTTCATCGTCATCACATTATGACTAACTTCTGCCGTATATCTTATAACTAGGATCCCAGCACAAACCTGATCCTTAAAGGAAAGAGTCGCAACCATCCACACAATGGCACATTTCCATAGGTAATAGAAAAAAAACCGGTCTCGCAAATAGGTTTATGAGAAAATCCTATCCCACCGGAATTTTCCGGTTGGATGGTCACCGTACTAGACGACACGACGTAACATGAAGTTAGACGTCTGTCGGAGTTTAAACGAGTGTTGTCACTATAAAACTGTGTTATTGAATGTGATGAGGTGCTATACACCAAGTTGGCATATAGGTGTGTAGCTGTTTTGATGTTTTGTTTAAGGATAAATTTGTTGTGGAATACTGACATGATCTTTTATTAATGCATTAATATTGACGCATTAGTCTAGCGGCAACGGTAGTTTAGTCTATAAGGTGCGTTGGGGTAACACCGTAATAATATTGTGTTAGGGGTAAGATCGTAAACTCATATTTAATATAGGAGTTTACGTTTTTACCCCTTGCATACTTGTATTACTGTGAACTGTGAAGCACTACTTTTGATTAGCGAGTCGGGTTGAAGCTCACATGATTTTCAGTTTGAAGAATATCAAATTATTGTAATTGTGTTATTTCGACGTGTTACGATAGTCTCGCTATGTAGTACATTTTAGGACAGTAATAGAGTTGGCTTAGTGTAAATTAGACCTAGTTAAACGTTATCAAATTAAATTAGGCGAGGTACATCAAAATGCTTAGCAATGTCTTAAATGTACAACGCTTTGAGGTAGTCTTGTTGGTGCTAATTAATCTGCTTGCTTAGGCCTGTAAAAAATACCAACAATCGGTCAACGACCTTTGATTTCACGTCCAACCTGAGATTGTACCATATCAACGTCACATAAAAATTAATATACTTATAATAGCGGCTGTAAATTAATATCCAATAGAAACTGGAGCGAAAGTATCGCAAAACGGCTTCAAATTAATAACCAGTACGTGCCGAGACAGTGGACACCATCTATTTCTCATTACAAACTCATTATTCAACTTGTGCAACGTACGAACAAAACGCATTATATTTTTTATTACTTGCAAAATTATTTCAACGAACGTAATCGTGGGTTTAACGGAACATTACAAAAAAAAAAAACAGTTTATACATCGTGTTTTGATATTGATTTTTTAGCAATATAAGTGAGCCACCTCGGTGGCGTAATTGTACTACGGTATAGCAAAGCTGAGGCACCGGGTTCGAATCCAAGGTTTGGAAAAGTATTTGTTGATTATTTTTTTTCTGTTCATTATCATCACGGAGTCAGGAGTCACCGATAAAGCGACAGTCTCATCTTATCACATCGTGGGACGGAACAACTCAAGGCAAAACATGGGCGTCCTAGTCTGCTTGTCATAAGCCAACCCCTTCTGGGAAAAAGGTGTGAGTTTATGTACATATGTGAGGCAAACTGTGTTTTGAATTGAAACAATTAATATTCATAAAATTATATATTTAGATTAATCACGATTTATGTAATGCTACGAAATTATTAAATAGTCTGCATTTTCAGCATTTACGAAGCTGAACATACACACCCTAATACAAATTACATAGCTACCTATTGTAATTGACCCTCAACCTCCGACGAAGACCTCTATGTCAACATTTATATTGCTTCATCGTAACCTTACACATATAATCACATAGTATTTATAAAACTACTTTATAATAACTGTAATTTTATCTAACAATAGACATCGCTTAATGCAATACTTATAGTATGATTGTCGCGAGTAATGGAGGGACAATATTGCACTGTAGTCTAAGCTAAAGGTGTAATCGATATTGTATTTCAGGTTTGCGAACGCAGAGCAATGCCAAGCAATGCTGGTGTTTGGTTAAAGTACTTTCCTTGAGCAGTCGTATCGCTTGCCATAAGGCGAATGTCATGCTCGTCTTGCCTTTTATTGCATCGAAAATCAAGAGTTTTATGATAAATATGATATGATAAGTAAACATCTGATAACATTGTCTCATTTTAACGCGACTCCTATGCCAAATTATTTGGTACCATTATATCGGATTCTGTTAAGGTTTCAGTTGAAAACGGGTGCAGTTGGCTGACCAGCATGTGAAACGAGAGGCCGCGGTTTCGATCATTCTATCAATCATTCTAGAATGGAGTCATGGCTATGTGTGACAATAGAGTTAAATTATTTATTTCTACACATTCGGATATCCCATATTTATTTATTTATTTATTTATGTATCACCTTAAATATATATCCGCCTATGGAGTTCTATAGCATCTCTGTTCTAAGCTACAGTAATGCATGCTGCGGCACGCCCGATCGCCTCACTGTCGCTATCTGTTTAGTGTCCATAAAGTTACATAACGTTGTACGTTCGCATAGCACTTTATTTATTGGGATATACATTTGGATATTCACTCCTAGTCGCGCATAAATTCGTATTATATCGGTGCATTATTGCAATAATAATTCAGCAATGAATAGATTGGTTAGCAATGGATCCATGTGGATTTTCTGATTGCCTGCGTCGAGTACGTTGACCAGACGCGACTGCCAACATGTTCACGTTGGTCGCAAGTCCAAATCTCAGGGCACTTTCAGGAATCATTAGTGATAGTCAATCACCACGCTCTAAAATGGTAAAGGAAAACATCGTGAGGAAACCTGCATACCATAGTTATTATTATGAATTTTTATGGTATGTAAAAGTCCGACAACCCGCACTAGGCCAGCGTGCTGGACTATACGGCCTAATATCTGTTCATCGCTCTCTCGATTGTAGAGGAGGCCCGTGCGCTGCTGTGGGACGATTATGAGCTGATACATTACTGCACAAATGAGTGCAATCCGATAACAAGCGTTTACTTCTCCCTACTTTCCTGTAAGTTCAAAATATCTCGCAGATCGATCTTGCCAATCAAAGTTTCATTCAAGGCTGCAGCAAAACACTAAATATTACAAATACAGAATTTTATTTGAAACCGTATCGTCCCCTACTATGGACATTACTAGTAATGGCGCTCAGTCCGTCTGTACGTGTAGTGAATGTGCTAGACGAAAGCATTCATACACTGTCCGGTGGTGCGTGCCAACGACCTTGCAAGCATTGCATATTGTTCAAGCCTTGTTACTATGAAGACAGTCATTTGTTTAAATGAGAGTTAATAAGTTAATGAGAGTTAAGAGTTTATAATATTATTTATGCAATTGGTACGTGTAAAATGTAGAATTGTGTCAAAAGTTCAAATTTTAGGTGTCTCCGTTTATTTGGTTATTCGATGTATGGTAATTCGTAGTTAATTGCTAGTAATCATGAAGCTTATGGCAAATGCTTCAACTAAAAATGTGTGCTGATGATCACAGATCAAGCTGATCAGCTATTTAGTTTTAATTTGATTGCTTTTTTTTAATTATTGTTTGCTTCTATTTTTCATTAGTATGAGTAATTTATTTTACTTTTTAAACTAATATGGTAAGTACCCTATAATCTAAAATCCATATTTGAGAAATTATCAAAACAAAAAAAGTATGCGTTTCTGCCACTGACATACGTAATGTTACGTTCATACTACACAATCCGTATTGTAAAAAAAACATGTTTAATGAGATAGAAAAGCAAGAAAAATCCAATAAAATAGTAATGTAATACGCGTACAATGTATAGTATAGCACACAGGTGCGATTACGCAATCGTTATCAGTGTTAACACGTCACAGCGGTATAAATACCGACTATACGAGCCGAGCGAACACTCACGACGTCTTATCTACGGGCATGTGTACTATTAACTTACTTATTGTGTATGTCTAGAAGGAAGGAGAGAATGGGAGGGAGGGCAAAAGGTAAGGAAGGAGAAAGGGGAGGATAAAGACTGCCAATTTTACTGAGACAAGCAAACGTAGCCGTGTAAACGTAAACTACAAGAATTTCTAATCTTAAAGTTAAGTTACGTTAAGTATGAAATGACAAGCGATTACGCATATCTTGAATTAACCTTTAATACAGAAAATCATGATTAAAACTATTGAAATTCCAGAATCAAACATAAGCGTCTTTTTAACTCTAATTTAATTTAATGATTATAATATGAGAACAAGAGCCCAGTCGCCAGAGTCCAGACTTTCGTCTGTGATGCCTATGTTAGAGACAGGCGCAGACTTTACAGCTTTTATAAAATTACGAACATCTGGCGGCCACGTGCTTTTGGCCTATACGTATATGGTAGCAAAAAACATGTTACAATTCCAACTTTATTTTGTCCTAACGTGGCCAATTCAAATCAACTTCCGCAGTGGTATCACCAACATGCGTTCCAAATCGGAGCTACATTCAGACGACGCGACGCACGTGACAGCTATCAACAACCCATGCATCATGATAACTGATAAGGAGCGATAGCCTGCGACATATATGCACATATATGTCTGGGTTATCGTATCTACATCGTTGTCTCACTATCGATTCATATTCGTGCTTGTGACACGAATATAATCTCACAACGAAATCATCATTTTTCATCATCATTTCAGCCACAGGAGTCCAGTGCTGAAAATAGGCCTCCCCGGAGGATCTCAACATACAGAGACTTCCTGCAATTCTTAGCTAGGTCGTACATCCACCTTGTGGACGGGGGTCGGACATTTCGCTTGCCTGTACGTGGCCTCCACTCTAGAACCATTCGACCCCGATGGTCATCAGTTCTACGCGCTATATGCCCGACCCACTGCCACTGCAACTTCATGACGACGACTACGCTCGACTATTTCCTTACAAGATCGAATCAGAAATAAAAAGATCCGTAGAAGAACAAACGTTACCGAAAAAGACTAGACGACTAGTATTACGAAAATAATAACTAAAAACTACTTAAGTTAAAGTTATGATCCTACTTCAATTTGTACTAATATCGGTCAAAAGACCCTTCCAGTACACAAAGATATCACTGTAGGCGTTTTGTAAAGTTTTATCAATGTCCAGAAATATCCGTGATTGCTAACTCGCAACATCATCATTCCAATTAGAATGATCACGTCGATTCCTATTTCTCTCGTTTGAATTTACACTGCCGGCACAAAGAAGCAAATGCTAAGAATGAAATTAGATTTCATATCCTTGGGGAAAATAAAATATTATACTATGTGAATGATTTGGAATCTTATCTAATTGCTTCAGAATAAGTTTGATTGAGAAAAATGGTCCCACCCAATAGTCACATACATAGTTCTGACCCCACACTAAGATCGAGTCTTGTATCGTGGGTATCAGAAACTATAAGAGACTTTTCGGTCTCACAAACACCCAGACTTGAAACAAGTACTCATGGATCACAAATTTTCTTCTTAGTTATAGAAAAAGATGTACCCAGGAAGAATACCGCAAGAATACACTGCATCACTCCACTATTTGCTCTTCGATTAGCGCTGTTTGCACACTAGTAATATTTCCGCATATTTGCAATCTGTTATCGCGTATTACGTAGCCAGGCATCTGCTCTGATAGCCGGTATATTGCCCAAATTGCGGCGTAATTAGAACATGTCTTTATTAGGAGCCGACGCGGTATCTGCGGTATTTCTGATACAAAATAGATAATTAAATATATTACGGCCGGTTCGATATTTATTGAGCGATTAACTAAATAATTATAGTTTTAGTGAAATTAACAGCGTATTTTGTGGTTAACGATTAGATAGTGTTTTATTGTTTGTGAGGAAAATATGTTGGTTGTGGTTTCAAACAGAATTAAATAATAAATAACACCCAACAGTCACATCCATAGTCCTGACCCCACACTAAGATCGAGTCTTGTGTCGTGGGTATCAGGAACTACGAGAGACTTTTCGGTCTCACAAACACCCAGACCCGAAATAAATATTTATGGGCCACACAAACATTTCTCTCGGTGCGGAGATCGAACCCGCAGCCTCTCGTTTCACAGGCGGCATCTAACCGTCAACGCCACGAAGGTTGTCAATTATTAATAATTGACAATAAGAAAGAGCAAAAAGAAACTTAATTCGAAATTTATTTCTAATGGTTACGGAATTATTCCTTAATTGTCAAAACTTGAGCCTTGGTATATAGTGTTAGTATTATTACACTTAATAACTACTTAGTATTCAATATAATTATTAGACGACAGACGCTTAAATTTCTTCTGTTAATAATTTGAATAAAACACTACTATTTATTTTTTGCTATGTAACCGAAACATTGCGCCGCAAGTGCAAAGGTGAGCCCCGACAGACTCACAAAGGTCACGCGGGTTATTTCCACACTTTCCTTCGAAAAAACTTGGATGAGCGCCAAACGGGCCAACTTTTTGAACGCGTCATAACAAATGGGCGGAAAAAATACACCGTGGGGAATGACGGGAGACGGTGCAGTTGGCTGTTCACGATTGAGTTGGATGACATTTAATGTAGGATCGATGGAGACTGTCCCTCACACCCGGCACTGCAACTCGTGTAAGCCAGGATCAACAGAGGCACGCGTTGTAATGACACAGAGCATTGAAGCTCGGCGAGTCTCCGGGAATGTTTTTAACCCGCAACGAAATTAATCATGAAGTTAAGTAATAGGAGGAGAATGTAGGTTTGATGTCAGGTGAAATACATTATCTGTATTTGATAATATTAACGATAAAATTATAAATGTTGTTAGGTAATTGGAAGTAAGGAAAAGAGTTCAAACAAGCTTACATCTACATCAGTTATAGTGTATGCAAAATGTCGACTGTGAAAATATGTCAACTGATTCAATTTCCGCAGCGAGTGAAATGTTTGTTGCGATCATGTTTATTTTTACTTTGAGTCTTGTATTCATTTTCCCTCACTCCTGAGAATTGCGACGTGATGCTCCTCCATCGTGTTCGATCCAGGGTAGCATGGACCGCATGAGTATAGATAATTTTAATCTTACTATGGAGTTAGGCCTTTGAAACCGACTCTTAGAAAAAGAGAACGCCCATTTTACTATGAAATTTAGTATCGGTGCAGTGGTGTGAAAATTTTAGGGAAAAATATATATTTCAATAAATATAAACAAAATTGCGAACCCCAGTCCCGGAACTCTCATTTAAGGACAAATCATAAAAATATTTCAATAAATTTTAAGCAACATCGGTACCGGGGTCAACGATATTTTTTACCATTACTATTTATGGCTATTACTGAATGGGCATTTTGTTTTTATGAATACAGATGTGCTATTCCCTAAGTGTTGTCTAATACACGTATTAACAAGGGTCGATGCCCGGTGTTTTCGGGAATAAAGCGAGCGTGGGCGGCGCGGCTGTCTATTTGTTTATTTATCGCAATCAGATCACGCGATTTGCAGGAAGTGTGGGAATGTATTAAACATTATACAATGATTTAGTACTTGTGAGTGATATGAATCATGTTAGGTGAAAAGTATGTTTTAGTGGTCGAAATAATCCCGTTTCATAAATTGACTAATCTTAGACAAACTAAGAAGTCAGCGAAACAATCAGTTGGCTGCGGCTGACGTATTCCGTGAAACTCCAAAAATCTTTGTAATATACTCGAAATTATTATTTTATTCGGGCACAAGCAGTAGCCAGATTAGGAACATCGGTGAAAAGTGCAAAGCAAATTAGAAACAATACCTACCAACGCAATAATCTCAGCATGCTCTAGTTGTACAAAGAGCTTACCAACGCAATAATGTTGGCATTGAATCTAGTTGCAGAAAGAGTGCAGTGTGCATCGTAATGAATTTTACGGCAATTTCCACCGATACGAATAAATATTCGACATCTAGTAAAAATGTTAAGATGGTTTGGGTGTGCAGAGAGGATGGGCAAAAGGTGATTAACAAAACATATACATGAGGCGAGTGTGAATGGAAGAGTCAGTAGGCGTCGACCCCATCGGACCTAGTTCAACCAAATCTATGGCGCCCTCCGCAAGGGTCAAGTTAAAAGTACCCTGAACCGACGTGAATGCATAAAGAGATTAATGAAAGTGAACGAAGCGAAAGTAGTATGTCAGGATCGAGTAAAGCGGAGATCCATAGGCTTTTTCCTAACCCTATGGGATACAGGCGTGACGTTTATGTATGTATATATTTAGTAAAAATATTATTTACAAGAATCTCACGTATCTAAATATTACGAAATACTTTTTAAAATTACAAACGTGACATAGTTTTTGGACAAATCACGTACAGATGTGTACGTATTTTTCATTACGTCATATTAGGTTAAGATTTTTGTTGTGTATTTTTTTGTTTTGTGTAGTACAATAAAGTGTAAGAAATAAAATAAATAAATAAAATATTAAGTTATTGTATGCAAATTATGTATGCTACTGTTGTATGATTATTTAAATAATTACTGCGTACGTTTTCTTGTTGTTTCACTGCTGTATTCCTCGTAGATTAAAATCCCAGGAGGTGCAATTTACGTTGCAAGTGTACTAGGCTCCATTCTTGATACTAAGATTTTGTCTGCGGTCAGGTTTGCAAATTTCGTTGGGAATCTAATGTCAAGACGATAATTATAAGTAGAATTTAAAAAAAAACACACACATTTTTACGAGCAAACAAAAAGTCTCTCGCAGTTTCTGAAACCCGCGACACAAGACTCGATCTTAGTGTGGAGTTAGGACTATGTATGTGACTATTTAGTGTATTTATTATTTATTTAGTTTGAGTTAGATTTGTTAGTTTGATGAGTTGGGAAACCTTCTCAGCGATTTAGCTTTCTTAGTGACTTGCCAAAACCTCTCGTTATCAACATCTGAGATAAGTTTTACAAGACCAGCTAATGTAGCAATATGAAGTTTATCAACACTCACTACGCCTATATTGTAAGACTTATTTATTTATTTATTTATACTTCATATACATTGTATACAAGGCGGACTTAATGCCAGAGGCATTATCTACCAGTCTACCTTTGGGTGATGCAGAGATGAGATCAAGTGGGCGTATAAATTTTTAGAAAAAAGAAAAAAAAAAATAGAGTCATAAATAATTAATATGTAAATACATACAAATATAGGGTCAATACATAATATACTATAGTGGATATATATAGTTATGTGTATGAATAATTATGACATAAATATATCTTAAATATATATATGTGTATAAATATATATATATATATACATACATAAATACATATAGTAATATATAAGTAACAAACTATTGTGATGATTCTGCAACTTCCTTAAGCAGTAAATCGCGAACCTTCCTTTTGAATGTGAAACGGTTAGTGGACGTCCTGATAGCGAGGGGGAGCGCATTCCATAGTAGTATCGCTTGGACTGAAAACGAGAAGTGAAGAAAATTAGAGCTGTGAGGGGGACACTTAAGAAGAAGATTATTAGACGATCGAAGATTTCTATTATGATTGGCACCTAGAAATTGAAAGCTAGAGATTAAATAGGAAGGCGGAGAAGGAGATTTAAGAAGAGAGAAGAGTGTTGTGAGAGCACGCATACTCCGGCGTTGGCGAATAGGTAACCACTTGAGTTGAGAACGGTAAGATGATATATGGTCATACTTACGAAGGCCAAAGATGAATCGAATGCAGTTATTGAGAAGTCGGTCGAGTTTATTGAGAAGATCTGCATTCAGGTCAAAATAGCACACATCACCATAGTCAATCAGGGGTAGGATCAAGGTTTGCACGAGCATTAATCTGGTCAAGAACGGGAGAAAGTTTTTGAGGCGATATAGAGAACGAAGGGCACCAGTAACTTTTTGGCAAACGGAAGTGACTTGAGCGCGCCAGCTTAATGTAGTGTCTATGAGAAGCCCTAAGTCCTTTACAGTAAGAGACCACGCAACAACTGTATTATCAAAAATTACAGGTGGAATAATAGCTGTGTCCAACCTGCTTATGAGTCGTTGACTTCCCACAATTATGGCTTGACACTTTGTAGGATTGACTGTTATGCCATATTTATGAGACCATCTTCGAATGTGTTCCAAATCACTGTTAATTTTGTCGACTGCCGTGGATACACAATCGATACTTGTCTGAGCGTAAAGCTGCAAGTCATCAGCATACAGATGGTACGCACAATGAAGGTTTTGGGTAATGAGATTAATAAAAATTGAAAACAATAAGGGAGAAAGAATGCCGCCTTGAGGAACGCCAGAGTCAAGGTCGCACCAATTCGACGAAGTCTCACCAGTACGCACCAACTGCTGCCGTCCTCGAAGATAAGAAGAAAACCAATCCAGTGCATCGGGAGAAACCATAAGATGGGAGAGGATGGATAATAGGATGTCGTGACTGACGGCATTAAAGGCATTTGAAAAGTCAACCAAGACCAGCAAAGTGACCTTGGTGTTTTCCATGCCACCCCTTATGTCGTCAGTCACTTTGAGGAGTGCGGAAACAGTGCTATGACCAGGTCTAAAGCCAGACTGCAGCGGGCTCAATAAGTTATTAGCGTACACAAACCTGGAGAGCTGCTTGTGTGCACAGGCTTCAAGCACCTTTGATAGGAACGGGAGAATGGATATAGGACGGTAGTGAGTAATGAGGGTTGGATTTGTGACTTTAGGAAGAGGGATAACATAGGCTTTCCGCCATAAAGACGGAAAATATCCCATGCTGAAGGAAGAGTTTATTATGAAGGTAAGGGCTGGGAGGAGATGGTCTAGAATCAAGACTACCATGCGACGGGTGACATTGTCGCATCCGACGGCATTAGACTTGATGGATAGGATAATCTTTTTGATTTCATCCCGACTTACTGGAGAAAAGTGAAAAGTATCTATGTTGGGGTGAGGTAGGCTGGCTAAGAATTCCAGGGTTCGACACTTGACTTGATAATCCATCGATGAAGAGGATGAGAAGTGGCGATTGAGATCATTCAAATCCAATGTCCCCAGGATATCACAGCCTTTCTCCTTCCCAATACCTAGTGTCCTGAGGAACTTCCAGGTATTAGTAGGAGAGGAAGAGGAGATATTATCTAGAATATGTCGGCGTTTAGCGTTACGCACCATCTGGTTACACTGATTTCTTACAGCCTTATAGCGACTCCAGTTGTCCTCACTGCGGTCTTTTTTAAATTTACAAAAAGCCCGGTCCCTTCGTCTCATAGCCTTCCGAATATTGCAATTCATCCAGGGTGCCGGTGGACGCTTCAGTCTGATTTTCCTAACCGGAGCGTGGATGTCAAAAAGTGCAAGGACTTTGGCGTTAAAAATTTGCACCATTTCCTCGACTGTACGAGCGGCCATAAGGTCATTCCACTCGAGATTTTCGGCATCCCTAGTGAGTTTGCAAACATCCATGCGACCAAAACAACGCAGGTGCAGAACCTTAGGGCGGGATTTAGGAGGTTTAAGGATATAAGAAAGGAAAATGAGGTCATGATGGGAGAAACCAGGGGCAGGAAACTGGCCATGGCGGGAGACAAAGGATGGGGCGGAGGTGAGGATCAAATCTAGCCAAGTGTCTGATCCATTTATATTAGTGTGAGTGGCTTGAAGAGGCAGAACACTCAGGCTAGCAGATTCAACAATGTTCCACAGTTTACGGGAATTTGGTGAAGATTGGTCAAGGAGGTTGGTATTAAAATCTCCCATGATGATGTGGTGTTCATATTCAGACCCCAAGGATTCCAGAACAAATTCAAGACTGGAGAAGTAATCTATAGAGGGGGGACAATAAACGACACCGAGTATGGTTTTGGCTCCCTTGGCCCAAACCTCAAGGAAAATATACTCTGCAGTGACAGAAGTTAAGGAAGAAGAAGTGGCGACAATTTTGTAATTGAAATTACTTTTTAGGTAAATTGCCACTCCTCCCCCTCTTCTGTCAATTCGATCATTTCGAACGAGAACAAATCCAGGAAGGGGATAAGTGGTAGAAGAAAGGTGAGGCTTGAGCCAGGTCTCCGAAATCAGGACGGCATGAACGTTGGTGTTAGTGAAGGTTTCTAATAGGTCGCTGTAGTGGCTGGGTATGCTCTGCGCATTAATATGACACACGTTGAAGAGGTGACGAGATTCACTATCGAAAGTTTCCCGTAGCAGTCCACTGAGACCATCATCAGCAACAGAGCAAAAACTGTGATCACTGGATGAAGAAGATGATTCAATTGCAGAATAATAAGTTTCATTATCCGATAACATAATTAAATATATATATATATATATATATATATATATATATATATATATGTCGAATCGGATTAATTACAATTTCATTATTTTTTTATTACTTGGCCACACTTAGTATTTTTATTAACTAGCAACACAAAAATGATATGTCAGATGATGAGAAAAAGATTTGTAAGAAAGAAGTTACGATTAAAAGTTATGATTAAAGAATTGTGTTAAAGTTTTTGTCTCCATCCCACAACTATTTTGGGGGCTCGTCCGGGATCGGAGACAAGTGCGAGGTCTGGATACAAGTGTTGAAGCGAAGAGTATTAAAGATTGAAGACGTATATTGAAGAAGATTCTAGATCACCACCAAAAACTTTATATGCACCTATTATTTGGATTATCGGAAGAGCAAGTCAATTTTGTTAACCAAGTTGTGTCATTAAGGAAGTAAACATCGTTTCAATCAATAATTTAACAAACTTTTTTGTCGAAGTTTATTTCACCGTAGTTATTTTCCCGTGCACCCGCAACTTTGAATTTATTTTAAATTTTGATACCATCTGGAAGAATATCGTTCTACACATCTACTTTAAGAAGATCTGTTTGAAATTATAAGACTTACAAACAAACTGAATACCAACATGCCACCAAAGAAAGAAGATCAAGTACTAGGAGATGAAGAACGGGAATGTGAAGTACAAATTTCTTTTAAAGACTTAGAAAAATCTATGAACATTTTCACTGGAGATGATACTTACCCAATAGAGACTTTTTAAGAGGAATTTGAAGATACTGCACAACTTATGAATTGGACAAAAATAGAAAAGTTAATTTATGCGAAGAGGCTACTAGATGGAACTGCAAAACTGTTTTTACGGTCCGTAGGTAAAGTTAAAGACTATGCAAATTTAAAAAAGGCACTTATAGAAGAATTTGGGCCTAAGATGAATAGTGCTGTAGTTCACAAGAAACTTGCATCTCGGAAAATGACCAACGATGAAACTTATCAACAATATTTTTTATCCATGAAGGAGTTAGCATTACATGGCAAAGTTGAAGATGCTGCTCTTATAGAGTATATAATTGATGGCATTCGTGACCTTGAGACAAACAAAGCTATGCTTTATGGTGCATCAGACTTAAGAGATTTTCGAAAGAAATTGGATATTTATAGTGACTTCAGAAAAAAGATATCTAACAAAGTAACGCATTCTAGCCATTCATCTACTGGACATTTAACTCGCAAGACAAACCAAATGAAGAGATGTTACAACTGCGGAGACTTAGATCATCAATCACCTGCCTGCCCCAAGGGAATTAAATGCTTTAAATGTAATGAATATGGGCACAAATCAACACAGTGCACAAATAACAAATCTAAGAAGACTTTAAATATTCAAAGCAAACATGAAAAGGAAAAGATTCCCCATAAGAATATAAAAATCAACAACATAGACTTATTATGTTTAATTGACACAGGAAGTGACGTCAATCTAATAACAAAGTCTAAATTTAAGAACATACAGGATTGTATTCATGACTATGACGCAAGTTCCAAAATATGCCTGACAGGACTAGCAGATAACAAGGTTTGCACTGAAGGAACATTTGCTGTTAATGTACAGATAGACTCTTATTTTGCTGATATGAAGTTTCATATTGTCAATGATGATGCTTTACCCGTACAAGTAATCATTGGAAACCCAATATTTCAAGATTTTCAAGTCAATTTCACTCCTGATGGGATCCATGTGGAAAAGATAGCACATCTTACTCTGTTGATTGAAGACAATGAAAATGGTAGAGTGTATGATGTTGATTCCTCTGATTATAAAAACAAGATTTATGAACTTTGTGAACAATATAATCCTAACGAGAAGAAGAAAGAAAGTAATGTTGATTTAAAAATAATACTTATGGATGAAAAGCCTGTTTTTCAAAATCCTAGACGGCTGTCACCTCTGGAGATGAATATAGTAGATAACCAGATTAAGGAATGGTTGGCTAAAGGTATTATCCAACCTAGTAGATCAGATTTCGCCTGTTCTGTGGTTTTAGCAGACAAAAAAGATGGGTCACGCCGAATGTGTATGGACTATCGCCGATTAAATAAGAAAGTTATTAAGGAACGGTTCCCATTACCCATTATAGAGGACCAGATTGATAAGCTAAAAGATGCTAAAATATTCACATCTTTAGATTTAAAAAATGGCTTCATGCATGTGAATGTTCATAAGGACAGCCGAAAATACACCTCCTTCGTGACACCACAGGGTCAGTACGAATTTTTGAAAATGCCATTTGGGCTATGTACAGCACCATCAGTTTTCCAAAGATTTATAAATGACATATTCAATGATCTTATAGTGGATGGATATGTTTTGACTTATTTAGATGATTTAATAATTCCATCCAAAAATGAAGAAGAAGGGATAAGGAACTTGGAAAAAGTACTTGAACGTGCCAGAGAATTTGGTTTAGAATTTAACTGGAAGAAATGCCATTTTTTGAAGAAAGAAATCCAATATTTGGGTTACATTATTTGTGACAACCAAATACGCCCATCAGAACAAAAAATTGCTGCTGTTGCAAAATTTAAGAAGCCGATTAATGTAAAAGCAGTTCAATCTTTCCTCGGATTGACCGGATACTTTAGAAAATTTATCAAAAACTACTCTTTGATTGCGAAGCCACTGACAGACATGTTGAGGAAAGATGCTGTATTTAAATTTGATGACAATTGTGAAAAGGCATTTATTGAGCTGAAGAAAATTTTATGTTGTTCGCCAGTCCTCCGGATTTATAACCCTGAATTACAAACAGAATTACACACAGATGCTAGTGCTGATGGCTATGGAGCGATACTATTGCAAAGGAGTCCTAAAGATGATAAGTTACACCCTGTTTATTATATGAGTAAGAAGACGACTTCATCAGAAAGACAGTATCATAGTTACTATTTAGAAATTTTGGCTATTGTTGCTGCTTTAAAGAAATTTCGAGTATATCTTCTGGGCATTCATTTCAAGATAGTAACCGATTGTTCCGCTTTAACTATGACGCTACAAAAAAAGGATCTACCACCGAGGGTTGCACGCTGGGCACTGCTCTTAGAAGAATACGACTATGAAATTGAGCATAGACCTGGAACAAGGATGAAACACGCCGACGCATTAAGTAGATATCCAGCCTGCTTCATACTTACTGAAACTGCTGTACGTTTGAAAAAAGCTCAAGATGAAGACAGTCAAATAAAATTACTGAAGAAGATTTTGGAGAAAGAACAATATCAGGATTACATTATACAAAAAGATATAGTCTACAAAGAAAAGGATGGCAATAGATTAATTGTTGTACCTAAAAAAATGCAATATGAGATAATTAGAAAGAATCATGAGAAAGGACATTTTGGACTTACAAAAACAGAAGAGCTAATAAAACGAGAATATCACATTGATAATCTTCATGAAAAGATAAGAAAAGTAATAAATAATTGTGTCGAATGTATTCTCATATCACACAAGAGAGGTAAAAAGGAAGGTCTGTTACATCCTATAGATAAGGGAGATGTACCACTATCGACATACCATATAGACCACCTTGGACCAATGACATCCACCAATAAAAATTACAAGTATATTCTTACCGTTGTAGATGCCTATACTAAATTTACATGGATTTACCCCGTGAAGACCTTGACTACTGCAGAAACATTAGATAAACTAAAAACACAACAACAGATTTTTGGCTCGCCTGAAAGAATTATAACAGATCGGAATGCAGCATTCACGTCTAACGACTTCCAAGATTTCTGTAAAGATGAGAATATTACCCATTATTGCATCACTACTGGACAACCTCGAGGTAACGGCCAGGTCGAGAGAATTCATCAAATTATTATCGCCGTTCTGAGTAAACTTTGCATTGATGATCCGACTAAGTGGTATCGCCGAGTATCGCAACTACAACGTTTTCTAAACGGAACTTATCAACGGAGTATAGGGATGACTCCGTTTGAATTGCTTTTTGGAATAAAAATAAGAGACAAAGACGACGAACTCAAGAAACTGATAGAACAAGAAGATATAGACGCGTTTAATGAACACAGAAAAGAACTCAGAGAAAAAGCAAAACAATCTATACAGAAGATACAAGAAGAAAATATAAAGAATTTTAATAGAAGAAGAAAACCAGCTGATACTTACAATATTGGCGATCTAGTGGCTATTAAAAGGACACAATTTTCACAGGGAAGCAAATTATTACCTAAATATTTCGGACCTTACGAGGTGTTAAAGAATAAGGGAAATGACAGATACATAGTGAAAAGAGTTGGGAATGGCGAAGGCCCAAATAATACAACAAGTTCGGCAGATATGATGAAGCATTGGATATGTACCGAAGATGATTCATCTGAGCCAGATGAATGATCAGGATGGCCGTGTCGAATCGGATTAATTACAATTTCATTATTTTTTTATTACTTGGCCACACTTAGTATTTTTATTAACTAGCAACACAAAAATGATATGTCAGATGATGAGAAAAAGATTTGTAAGAAAGAAGTTACGATTAAAAGTTATGATTAAAGAATTGTGTTAAAGTTTTTGTCTCCATCCCACATATATATATATATATATATATATATATATATATATATATATATATATATATATGACAATAAATAAAATATATATTAAAGAGTAATAAATACGTTATAATGAGCGTACTTAGACTAGCAGTACACACTCTCTGCACCACCCGCCAGCTAACACAATATGTAGACATAACAACAAAATCAAAATACAGAAATAAAATAAAAAAGTAAAGTAACAGAAAATAAACATAAAACGAAACAAAACAAAGTCACAATAACGGTATTAAATTAACATTTCATCACATGGGCTAAACATTTAAACATAACATAAACAAACATGATTGTTTTCGAACGTAGCTCAAGCTGTCACCCGGCAAAACGTCAAAGTCAATTGACATTTATAAAAATAAAATTAAACAAAATAAAGTGGGTACGACAGCGAGTCTTAACAAAGTTATAAATAAAAGAATATTTATAAACGTATTAAAACAGAAAACAGAACTTAACTCAATACAAATATAACAGTAAAGTACTGTAGTGTATGTGACTGTAGTATACGAGAGGAATTTTGCAAGATCAAATCACAGGTCATTGCTTACGTTGCTTCAAACTAGCATTGGATGTTCCCGCAGTCCCAGTGACGCCTCGATTGGTCGATGATGATGATTCCGCTACTTTGGGGTATTTTTTCATTAAAGCGTTCAAATCATCCATAGAAGTGAGCTTGCACCGGCTACCATCCGAAAGTTTTACCACGATTGTGCCATCTTGAGTCCAACATTCCCGCATACCAAAGTGCTGCCGCGCCCTGCCGAAGACCAGCTGCCGGGATCTTGTCAAGAACTCCTTTATGGATACGGAGGAGCCTCTCAACCTAGATTTGGCTCTCCAGACGGAAGATCTAAACTGCACGGAAGTGAATTTCACCAAGATTGGACGGTGGTGCTCTTTTTTAGGAGTCCCAATCCTGTGGCACGCTGTGATGGTGGAAGCAGAGATATCTTCAAGTGCCATTGATTTATTCAAGACTCCTAAAACTGAATCGGTGCAATCTTCACCAGCAGCTTCAGGGACACCCAAGATGAGAAGTGCCTTTCGCCGATGTCGTGTTTCTATATTGTCCACCATGCGAGTGCATTCAGTAATTTGGTCTCTCAACATACGAAGCATGGAGAGCATGATCTCTCTGAATGCACGAAACTCCTCAGCTACTCGTGCAACAGTGTCTTTGGCCGTACCACTTCCAACGTGCAGCTGTGCCTCCAATTCAGCCATCTTCCTGGTGAAAGACTCCTCTAGTTTGCTCTGAGTCAACTGTATATCAGCAAGTTGTGCCATTGTACTCTTTCTGCTACTTACAGGTTTGACCAATATTAATGAGTTGTGTTATGCTGGCAGGTGGTGTCTTCACAAGTTATGTCATATACTGAGGTACTTTAAATAATGTAATTAAAGTATATTTCGACAAACTTAACAGTCTTTTTATTGCAAATACAAATTTTACAAAAATTCGCGCAAAAACGGTTACTTATCACACCCACCGCCGAGAGAAAAAAAAAAAAAAAACCGTAGAGTAAAAAAAAAAAATATTTAACCGTAGAGAATGACTTTACTCATCAGTATGGCTTAATTACAGGGCCAATGTTATTACTACACATATCTCTAGTCAAATGCTATCGTTTTAATAAAGCGTGATAAAAGTATTCATGTAAATGAATGTTTTAATTCCCCATCTTAACAACCTATCATATAATAAAAAGCCGTCTTATTAACACGATTTACAATCTCTAAAATTTTAATGAGACAAGAATGTTCAACGATTTTTATTACCGTCACAAATGAAGTCACCAACCAGTTTTGTTGATGTTACAGTGGCCTTACAAGTTTACAAAACCACATAAAACACAAATATCATAAAAAAATATGTTTTCGTGTTCATTAGACAAACTTAATTTACACGAACTTTTTTGCTGGAAAATTTTAGACAAATAAATAAATAATTTAAATTAATTAATTAATTTAATTTTAGACAATTTAAATATACATTTTTTTATTACAAAAAATGCGAGATAAGCATCTCATTCGCCTAATGGTAAGCAATACGACTGCTCAGAATAGCAAAACCAAACAAAACAGTGAATTACAAAATAATGTTTTGTAACGCAACGCAAGCACCATACTGAGACATAAAATGAAGGATTTGTCCAGTAGTTACTGGCTACAATATCCTTCAACCCGGAACAAAACAGTGCATTTACACTGTTATTTGGCTCAAGAAAGAGAAATCTGTCATCTATTTCTCCAGAAGAAAATACATTTCCCCACACACAAGTGGTTGTCATATTATAAGGCGCCTTGATCGGCGATGACGTAGCGTCCACACTACAAAGCTGGCGTCGAGCCAGACTCGCGATAACACGCCTCTAATGACTCCACAGTTTGACAACACTCGGTATTAACTGTAGTTTTTTTAGTACATAAATTAACACAGTCTTTAGTTCATTGTTTTGTCCCCCGCTTTGCTCGGAGGGAAGTGGATAATAATTTATTTCCAACTTCTATTAATTTAACTTTGTGATTAATTTCGGTGCGGATTAAAGACAAGTTAGACAGTCCTGGAGACTCGCCGAGCTTCAATGCTCGGTGTCATTACATTGCCTGCCACTGTTGATCCTGTGACACAGGAGTTAAAGTGGTGGGTGTGAGAAACAAACATGTTATTCGGCCTCTAGATCACAATGTTTTTAAAAGGAAAAATACAGATAGATTTGTTTTGCCTCAGAAACTCGTCTTAAGCAATACTTAACGCAAACTTACTCATTCCTTTATTCCACGAACATGAATCCCTAGACTACAAACAAGAATAAACTAACTTTGCCAAACTTTTATACGTTAAAAGGACAGTATATATTATACGTGACGATCATTGTTCGAATCATTGTTCCCGCTTTCCGAAACAAAAGTTAACAAAAGTTTCCTTATTCGGCGCCGCGGCGAAATGAAAGCGAATTAACAAAGACTGTTTAGTCACCGTTATGTAACTTATAAAGATGTTTAGAGATATGTTTTATAAGCTTGTGGGTGGGGTTCGTGTCCTGAGTAAGATTTGTACTCTCATTGGATGAGTCAGTTGTGAAGGTCTCAGCTTCAATTCTCGGAAAAATAACGTGAAAGTTAAATGGTGACAAATTATTTATTAGAAAATGATTCATATCAGTAAAAAAATTGCGCCATTGGTAAAATTATAAAAGCACTGCTTGTTACGTATGATGTAGCCGTGACCACAGATATTTGCGAGATATTGTATCAGCCCACATATCTCACTGCACAGGGCACGGGTCTCCTCTACAATCGAGAGTACGATTGAGAGGGGCTAGGCCATACAGTCCACTAGCTGGCCTAGTGATTGGCGGACTTTACTTTACCATTGAAATAGTACAATGTGCGGAAATTAACAAAAAAACAACCTCAAAGCACAAACAATTCTGAGCCACACAGATAATGGCAAACCTCATAATGAAGGTGTGAATAAGATTAGAATCTACCGAGCCGCACTGATAAGGCAGGACCGGCGCGGTGAGGCGTTTGTTACATCACCGGGCCCGTAAGGACGAGTGTAAGAGAACAATGGGCGACCGTGAATACAAGCACCTGCTACTCACTATTATTCAGTTATATGTGTGAAATTAATTAATGTCTAGGTTTTAGACGCTCCAAGTTTTGAGAATGAACCGTGAGGACTGTTAGTTTCCTGGTAATGTAAACAACTTTTTTTAGAAATCAGTTTCAGTGTAATCAGTGATGAGCGCTCCTAATCAGGCCAGTTTATTTTCGGGCAATAAAAATATCATGGATGCTTCTAGATCATCGCTTACTCATTGAGGATCCAGGCTTATATAATCTCAAGTTAATATAAAAATGGAAACAGAGAATATGGAGCATCAAATCCTAACCTTAAATTGTAAAAACAATTTTTTTTTCTTCACATTATCTTACAAACTCACGCCTTTACCCCAGAAGTAAAACCATTACTCCCACGTTTCGCCATGTATGTTCCGCCCCTATGTGATTGGGCCTATCGCCATATGGGGCACAAATTCCTGACTCCGAGCTGATAATGAATTGAAAAATCTACTATCACTTCTCCCGACCGGGGATTCTAACACAAGACCTCAGCTTTGTATTCATTCCGTAGGACAACTACGCCACCGAGGCATTTATTTAACATTATCACTCATACAATGTAGGTTACAAGTCACAACACAATAAAATAGTGAACAAAATCAAGATATCAAACTGAACGTTCATTAATCTGATTGGATCTGAGTGGAACGTGATTCAAACGTGTTTTATTAGTTTAATCAAATAAAACATGGCACAATTAACTAATTGAAACGCGGTTCAGTCACTATAATGGTTCTTTCAACGTATCGTGGACTTACGAAGTGACTTTGTTTTATTATCGATAGCAACCGGGAT
Organism: Hyles euphorbiae; assembly: GCA_023078785.2. Classification (NCBI taxonomy): domain Eukaryota; kingdom Metazoa; phylum Arthropoda; class Insecta; order Lepidoptera; family Sphingidae; genus Hyles; species Hyles euphorbiae. The sequence continues at coordinate 12,557,592 of CM041042.1, read as the reverse complement.
AGTTTCACCCGAATGTATTGTTTTTTACTATCCAACTAGATATTTCATTTTTCATCACATTTTGTTTATCAAATTATTAGTGTGTTTTATCTCTATTACACTTTCCAGTTTTCAACATTTTTACATTACATAAATACATAAACTCACTTTCTTTTTTCAAGGGGTAGCCAGAGGTGCAACCAGGACACCCACATTTCACCTTGTATGTTCCGTCCCATGATGTGATAGAGTGCGAGCCTATCGGCATGTCGGGCACCAATTCCTGACTCTATGCTGATAAAGAATAGAAAAATCCAATGTCACTTTGAACGACCCGGGATTCGAACCTGAGACGTTAGCTCCGTAACCGTACCGTGGTACAACTAGGCCACCGAAGATGTCAAAATTCCTACGAATTTTAATATTATTTTTATCATCAAATTTGACCAGAAGAAGTCTGTTGAATATAGGCCTCCTCATTCTTCCAATAATTACCACAGCGACTTTCCGACTGACCGAGCGAATGTTCCCTTCGTTATCATTTACTTGTATAATTATCTCGTATAATGTAGTTAATATTTGATCCAACGTCAATTTGGGCCAACTAATGTATAACAGGTTCCCTAGAGACGCAACTGTCTAGTTTCATAGATCAATTAGTATATTCATTGGCAATGATCCGATTGTTGTTTCCTTACTAGTTCGGATACATTCGAGTGATCATTGATTCTGACTTCTGCCGTAGCTAACAAGGCTAATAAGACAGAAATCTGGCTGCGAAAATGCAGACTTTGAGTTTGATACCGCTTGTCTTTCGCATATCTATCCATGGATATTTTCTTTGAAAATCATGTTTTTGAACTGAGGATTTCACAAAGTGATTATCGTCCTGGAAGTCAAACCCAGAACTCCAAAGCGTACAGCTCCAGACAGCCTCCGTAGCGCAGTTAGTTAAATGCCGACTGTGAAACGACAGCCCGCGGGTTCGATCCCTGCACCGATAGAAATTTTTATGTGGCCTACAAATATTTGTCTATGGTTTGGGTGTTTGTGAGACCGCAAAGTCTCTAATAGTTTCTGATACCCGCGACACAAGGCTTAATTAATAAATAATAATAATAAATAACACCCAACAGTCACATACATAGTCCTAACCCCACACTAAGGTCGAGTCTTGTGTCGTGGGTATCAGGAACTACGAGAGACTTTTCGGTCTCACAAACACCCAGACCCGGAAAAAATATTTGTGGGCCGCACAAACATTTCTCTCGGTGCGGGGATCGAACCTGCGGCCTCTCGTTTCACAGGCGGCGTCTAACCAACTGCGCTACGGAGGCTGTCAAATTGATCTTAATGTGGGGCCAGAAATATGTGTGTGAGACTGTTGGGTGTATTTTTTTTGCCTTAGTAGTTTAGTGGGTGTGAGCTACACACCCACTAAACTACTAAGGCAAAAAAGTAACTATATAAGTAATGATATGTTACATAATGGGCAAATAATAATACATACATCTAAGTCAAAGGTGGCATCGAGTTCAGGTTGAAGGCGAACAATGCTCGCATGCGTCAGCGCAACATTGTTCCTAAAACGTGAGTAATTACTTAGGCAAACGTGACCATCGCTGTCCACCCTGACAAATGCATGGCGTAATGGCACGCCGGCTATGGTTCAATGAATAATATTGTATTAATGGAAAGTTAGTAACGTAAAAAATATGTTGGAATTATAGTTTGTAGCGGAATGAGTGAGTAACATGAAGTCACAGGTTCAATTCCAGACACTTGAAGTTGAAATGAGGATTTGTAATTTATTCATACGGTAATGTGTCTACATTACACTTGATGTTAACTGCCTTGCCGTCTAGATAATGTTCAAAATGGCCAGAGATGATTACCTCCCGCCATTTTATATCTGTCATCATCTTTACTTACAGGGAGACCAATGTTGAACATATATCATCCTCAAGGATCTGCACAATAATTTGTAGGAAACAGGCCTGTATTCAACATGCATGCTACTCCTTATAAGGTTTATTTCATATTCTTGTTATATAGTTCGTGTGTGGCGGCTATTAGTAATCATAATTTTAGCAATGTAGGTAGCGATTTTTTTCTTTAAGTATTTATGAAGTTCTTATTTTCCTGGTGGTAGGTTTCTCATATGTGACAGGCCCCCTGGGGTCACTATATAAACGGTACGAACTTCAAATGTTCGGATGTTCCACGTACGAAATAAGATAAATTTCCACTTCTAAAAATCTATTATAATTATCATTCCTTCAGATAGAGAAATCCAACAATTTGTGGAGTATCGAGGCACATTAGTGAAGTTTTACGTACGGCGTCCGAACATAAGAAGTTCGTATCGTTTTGATAGAGCAACCCCCCTGGTTATGTTGGTACGTATATGGTACCACCACAATATCTATTTCTCCCGTCAAACAGCATTGTGTTTCAAGATGGCGAACGCAGTGAAATGCCAAACATTACTTAGTTTTGCCACTGTCAACGAGCGGTCGTATCTCTTATAATCAGTTGTATAGTATACTCGTCTTGCCATTCATTTCTATAAAAAAAATTAAATACACATAACACAATACTGGCAACATTCAAAGCGCTGTAACATTACGATCAACTTACATAAACAGTCGCTTACGTTTCCGTCGGCGTCGCGGACGATTCAGTACGTGTACCTCTGTGCCTCTGTATCTCTGTATCTCTGTACCTCTGGCACTCCGTGTTTAATTCATGAGGGCGAGTGTCGGCGAGGCATGCCGCGCACGTGCTAGCATTCCACGCGAGTTTCGGATGTATACAGACTTAATTTTGCTAACTAGGTTGTTTGGTACGATCCGGCTCAAAGGATCATTTTTGTTTACTCAATTTTAACACAAATTTCCACCAAGGATTTGTTTTTTGATGCGTTTGTGACTGTTATTGCTAATGGATTTTGTTTAAATATGCGTTTTATTTAATTTAAATTACTTTACACTATCGGGATTATAATTTAGAAGATTGTTCAGTTAACGACCGAAAAATTAAAAACAATTCGTTTAAAACAATTCAATGTATTTATTTGTGGCGCCAAGGATAACCTTTTCTTATAATTGATACAAAGATTTCTTATTACATTGAATATTATTGTATTCAAGTAAAAGTTATTCCGAATAGTAAATGTACCTTTTATCCGCCTTCCATTCATACGATCTCTTTTAATGTGTTCAAACTCGTTTCGAATTATTTATTACTGGATTAACTAACCATAGATAATCGAGCAAGTATTGAGACTGGCTTTCAAAATAAGTACTCAATTTCCTAAACCAATTACTATTAATTAATTGAATCATTCAAAACGAATGGTTGATTTACAATCATTTTTCAAATAAAATATGTTTTTACAATTATTTAATAATAATAATAATAATAATATCCTTTATTGCACACACACATATTTTATGGGATAGTACATATTACACTTACAGTTAAAGACAAAATATTGTAGGTACAAAGGGCGGTCTTATCGCTTTAAGCGATCTCTTCCAGACAACCTTGTGATGGATAGAAATGCAATAATTAATAATAGTGGCGATAGTGCAAAATATACAATGATTATAGTAATAATTACATACACATACATACATATAACATATACTATATACTATAAGATATCAACATATAAAACACAAATACTATATTTGTTAAATTGGTACATACAATTATTAATGATATTTAATTTCACATTCTAATAATTCAAGTAATGCTTTTTTAAGCTATTTTTAAACTGAGCTAGCGATTTTGATAGTCTGAGACTGACTGGCAAACCGTTCCAAAGTCTGACAGCTTGGACAGTAAATGAGTAGTCATAGAAGGAAGAAGAATGGATAGGGGTTTTAAGGAGATAGGTATTAGAAGAACGTAAGGAACGAGGATTGGAAAGATGCAAAAAATTAAAACGTTCTTTGAGATAAGACGGAGCAGAGGGATCAAAAAGGATTTTATAGAGAAGGGATAGAATGTGAGTATTTCGGCGAAGGCGGATAGGTAACCACCCGAGTTTTTTGCGAAATTCGGAGATGTGGTCATATTTTCGTAAACCAAATATGAACCGTATGCAGTAGTTCTGAAGGCGCTCGAGTTTGTTTAATTGGTCTTCAGTTAAATCGATATAGCAGGCATCCGCATAATCTAACAAAGATAATAACAGAGACTGTGCAAGATTAATTTTAGTGGCAATTGGCAGAAAGTTAGTCAGTCGCCTAAGCGAAGAAATCGATGCAAAAATCTTTCGACTTACCTGCGAAACGTGGGGTCCCCAGCACAGTTGCCTATCCAAGAGAACACCCAGGTTCTTCACAGTGTCATTAAATGAGACATTAACGCCATCGAAAATGACTTGCGGGAGATGGAACCAGTCAATTTTAGAAATCATACGGGAGCTCCCAATAATAATTGTTTGCGTCTTTAAGGGATTAACGTGTAGCCCGTATGATTTACTCCAGTCTAATATGCGTTGTAGATCACGATTAGTAGCTTCAATCGCAGCGTGTAGTGTTTGTATCGGAGCTTGTGTATAAATTTGAAGATCATCTGCATATAGATGGTAGGGAGAGGTTAGTTTATGGGATATCGAGTTTATGAAAATAGAAAATAAGAGAGGAGATAAAACGCCGCCCTGCGGAACTCCAGCAGTTAAGTCGCACCAAGAGGAATAAGTGTCATCAACACGTATGCGCTGCCGGCGTCCACACAGGTAACTACGAAACCAGCTAATTACGATTGGAGATATGTTAAGTGAGCATAGGAGTGCCAATAAAATGTCATAGTCAACATTATTAAACGCATTGCTAAAGTCCAGTAGTGTCAGCACTGTCAGGAGACCGCTATTCATCCCAAACCTGATGTCATCGGTGATTTTGATCAGAGCGGTGACCGTACTGTGTCCAGGGCGGAAACCAGATTGGAGTGGGTTAAGAAGATTGTTGCTGTTTAGGAAGGACAATAGTTGTGCATGAACCAAACTTTCCAGCACTTTAGATAGGAAAGGAAGTATACAGATGGGACGATATTCGGAGAAAGAAGAAGGATTATTTTTTTTGGGGAGTGGTATTACCTGCGCTTCTTTCCAAATAGATGGAAATGTTCCACTGGACACAGAGGAGTTCAAGATGTGTGAAATCACTGACACAATTTCATCAAGGATGAGCGTTATCATCTTGCGACTAATGTTGTCACTACCAACTGCGTTAGACGAAATAGAAACTACACTCTTCTTAACATCACAATCAGTAAAGTAACTAAAAACAAACGAAGAAAAATCAGGAGAAGGCATTGATGAAAGATATTTTAATGTGATAGATTTAGTTGCTCCATCAAACTGAGCAGACGAGGAAAAATGTTGGTTTAATAAGTCAAAGTTAAAATTTTTTGGAATATTATTTTGTCGTGCCTTTCCAACTCCCAGTGATCTAAGAAATTTCCATACTTTTCCAGGATCTGCATTTGTAACAGATTCATGAATATGTCGGCGTTGTGCATCCCTACACAATCTATTGCAGAGATTTCGGCATTCGATATATTTGGTTTTATTTTCATCAGACGGGCAACGCTTAAATTTGGCTTTAGCAACTATTTTTCTTCGCATTGCAGCCTTTATTTCCTCTGAAAGCCAAGGTGCTGGAGAGTGTTTTATTTTCATTGCCCGTACTGGTGCATGAATATCATACAAGCTATTTATTAAACGATTGAAGAGACTAACCTTGTCATCAATAGATGGCGCCATGAAAACAGGCGACCAGTCAAGATCAATAGCATCACGGCGCAGATCCTCCATGTCTATACCACCAAAATTACGTTGCATAACTACTTTCGGCTGAGCTCTTGGTGGCCGGATTTTATATGATAGATAGATCATATCATGATAGGAGAATGCATCAGCCGGACATTGGCCATGGGAATGAACATGCTTAACAGAAGAGACAAGAATTAAATCAAGAAGGGAAGGTGTAGCATTAGGGAAATTGTGCGTAGGATTTAGGGGAAGAATAGTTAAATTACAAGAGCGAACAATAGAGTTTAATGAGTTAGATCGGTAATCTTGTTTGATTAAACAGGTATTAAAGTCACCCATTATAATAGTGTGACTATAATTACCTGAGAAATCTTCAAGTAATTTTTCAAAAGAAGTGAAAAAATTGATACGCAAAGACGGGCTATAGTAAACGCCGAGAAGTATGTTAGTGTGAGCGATACACACTTCTATAAAAAGATGTTCGCCAGCATTTGATGGAGGTGGTTGGGCAGACATGTTTATTATCGAGTAAGGAATGTTAGCACGGAGATAAATAGCTACCCCGCCGCCTCCTCCCACAGCGCGGTCATTACGTATCAAATTGAAACCTGGTAAAGAGTACGATGTTGAAGGAAGACAAGGTTTTAACCAAGTTTCAGAGATTAAAATAGCGTGTAATTTTTTATTATCAAAAGATGCCAACATATCGGGAAAATGTGCCGGAATACTCTGAGCATTGATATGACAAACATTAAAATTTTTTGGGACATCACCAACAAAGGTCTCAATTGAGTCGGCAAGTGTGGGTATACTGCTGAAACTATCAATGCTATTATTTAAAGTGTCAGAAGAGGAACAGGAAAAATAGTCGTCACTATCACTTGAATCACTGTTGTGTACCATATTTAAAATAATAAGATAATAAATACAAATAAATACAATAAACAAAGTTATATAATTAAATTTATCCACCTGCCAGTTGTGTTCTCGAACGAATAGTTCATTCATGTAAAACAATTTAAACACACATAATTAAAAGTTTACATGTTAAACCACATTAACAATTAAGAGCGATACAATATATTTAATTAATGAATTATTAACTATAAAATAAAAAATGATAATAAACAACAATAACAAAAAAAAAAAAAAAAAAGAATGCTAGAAAATGACATGCTAAAGATCGAACATACGAATATATGGAACAGAAGGACTGGCAATAAGTGAGGTGGGTAACATAAAAAATATTATTAAAAATAGTAGGTCAGTTTCTATGCATCATCGATAAGATAGTAATCAGTATTATACGCCGTGCCATGTAAACAACTGTTTGCTATTGTTAATAATTCGCACCACCTATTTTTTTGTTGTCGCTGCTCGTCTCGTCCTCATTGGAGCTGCCGCTGATCCGCCTACTGCCTCCTTATTCGTTGCATTTGTCTGCTTTGCCATCTGCGGGGGAGCAACAGCATCCAGCTCCTTAAGGCTGCTGACACGGTGCCGGATATCGTCAGGACCGAGGATATATACGCAACCTTCACGCGTCCAACATTTGTTCACTCCAAACCTTTGACGCGCGGCCATGAAAACATCGTGTCGAGTCTTCGTGAGAAATTCTGATAATGTGATTCCTGAGCCTTTAAGAGAAGTTTTAGTGGACCAAATTTGATCTCGCAACAAAACGTCTCGCATTTTAACCAGGATCGGCCGAGGTCGAGATGCAGCAGTTCGACCCATTCTGTGGCAACGACTAATGTCAGCTGCTGTAAAACTAGACAGCCGTAATCGCTCGACTACCAACTTCACTACAACGTCGGAGGTGTCTTCATCTTGGTGTTCAGGACAACCGTGCACAAGAAGGATTTTGCGACGTCGCTGCATTTCTAACTGGTCCACTTGCTTCGCGAGAAGTGCAATTTGGCTTTGAAGAATATTCATAGATTTCAACATGAATTCTCTGAAGATCTTGAAGTTGGAATGAAGAGTTTCACCTGAATGATTGTTCGGGGAGTTTGTCCTAGGAAGTTGACCAACAAACGCCTCCATCTGCTGGTTGAATGATTGCACAATTTCATTCATTGATTGTGAGACTATAGCTTCCATCTCGAAGTTTCAAATGTGCCGAAAGTGGTATAGTGGCAAATTTTGTAAATAGTGGTGATTTATGTGTGGATAACTGGGATATCACGAGGAACACTCACTGGCAAGTACTGGATACTAGTAATCGCATGTATACATACTAAATACTATGTAAAACGTATTAAAGTTCAGAGGTCTCAAAATAACGTCTTTCACTTCAAACCGCCACAAAAAAAAAAAAAAAAAAAAAAAAAAAAAAAAAAAAAAAAAAAAAAAAATTAATTTTTAATTTTTATTGAGACTTATTTATTATTCAATCATAGCAGCCTCCGTGGCGCAGTTGGTTAGACGCCGGTTGTGAAATGAGAGGCTGCGGATTCGATCCCCGCAACCAAATAAATCTGCGAAATATCCACGACACAAGATTCGATTTTGGTATGGGGTCAGGACTATGAGTTGAGGAATGTTGTAATAACAAAAAAACATAGCGAAAGTTAGTTACCCTTATCCCACAAATAGTCATAATGTTAAATAACGCAAAACAAATTTCGCATGTGATGACCATCTTACTGTATGACGTAAATAACTTAGTAAATTATTCATATCACATGAAGGTTTAAAGAATCAATATTCGATATACATAATATGTAAGTAGCAGTTTGTACAAGAAATAGTTCTACTGAATAAGAATAATCATAAATACAATTTAAACGAAAAATATTTCCGGACTAGAGCATTTTTTTTATACATACGATTAATTCACCCTCATACTTTCTTTAAATTGTGCAACTATTCGCATTTTCATGCACGATATTCCCCAAGACCTGGCGTTCGTTAGTCACAACTCGGATCAAAATGTCGGCATTAGCACAGATTAACAATTTAAAACTAACGTTTAGAAAGGGGGATTTTCACTGCGAAGTTTGCATGCCACTCGACCCGTCTGTGCAAATTGTTTGCATAATGCATTTCGCGGAGCAATCCTTCGGACTTTCCACTTGCGAAATGGCGTACGTTGTTTCAATTTGAAACGTTAATGAAACGCCAGTCGGAAATGTAAAAAATCACGTACAAACAAACAAACAGTCGCTTTCTTGTGCATTTCTTGTCGCGCGAGTTGTGCAAGCGAGTCCATTCTGTTATGCATTAAATTCTTGTGCAGTCCCGTCTTGTCTGTATTATGTGAAATTAAGTAATTTCTTTCAACTTTCAAAGTATTTTTGCGCGGAGGAAATTTAATGAGTTTGAAACTGAGTGTTTGTTGGGATCTGGGGATTACATCGTTTGGCATTTATTTTATCATTATGAACGTTAGGATTTCCTTAACGCTAATGTTAAAAAAACACAATTAATTTGTAACCAGTAACCGGTTTATCTACATTATACTAATTCCACAGTCAGCCACAGCCTTAATTCTCCTACTTGTCATCAGACTTTCTTAACTCAAAGTTTTCCTAACAAAAAATCTTCTATGGCAAAAGTATTTCACGTACACCATGCAAAATAATCCTCAAATCATATGATAAAGCATGCTACTTCACCACAGCACCTGAGCATCAAGTCGAGTTACGAGTCGCGGCGCGCAGGTGAGTTGGCTCGCGGCCAAATATGAAGCGCCACTTACCACTCAAACGCCGCTTCGATATGTACTGCCTACAGTTGTGACGTAATAAGCTTTTTGTATATGGAGAATTTTTTGATGAAGATTTGTGTGAAATATTGTTGAGTCGCGATTTAACCTACAGATTTATTGGTAACCTGCATTGTTATGAGTTTCTACATAAGCTATAGGTAAGTTATAAAGTCGAAATATAATAAATGACACTGGCCTTACTTTAAACCGACAATACGACGAAGAATAGGATTACGTAGAAAACGCGAAAGGATATTATGTATAACCATTAAAAGTTCTAGTTCAGCATCTGCATTCAATACTAGACTTTAAAAATAATAACATAGACTTTAACATTCTTTAAACACAATTTCCTATAAATCCAAGGTTTCAAGCCAAACACATCCTATCTTACAATTAAACTCAAACCCATCTCGAAGGTACGAAACTATCTCGGAGCGAGTATAATCGGATACGCCAACACGTAGCGAACATCCGTAGCGTCGCGAGCGTTCGTGTAATCAGAGCTAGCTGGCATGCCTCCAGACTTGTATCTTGTTACTGTAAGGCTCTATGTAAACGTATTATATTGTGACTGTGCTATTAACAAATTAGACAATAAATATTACTGCATTGCAAATTATATAGCGTCTATATATATATATATATCTCTCTCTCATCTCTCTCGTCTCCATCTCTACAGAATGTGGGACTATCTGCTAGGGGCCTTAATTATAAACTCGGATTATGAAATTATTAACTTTAGCCCAAGGCATTAGAATTGAGTCGATTGTTTTGAATACTGAGGTAATTATCCAAGAATTTATAAATAAACACGTATGTAATTGGGATTAAAATGAAAAAACCCTCTAATTTTAAAAGTCAAATTAATACAAAAAAACAATCTAGCAATAAGGCCCCAGTTTCATTAAATGACATACTCGTAATATTATAAGCGTGTTGTTGAAATATCGAGCCAAAATCATATAGATACCGGCAATCTTATTTCTAATGCAAAACGTCAGCAAAGTCGTAAAATTTTGATCGACTCAGCGATCGTGTTGAAGTTTAATAACGTCACGTTTCCACCACCGCCAGCCCCCACCCCTCGAATTGGTTTCGTATCTGGATATTATATCAAAACGCCTCTAGCAGTATTTAATAAAAAAAGACAAGAATTAAAAGGACTCGTTTCGGTTCGGGTAGTTTTTTTTTTTCAAGCTTTCGGTTCACCGGAGTATGGCTCCTGAAGTGCGAAGAAAGTGCGGTGCTTGCTTTGAGAATAGCTTTGAATAGTACTGCTGCACTTGACCAGACGCTAATCGCCTAATGCCGGGCACAAGATTCCTTTACAACCGAAAGTTCGATCGAGATGGCTTTCTGCCGTACTCAGAAACTGTTAATGTCAATTAAATCATTAATCATTATTATTTTTTTCATTATACACCCTAGACTGCCCTTTCTCCCTCCTGTGTCTTATCTCCATCCAAAGGTTGCCTGGAAGACATTGCCTAGTGCAATAAGGCCGCCGATTGTACTTATTTTTAATATTGTTTTAATTTATGTTATTTTATTTTTTCTGGTGTACAATAAAGTTTATAAATAAATAAATATATAATCATCTGAGTGCGGCCGTTAGCCTTTAAATTATTCAATAAAATCACTGCACATGTCTATCACAAACTAGTACCCGTAGGTCCTGGCCTAGACACAGGCGACGAGACGAACTGGATGCATATTTAAGGAGTTGATCTTATAGAGCCTTAATTAAGATAGATGTATGAAAAACAGGAAGAAAGACCTTTGCCCTGCAGTGGGGTTATGCGGGCTCGTAATAGTTATAGTGTAAGTATATCTCTATACTGACCTTGTGGTAGGTATCTTTCTGCCAGTTCTTGATCTGCGCCATGACGTCGTTGACGAGCCGGTCCCTGACGCCGAGGTGTAGGTCGGAGAGCCTCTCGGCCTCCACCATGCCTCCTTTCCACGCCGCCTCCATTGTGCCGTATTCGGGTCCTGGTGACGAAAAACATAATGAGAAGATTATACCTTACTATGACATTTTTTCAGAAACAAATAAAGCAGTAGTTAACTATGAATTGATCTGTAACATATTATTACGATTTTTCTGATAAAGGAATCTTCGGGGTTTAACAGTAAGAAATCAATCCTAAAATTAGAGACTAAAGCTTTAACTGAGACATTGAAACAATTGTTCTATTTTAGATTCAACAATCTCATAAGCAACTTTTATGCCTCTTTCCTTCTACAGTTACATTTCCAAAATGTCTCGGCGTGTATATGCTTAAGAACAGTTCATACCATAAAACCAGTCAAAAATTTAACTACGCTAAACCCACAATAAAATATTCCACTGTAATTTGCGTTCTAAAAATCCCATTTCCACTTGTCAAACGGTGACTACAACTATTCCATGCTAGTTTCCACTAAGTATTTCAACTTGAATATCTCGTACGAAGTCATTGCCACGATATTACTGCGACGCGAGACGAGAGCCGTTAAATCGAAGAAATACGCATTAAGTTACAAATTCAACGAAATTGTGTACTGTTAGTTGAATATATCATATCATGTATGAAATGTAATATAGTCCGTGTAGAATGTTTATGAGGTTACAGTTTGGTAAAACTAGTTGTATTGTTAAAAGTCCCAGATCCCATTCCCAAGAGCTGATGTTAAAATTTTGTTAAGGTATCTACGTTAGCTCAGCTAATTATAATAGGATTGTAATTTAATCCTGTTGTTTTTCTTATCATTTGGATGTAGTAACAACCTACCAAGATTATTATTATTTTATTGTGTTTTTGGCGTCTGTAACATCACTTACCGGTCTTGCGGAAGACCAGCGTTGGTTTTATTAGCAGCACTTGCTGAGCGTGAGCCGTTTTGTGACAATCAATACTATACACTTACTTAACTTAATTTAAATGGGTATAATTGTAAAATATTGCTTGTGACAATAGATTTCCTTCTTTCTTTCTTTCAAGAACGGACTGATAGGAAAAATAGGCACAGTCAACCTGCACCGTAATTAGGATAGGGCGCGGTTGAGCGAACTACCAGCGCGCCAGTAATCAAAGGTTGCGGTGGACCTAGTTCTATTGGTTTTCATGGTAGACCGGGAACGCCGCAGACGTTCCATTTGCAGTGCCAGCAATAATTAAACCGACACAGTCAACGGATTTATGTTAAGCCTTATAGACATAAACGTGATAATATTATCTAAGCTTAATCCTTCACTATAAAACGAAATTCATTCACAGAATCGGACACAATAATCCAAACCGCAACATCTTTTCCAACAGTACTTCCGTTTGAATTATAGTTATGAGGAAAAAATAAACAATCATGAGCCGGCATAACAAGTCCCGTACGGCATTCGTGAAACATTTCCATGAAATTATGCAACGCGTGTAAAAATCAAGAACATAGCGGGGCGAGTGCTCAGCAGTTTTGTAACTGTTTGGACCAGACCAGAGGGAGACTGATCACTTCGGACAATTATAGTTATGTGAGATAGAATACTCATATTGTATTCAGTAGGCCAAGATCTCAGAAGCTCAAATACGAAATAAGTGTAATTTCCAAGAGTGTGCATTGTGGGCTTAAGTTACATTGTTGTAAGACTTTTCAGCAGTGAATAAGTGAGCTTAAGTTACACTGTTGTAAAGCTTGTCAGCAATGCTTCCAGAAAATCATCTAATCAACATGAATTTATACTCTATAAGTGAGAAGGTTCCTCTCAGTTGACAGTCAATTTGCCCGATGCACAAATCCGTCGGACATATAACTAAGATACCAAACCTACTAACAAAATGACTCAAATACCGAGTGTAACCGCCGACAGAGCCCTCCATTAGCGTCATCAAGACATCATGCCTAATAATGGGGACGATTGAAGCATGCGGTTTCGCATACACATGACTAAATACTTCGATACTACCAACGGCACAAATCAGTAGTTAAATATTTTGATGATGTAAACAAAATTCTTGGTTTAGTGTGAATATTTTTTTAAAATATAATTAGTAAACAGATAAAAGTGGGAGAATTTAACCATCGGTTAAAGGGAAAAATTGAAGTAAGTTATATTTTCGTTGGACAAAACGACCCGCAAAAACTTGAGCCCATTATACAACGATAGGGTAGGACGATACAATAAGGAATTATTGAACATCCGATAACACAAGAAGAAGCAACAGTAAAGTGTCACTTCTTTTTATTTTCCGTAAGTAAACCTTGCTTTAGCGTTAAACTAAATGTAGTTTGGACATATATCTTTTTAAAAAGATTACCGTTTCTTGTTTGCAGCAGAGAAAAATATGATACGGAAGATATACGAATACTAATTAGAGTGGTCGAAATTTAACTTTTTTAGCAGCCTAACTGACATCCTGTCCATGTCGCTGAATGCAGGCTGCCTCCAACGGGTTGCTGTGGAAATAATTGGGAGGCCTATGTTCTGCCGTGGACTTCCTTTGGCTGATGGATGGAACTGACATCCTTGCCCTTTTTTCAAGGCCTTTGCTGCGACAATTTGTCAGTTATTAATATATTTTTGCACCATTCAAAACCAAATCCCGCTACCAAAAACCAAGAAACCTGTCCATATTCACGTCACTTCAAAGGTCGTACGTTATCCACCATCGCATTTCATAACATGAAGTCATCTCGCTATCAGTTATTAAGTCCACATACGGGCTGCGCGAGAAAGTTCACGTTATAAGAAGTGTCCACAATGCCAACCGGTCGGGCTGGTGAAGCATTGCGTTTTCGCAAGTGGTCCGTTTCATAATACAGTATGGCTGTAGTTGATACTGTGATGTAATGTGAGAATGCTGATCGCGCGGTTAATTGCTGTACTTCTGTTTTAGATATTGATTTTTTCTTGCATTGAAATGATATAGTTTGCATTATCGCACTGTTCTATTAAGACAGACAATTTTTTATATGGTAATTTATAGAGTCATATCTAGTGGGCTGTAGTCTATACACTATAACGGTGAAGGAAAACATCGTGAGGATACTTGCATACTATAGCGAGTTGTAAGAATTTCTATGGTATAAATAGTCCGCCGTCTAGGCCAGCGTGGTGGACTATAATATGGCCTAACCACTCTCAATCGTACCCTCGTTTGTAGAGGAGGCCCGTGCCCATATACGTCCCGTATATGGGCTAATTAATGTATCACTATATGTAGTATTGTCCTTAAGTAACTGTAAAATACGTACTTTGGGGCTTCTTGCAGGAGACTTAAATCATTTTAATAATTGTAAAATACATTTTTATTTATTATGAACAACCAAACTAAAACTTAACAAAAACTCAACATTAACAACAGTAGTCACTAGGTCGTCTCAACTCGTTACCATATGGATTGTCAGAAGATTCTGACGACAGACAAGCCACTTATCTAATAAAATCCATCCGTCTAGAAAGCCGCATTGATCCAGTATACTAGGCAAAGTTCAATCCCCCTTACGTGAAGGAAAAGTGTTTCCAGCAACGCCCATTAAGTGTTTCCACCGATAGGAAAGCTTTTATTGAATTGTTTGTCATTTTTCCATCATTAAATAAGTAACAAGACAAACAACTTGTCTCTCGTTGACCTTCAACAACATTCAGATAAATAAATATTCGTGGATTACACAAACATTTGACTCTGTACGGGAATCGAACGTGTTGCCTTTCATGTTTTTACCGGTAACCTAATTGACATCCTGGCGCAGTCTGTTAGACACCGGCTGTGAAACGAGAGGCCACGGGTTTGATCCCCGCACCGAGAGGAATGTTTGTGCGGCCCAGAAATATTTACTTCGGGTCTGGGTGTTTGGGAGAACGAAAAGTCTCTGTGTGGGGTCAGGACTATGGGATATATGTGACTGTTGGGTGTTATTTATTTATTTAATAATTAAATACACATCTAACGGCCGATGCCAATAATCAAGCGAAAAAATTAGATTGAATTCAATCTGGATTGTTTTCTACTTTTCTATTAGTCTCTTTTCATGTTGCCATAGTTTTTTCACTACTGAGATTGATTATTGGCAATATAGTATCAGAAAGAAGATTGAGCTGTCAATCTAAAACGGCAAATTTTGGATTGGGATTGTTTATTGGCAGCGGCTTTTGAATGTCATAAAAATGCTCTTAAAACACTATTAAGTTCCTCACAAAAATTAAGTTTCAACCAATAAATATAATATAATCCATCAAATCTGATTTACAAACACCAATAAACAACTATTGCCAAAGATCGTGGCACAATACACAGATGCAATAGAACTCAAACTGATACAAGTCTATGAGCAAACATTAATAAATATGACAGGGGGATAGTAAAAGCAATATACAAATGCCAAACTGCTGTTACTTATCGTTAGAATTTGCCAATAACATAATATCGCGCAGTATACAATGCTGTTACAGAAAGTTTGTTAGGATGTTTGTTACTCTTTTGGGTTTAAACTACTGATCTTATCTTATATTATAAAATTCTCGTGTCACAGTGATCGTTCCCGTACTCCTCCGAAACGGCTTGACCGATTCTCATGAAATTTTGTGAGCATATTGATTAGGTCTGAGAATCGGCCAACATCTATTTTTCATACCCCTTAGTGATAAGGGTTGTCCACCCTTAACATTTTTCTTTAATTTTTAGATTTTTTTTTTAATTTCTTTATTTTTTTATTATGTCGCATTAAAAAAATACACACAACTCTAAATTTTTACTCTTTTATCACCAACCCCTATTTTTTAATTTTAGTAATTTAATCATTTTTCATCCCCGGTCGATAACTGATCAATCGCCATTTAATTAGTTATCCCCGCCAGTTGTCTACAGGTGTCAGGGATATTAGGGTATTAGGGATGAGAACATAGCCGGTCTCCAGTTTCTCTTTATATGTTTATGTATATGGATGCATATGGAGAGATTTTTTATTTTTATTAAATTAAGGTTCTCCAACGGTATATACATTATCACAACTAAAACATTCTTTACTACAGTTACATACTGATGCATAAACCACTTAAAGGAGTACACAACACTCTTATATTATTACACACGCGTAAACGAAACCAAGAAAAATATATTTAGTAAATATTTAGAGTAAAAACAAATCAAAGACTACTGTTACAGATAAGGATGAATTAACAGAATACAAAATAAATCAATACTAAATAACATAATTAAATCTTTTTCACAAATGTTGCAATAAAAAAAATAATGAGATGGCACATAAAGTAAAATAGGTACGGGAGAGGGGTGCTATAGCTGACAGATTTGTTAGGACGAAATGTAAATGCACGTTATAAAACGGGATGGATAATAAAGAGAAGGGACGGGATGGATTGGGAAGAGACTGAACATGCGGATGTAACGGGATTGAGCCGGACAGTAGGATAGCTACGTCAAGTTTAGGTATACAAGATTTATTATACGCAAAACCAACATATATTTGGTTTGGAGTGGAATCAAAAAATATATGCACCCAGGCGAAGCTGGGTCGGGCCGCTAGTTTTGATATAATTGTACGGTTATCTAGTTTAAACATCACAATATATTGTATTACATTTTCGGTCATCAGTGGAATTCCTGTGGCTGAAAAATGTATTAATAATAATGCTACACAATATAATGAAGTTCTTGAATTCATTCGCAAGACATAAATATCTGATTAAGGAAATATTAAAAACAACACATGCGTCAGTCCAAATGCCATGAAAACTTGTGTGTGTGATTTCTTATTAAACATTAAAAGAGAAGTAAACTTGCAAAGCTTTAACAGGTCACCGTGTGAGTCTACGTATTACCTAACACCTTTTAATTACAAATTCAATCATGTGTATCACCGAAATTAATTAATTAGACTACTGCTATTATTATAAACAATTTCATTTAAATTTTAAAATAACAAAGCAACAATACCATTGGAGAAGAGGAAAAAAACACAAAAACGTTGTTTTTATTTTCTACCATCTGTTTCAATCTGTAAAGAATTTTTGAGCGAGTACGGGCAGAAAAACTGTGAATGCGCAGGACCGGCGACTTGTTAATGATAATAATAAAAAATATTCATTCGCCCGCTGGGAACGGAGAGCGACCTGAATTTATCTCGCTTACATTTTTTCTGTGACGTTATTAGCAATGTTTGAAGCACTATGTTGATACTATTGTAGTATCTGTAGAATATTTCTAAGTGATAGCAACCTTTAGTAATTTCATAAGATAAGATAATAAGTTTCAGCTTTATATATTTTTTGACGACATGTCTCGAATGTCTAACACTAACAGACCTATACGAAGTGATACTCATACTACGGTAAAAACTCTTTATGATATTGTAGCTCGCTAACTAGCACAAATCGATATATTCAACAAAGTTCTTCACGTCATTTAAAAATCCCTTTTTTGTTGACGTCCACAGGAACTGACCACTTTCTGCCATATTCTATTCTCCTTACATTGATGGTCGCATCTAGCCTTACAGTATGATCATTTCTACATTCATCAATACATTCCAATGCATCACCATATGCAATCCCAACTTTCAACTAATATCACATCACAACACTCCCGATTCGAGGCACAAAACTCCACGTGTCTTGCATACTCAATCATACATTAAATATGCGACTAATACACCAAATTCACAACTAACTCAAACTGCAACGAATCCAAGACAATACCTCTGTTGTTTTTGGCGTTTATGGGCGCTAGATATCCTATCATCTAAACTGTTTACATCTATCTTTCCTCACTCTTATCGTATAATACAAACATTATTCCTATTTCCCGTCATTTAAGTCCCCTGTTTCGATAGCTCCAACAGGTTCATCGTCTCTACATTCATTAACACATTCCAATGCATCTACAATATGCAATCCCAACTTTCAACTAATATTACATAAAACCAATCTCGATTCGAGGCACAAAACCCCACGTGCCTCGCATACACCATCACACATTAAATACCCAACCAATCCACCGAATTCACAATTAACTTTCCATTTCATCGAATTATTCTCAACGCGTTACACTTACACAATGGCACACAAAAACTTTCGTACGCTGATGTAAATGTTACAAATTACAATTCTATTGCTATATTAATAATATTGGTAACAACCAAGATTCTCTTAA
Organism: Hyles euphorbiae; assembly: GCA_023078785.2. Taxonomy (NCBI): domain Eukaryota; kingdom Metazoa; phylum Arthropoda; class Insecta; order Lepidoptera; family Sphingidae; genus Hyles; species Hyles euphorbiae. The sequence continues at coordinate 12,538,967 of CM041042.1, read as the reverse complement.
AGATTGCCGAAAGTCACTAGCTGTTATCTATTATTAAGTCTTTGTAGAGATCATTGGACAAGGGTCATGTTTACGGGTAAAGCTTTTGTGGCTGAAGACGATCTGTTTTATCGCATTGTGCTTTATCTATCTATAATATTATAAAGAGGAAAAAAAGATTACTTGTATGCATTGAATGGTTCTTACATTACTGAACCTATTTGAAAAATTATCTCGCCATTAGAGTAATTCATTATCTCCTTTAAACATTGACTACGGCATATTTTCAAGAATATGTCTCTGTACTCGGGCGGAGCTGGGCGGAGCTGCTAGTTTTAAATTAATTTACCCAGGACTACCAAATACAATTAATGAATTAAACTTTAGTTAAGTACACAGTTTCCTTCACGGGACTTAACAACAAAATGAATTGCACAAAATGTGATAAATTCATACGGAACCAATACACCTAAATAGCAATACCAACATGAAATCACATTACAAACTACAACTTAATAAAACCATATCGACCAGTTGTATTGCACTATCACATAATCGATATATTTAATTGCCGAACAGCTGCGACTATCAGCGACTCGATTAATCTCGAGTGGCAATCGATAATAATCGGACGACAAGCAAATCGAATTCGTAATCCGGTAACCTGAATACGCAAGGTCGTGAGATTTTTAATCACTTGTTATTATTTTATTGTATGTTAATTCTTAAACTTGACTCATTCCAAGAGTCGTACTTTTAGAATTGTTTTGTATGGAACGGATAAAGGTTTTAATAATGGGAGTAAAATATAATACTCGCATATCTGAGAATTGTCTTGTTTCGTGTACTTCGAAAACTATGATTTAATTTTCGCTCCCATGACATTGAAACTTGAGAATCGAATCTAGTCCCCACAGACCGCTAACTTACGAGACCAAAAAGTAATAGGAACACTTAATATTTCCGAAACTGGTAATTGAACAACCAGAGTGTCTTTACAAGTACAAGTCGCACGTCCAACCGGCTTATCGAGCGCAAACTGAGATCATATTTAACTCGCTTTTCGACTGTAGCCATCTGTAGAATCCACAACGCCTTGTTCCTCCCAAAACAAAATTGATGATAAAATGACAAGTATACATATTAAATAAACTCATGCCATTTTCCCAGAAAATGTAGGCAGCGGTACTCCAGGATATCCAAATTCCACCTTGAATTTTCCGGCCCACGATGTGATGTGATAGGTGGCGAGTCTATCGCCATATCGGGTACAAATTCCTGACTCCGTTTATAAAATAAATATCTTCAAAGCAGATTAATAAAACGGTGAACTAAAACATCGTTAGGAAACCTGTATACCATAGCAATTTATAACAATTTCCATGCTATCTAATTCCACCAACCCGCATTAGGCCAGCGTGGTGGACTATACGCCCTAACCACTCTCAATCGTACTTCTGATCGTAGAGGAGGCCCGTGTCCTGAAGTAGGACGTATATGGGCTGATACAGAAAGCCATTTTCCCAGAAGAGTTAGGCAGAGGTGCTCCAGGACACCCAAATTTCACCTTGAATTTTCCGTCCCACGATGTGATAGTGGGTCTATCGCCATATCTTCGATGATAAAATAAACATCATCAAAGCAGACTACAAAACTGTAGTACTTCGTTTGTATAGCATGTCCAGGCATGCGGTCGGGCCAGTTGCGCGACGTACACGCAGAGCAAACACAACGCTTCCTGGTATCGAACTGGTATCGGGACATCGCTTGTAAACATTACGTGTGGGACTATTCGTTTGGAATTACGTAGTTTGTTAAGCCAGCTTGTTTATTGATATCTTATGTGACTTGTAGCTGGCTTTTTTAGTTAGTTAAATATGTGGACACACGATCTATTATTGTCAGTTGTATTATGGTATGATCGCAAAGCTAAAGTTTCTGGTTCGATTCCGTGGTCAAATTGGATGTGTTTATTCATTATCAGTGCAGTGTCTGGAATTTTTGCCCGATTTGGCATACCAACATGGGAGGGAAAATTCTAGGCTAAGCGACTTTGTAGCACCTCTTCCTAACCCTTCTGGGAAAAAGGCATGAGTTTATGTATGTAAGCTCGTAAATCAGTAAGCCTACGGTGTAAATCAATTGAGATTTCGAAATTTCCGTTTGGAAAGCAAACACACAAAGCGGGCTAGGAATAAAAATCAGAACATCACGTTTTACGTAAAGTTTACATGACTAAGTAATCATCTGAACTCATTTCAATTCTTCTTCTTTTTACATAAAAAAACGTTACTTTTGTCTTTGTTCCTTTTATACATAACAGCGTGTAATTTATTTAATTATACATTATTGCTAGATATAAATTTCGAATAATTGCAACCAAACATCTGAGCTCGAGTCATTACAGCACATTACATAAATTACTTGAATACCAGCACATATCTATGCCAAATACCACTACTAAGATAAATCATAAATGTTTGAGTTTCATGTAACTATATAAATATGAAGGAACACATCGTGAGGAAACCTACATACCATAGCGATTTGTAAAGAAATCGATGGTATGTAAAGTCCGCCAACCCGCATAGGATCAGCGTGGTAGACTATATGGCCTAACCCCACTCACTCGTACTTTTGACTGTAGTGGAATCCCGGGCCTTGAAGTGAGACCTATATGGACTCATATAAATATAGAGATAACTTAGTGACAACTCCGATGTGATATTAATTTGTTTTATTTCTCTACTATCTCCCAATTTGACAATAATTCAGGATTATGAGGTAGCAAACATAAAAACCAGGCAGTCGAAATAAGAACCTTCTTTGACGTCGGTTAAAAAAGTTGTTTAGCCAGTGACAGCTAGATTGCGCGGCATACCAAATATGCAGGGTTTAAACACATTACTTTACCAAGTTACAATTCATGGTGAAGGAAAGACATCGTAATATAACCTCTGTCACTGAAAATATCAGAATTTCAAAGCTAGCAATACAACCCAAATTGTAATGTGTCTGAATAGTTATTTCGCGCCGAGCACAAATAAGTATAAAATAAGAGCAGATAAAACAACAGTTGAAATAGGAAAAAGTACATAATGAAATGGCCACGTCGGGAACGCGGTTAAGGATTTCCAAGACTGCTAGATCAAATATACTTATATTTGTCGTTACATTACTTTACTTCACCGTTATAGTGCATACTGCATGGTGATTGACTATCAAAACACACACTTCGTCAACTCACAGTTATGCCCTTGGATTCGAACCTGCAACCACCGTGAACATGTTGGCAGCCCGTTGGTCTACTCACCAACAAGCCACCACGCACTAACAAACCTCACACAAAATTTATACTAACATCTACATAAACAAGATTAACATATTAAAAGGCGTACAGAAGCGCAATTCCTTTGACGCGTCTCTCATTCATCTCGCAGAGCCGTGCCTCTCGGATTAACACGATGAATGACTGAATGAGCTTCCGGTCTTCACAGTTAAACATGTAGGTACTGCATCATTATGTGCATTCAGTTATAATTATAGGGACGGAGGTTTTGTTAGTATGAACTCGTGTTGGTCCATTAAAAGATGGGTCTTTGTCTATATTTCCGTCAGCGCGTTTTGTTTATGTAGGCGACTCATATAATTTCGTAGATTATTACAATTATTTCATTAAATATTTGCATAGCGCCCTCTATAGTACCGTTTTGGATATGTGGATTAAAAAACATAAATATTAGTTAGTGTATGAAAAAATATGGCCATTTTTTGTAGACTTTAGTGACACTCGTCAACAGTTTATTTGATTCTATGATGTACACAAACTTAAACATCGACATACAGAAACAATAATTAAAAAAAAACTGCTAAAGGCGGTTTCATCGCTCTACGGCAATGTCTTACAGACGACTATGAAATGGATTTAAAATTCTTATTTTTCTCTCTTGAGAAGGCATTTAAAAGAAAAAGAATTAAATCTAAATAATACTAATTAATCATAAACACATATTTGTTGGGATACATATAAATATTTGGACAACTTATACTCTTCATAGATGTTCTCATATTTTAATTATTTTCTAACGCTATTTCTCATTTTTTAAATTTATATAACCCATTATTAAAATGTCAATTGGTAACCAAAATTATATGTCCAAAAACGCGTTTATTGTTTAAAAATACGACCCCTACGAACCACGACAATACAAGAAATTCACAATAATAATGTGACTGCACTTGAAATAACTAGATTTTTATCTTGTATATGAGAGAATTAATTTTCCCACGCGACAATGATGCAAATAGCACGTCAGCGCGATTGTGAATTAACGACACAAACGTACTGGTTAGTCGCACAATCATATTTTTGTTTAGGAACGGGAAATTAGACAGGCGTGGGTGTAGCGACCGTGACCGCGGTTCCGTACTCGTTTAGATAAATAATATGAGGTAGTTTCTCATTTTGTGCGATTACAAAAAAGTAATAGAGATTTTTATTAATATAGTGATGATTGGCGAGACTAGCACGCCGTTCGCCTCAAGGTAAGCGATACGACCGCTCATGAACAGTAGCAAAACCAAACGTTTTGAATTACAAAGCAATGCTTGGCATTCCACTGCGCTAGAAGATGTTAAGTCTAAATAACAATGTCCTTCAATCAGAAACACGTTTCCGTTTGGCTGGAGAAATAGACATTGTAGTGAGCTACCCAGGCGACCTCTCACATATGAGACCAATCTTCTATACTACGAGTATTTCTACTACAATAAAATATTTAAATAAATCATGAAGACTCTATTATTTTATAAGAACCACTAGCAAAGATATAAAAGGTTTTTATATAGTCCAGCTCAGCGAAAAAGTATTATCATGAATAGATATTACAATTCTAAGTAATTATTTTACTTTTTTGATACTACGATATGTAATTATCCTGCATTTACACGAAATCCATCAAACATAGCTTTTTATCAATGTTCAAGATTACTTTTTGTTACGATTTTAGGTTGATGTACACGTGTTTATCAAGTTATAATAATCCAATCAAGTATTTCCAAATAGCTTATCTATTGTAAATTGTTCTACCTGGAAATTGAATCCGACACTTCACATTTCACCGACCAATTATATACTCAACTTATTCTATTATTTTTACTTAATGATTGATTTCGTGTTAAAAACAAGTTGGACATTCCCGGAGACTCGCCGAGCATCAATGCTCGGTGTCATAACATTGCGTGCCACTATTAATCCTGGCTCACAGGAGTTGCAGTGGCGGATGATAAGTCTAATCATGTTGCTACTGAATTTTAAATCACACTGTTGTGTCCCAGTTTGAAGGATATTGAAGCCAGAGTAACTACTCATACTGAGACATATTGAGACTTACAATCTTATGTCTCAGGATGGCCAACACAGTGGATTGTGGAATGCCAAGCATTATTTTGTAATTCATGATGTTTCGTTTTGCCAATGTCCATGAGCGGTCGTATCACGAACCATCAGTCGAATGAAATGCTCCTCTCGCCATTCATTAGAAAAAAAATTATTGACGTTTTACCTTCATACGGAACCTTAATTACTATAACATTCGTAATTCACGAGGTGTGTATACAAAAATGTAGGTTTATTGCGTGATAAACGTTTGTGTGTACGTTGTTACATCTGCGTTAACGAAAATGTTTAATAGAAAGTTTCTTGCACCGTGGGATTTTATTGAAATAAACTAAATTCACTTTCTATGGAATTTTCTTTCACGTACACATATGTGTGCCATATAATGTATATTATGTATGCCAATATTTTTTATTGAAAGAAAGCCTTTAGTTTTGAGTTTTGAGGTAATACTAGACGCTTTATTTCAACACAGTATTACATATAGATTATAGGCCAAGAGCCCGTGGCCGCCAGACTTTCGTCATTTTGTAAAAGCTGAAAGTTTGTCTGCGCATGCCTCTAACAAAGGCATCACATGATCAGCTACTAGTATTATGAAGTTCCGGTCGTGGTGACTTTGTTATCAACTTTAATATAAGGAAACACTTTTTGATAGTTGCTGCATGCAGAAATATATAACATTCTGCTTTCAAACCATGACAAAGGCAAAGTTTCATTTTATTAAAGTTTGAAGATGTCGTAATATTAGATAGCTTGTAATTTTGCCAGTATTATAGTACAAAAGCTGAATATTATATATGTTATTAAGGCCTCTATCAAAAGGTGTTTCCTCGGCACTAAGACACTTTTGATTGTTCTTCATGAGCTAGATATTAATATAGGTGACATCCCTCACAGTTACAAAACTGGAGTCTCGGCTTTGAATACCGGGTCGGGGTGTAATATTGGATTTTTTAGCTATTTGAAACGGTTTTATTTAGCTTGCCCTGATTGTTTGTTTGTATATGTTTTAAAAATAATTACAGAACTATAAATCATTTCTCCCAATTCCTTTAATTTCAGCTTCCTGATCAAAACCAGAAAGTTTATGAAAAATTGGATACATAATGTCTCTCAAGCATCGTAACATATTGTTTTATCTAGCAATGATGCATGAAATATAAATAAAGCATTAAAATATGTGTCAAGGTGTTAAGAATATGAAACACCGCCAGTAAAGATCAACATGCATGCTGCATAATTACTATTATCTGCGTTTTATTCATTGTAATCACAGAACATCAATATATTTAAACGCCGCCTCAACACTGCAATATGCTTGATGGCTTTTCATGATTAAATAATAGCTTACATTTGTGTAAATTGATTTAATTCACAGGGGAGTTACAATGATCGTGGTCCTATAATGTATTGCATATTTAAAAAATATTTACTAATATATTTTGCATATATTCTAGCTATTACGAACATATGCGATTAAAATATAGTATCAAAAGTGATATAGGATTTTTCTATTCTTTATCACCCCAGAGTTAGGAATTTGTGCCCGATATGGCGACATTGTGGGACGGAACATACATGGCGAAATGGTGGTGTCCTGGCACCTCTGCCTAGCCCTTCTGGGGTATAAGGCGTGAGTTTATGTATGTATGTATCTAATAAACAACGTATTCTCTAATCGTTTCCACCTCAAGCCAAAAATTTAAAAAATCACACTCACTAACCTTTCTCAATCAAATCATTCCACTTCTTAGCCCATCCTCTGAGACTCTTGGCGTACGCCTTCTCAATATCAGCTCGTTCTTGCACCAGGGCCTGGAGTTCCCCGCACAGTCGGTGTCCGTCGTCGACTCGCTTAGTGGTGCGCTTGTAGTTGCCCGGCTCCCAGAACGAGTCGGACGTGGTGGTGAGCAGCGCCTGCTCGTCGCTGTGATGCGACATGGCGGCGCGACACTCACACACCGCCCCTCTGCAACAATACAGATGAAAAAAATGTTTAATTCTATGTTCAAAATATCCAGCAAGCTGAGATAAGCTAGGAGTCCAATCTAAGACCGTTGAATCGTAGCTATACTGCTCTATAATAATTTTGTTCTTGATATGTCTGACGATTTTAAATTGGATTTCAACACAGATTGGGATTCATATGCAGTCCCCAAGTACAATAGATATGCTAATTGCTTAATGTTTTGATTTTTTTGGGATCTTTGATTATTTGACGACAATTTTTTATGTTAAGTAGGTAAAGTCGCATCTAGCAAGAGTATAGAATGACGAACGATTATTAAACATTGCTACTTGATACAATTAAAAAAAAATATTTTAGTAAACAATTACACATAGCTTTAAATCCACACTAAAATGCGAATCGTGATCATAATCAGACTATACGATGCAATTCTCGGTACACAAACCCTAAAAGAAGTCCTTTTGATCTAAATACAACCGACTTTAAACTAAAGGTCGTAAAGTTTAATGGGCAATCAAAAAGGGACATAATTTAACGCCGGATTACGAGCAGTTTCATGGTAAATTACGCGATTATTATCGTTGTTCGCATTATCAATTCGCATTGTATGCAAATCTAGTGACACAGAGAAAAGTGGACCAAGTTGTAAATCCAGCATTATGAAGTAAGGTACGCTCGGTTTAATTTATTGTAGACCTGTTTCTTTTTACAGCGACCTTTGAAAACTAGGCGAAACAAGTTAGAAGTATTGCGTATTTAACAATGTGGCGACTTTCGTTAATCTTAGGAAAAGATAAAACCTCGGTATAAACAAAGTATTAAAATAAGTTACAATTAATAATGTTTAATCGATTGGGTAAATGGGTCCGTAACAAAAGCTACAGTAATTATGACTAAATTTATGTACGCAAACTTAAATATGATAAATCGTGTAAATTGCAAAGAGGTAAAATAAGGATTGCTTGCAAGGGACGAGTTCACATAAGGATCTTAATGACGGTTGAAGGTATATTGAGTTTGCATCTTCATATATGACTGTATCAATATCTGCTTACTCTAACGGAACAAAAGTAGTGAGGACGATAACAACCAATCTTTCGAAGACATCGGATTTACCTGATATAATATCCAGAACTCCTTTTAGTGATAATTAAACTTACTAGAGTCACATATTCTTGATAGGTATATTTGATAAAAGTTCTTAATTCTTAATGATTGATGATATGAGTACGCGATCGCTTTCAATCGGGTTAATTTACGTACTAAACAAAATTAATATAAATTGTCCATAAGCGCGCTATTTCGCTTACGATGCAAAATGTACAGATGGCCCTTACATATAGTAATGAAACATCCCTTTCATACAAACGTGTCTATAAGTAAAGAAGTTGTTTATGTTGATATTATAAATAATCTTATCGCATAGAACTACAAGACTTCTTTCATTGTTAACCGATAGCTGTGAATAGTCAACACCACAATAGCATCCTTGTTGGGGTCGAGTCGGGCGTGCATCTACTTTTAAAAACATCTGATGTTAAGGTCAGATACGAATCGGCTCGTTCTTCTCGAAATATTATTGTTTACTTTTTATATAAAATGAAATGAAAATAATTCATTGAATCTTTAAAATGTTATACATTATTTAGATTCAGTCACTTTATTTTCTGTATGATCCGGTTTACAAGGTTGTTTTCGCCAGAGAAGAATGGACAAGAAACTCTAGCGTTGCTCTTTTCAAAACAACTTTACAATACAGTGATCATACAGGAGTCACAGCTTAACTTAAATCATAGCAGTTCATAAATAATTCATAACAATATATATGTCCTGAATCCTGATTCAGCGCAGATCCATAGTTTACACTACAAGTGACAAAACATATTCTAGAACTTGTGGGTAACTTAACTCACCACCATATTTTTATACACAACACACAAAATATATATTTACTAAACACACACAACATATAATTATTTATATATATATATAAAAATAAATTCTTAAACACACGGACAGACAATTTGATATTATAAATATTATTTTTATATATATATGCGCCAACCTATTTACATAGCAGTTCGTTCGTTTTTGTTTTTAAAAATCAATTGTCAGTTGAGTAACATAAAAATTTTAATTAGTTTTCTTGGTATCGACGAGCTGATAGTCTACATCTCCACAGCATCGTGACCTGTTCTCTGGACGCAATATTTCTACCGCCTAACTTGTTTCACTCGCTCACGTCATTTGCTCTTTCTCCTTCTTTTCTATTGTGTATTGTGAGTTGTGATATATTAAATTAAATTCTGTGATATTGACTCTGAACTTTTCTCTGCTTCATTCTACATACATTACATCTGATCACCAACAACGTAACATCACGTCTCCAATTTCCATAACTGGTGACCCCGAACAAGAGCACTTATGATGAGCAGCGACGGCAGTGAAACCGTAGCAGAGGCGTCAAAACACTTACGGTTAGAAGCAACGATGGAGATGATGGCTCGTCAGGTCGAACACCTGACCAAACAAATCAACGCACTGACCGCGTATAAACACAGCCGTTCGCGTCCAGATAACCGGCATCAAACACCATCACGCCAGCGTCATCGCTCAACTTCCAGGAGGTCGCAGTCGGAGTACCGCAAGTTCCCTCTCTGCTGGTACCATAATAAGTTCGGCAGCCAAGCAAGGAAGTGCAACCAACCCTGCGATTACACTACGGGAAACGCCACGGGCAGTCGGTAATGGCGGCTGACGACTGTCCCTCCAGCCCTTCCACTGGCCGCCTCTTTGTTACCGACCGTACTTCAAAAGTCCAGTTTTTAATAGATACCGGCAGTGATTTAAGTGTGTTCCCTCGGACCACGCTTCGAGACAGACGCACGAAGACGAATTTTCAATTGTGTGCGGCTAATGGGACAATAATTCACACATACGGTTATATTAATTTTAATTTAAATTTAGGTTTACGCAGAGATTTTATGTGGCAATTTGTAGTTGCTGATGTGTCAAAGCCAATAATAGGTGTAGATTTCCTATCACATTACAATTTAATTGTCGACATTCGTCAAAAACGAATAATAGATAGCTACACTAATATTAGCGCCGTAGCTTCACTTGGTGAATTTAATAGCTTAGTGTCTAGTGTTAAGATCTCGACTGGTAATTGCAAATATAATAACTTATTGTCTGAATTCCAGGAAATAACACGACCACCAGGTATCATACGCACCATCAAGCACAACACGACACATCATATACGCACCACACCTGGCCCTCCCGTCTCATGCGTGCCCCGGCGACTTGCTCCAGATAAGTTGAAAATTGCTAAGTCTGAATTCCAATCAATGTTGGCAAACGGTACAGCTCGGCCATCTGACAGCCCCTGGTCTACACCGCTGCACCTAGCCCCCAAAAAGGACAATAGCTGGCGTCCATGTGGAGATTACAGGATGCTGAATGCCAGAACTATTCCTGATAAATATCCGATCAGGCATATTCAGGATTTTGCCCATAGCCTATCTGGTTGCAAGATATTCTCAACAATTGACCTGGTTAAGGCGTATAACCAGTTGCCAGTTCACGAGGAGGATATCCCGAAGACCGCCATAACCACACCCTTTGGCCTTTTTGAGTTTCCCTATATGACGTTTGGTCTACGGAACGCCGCTCAAACCTTCCAGAGGTTTATTGACGAGGTAACTCGTGGCCTAGATTTTTGCTTCCCTTATCTCGACGACATTCTGGTGTTTTCTAAGGACGAAACGGAACACGAGAACCATCTCCGACAGCTTTTCACCAGGTTCCGAGATTACGGGATAGTAATTAACTTGAGTAAATGTAAATTTGGTGAAACATCTGTGACATTTCTAGGCTACCACATTTCTGAACAAGGCAGTAAACCTCTGGAAAGCAAAGTGGAGGCCATAAAAAGCTATCCGGTTCCAAAAACAACAAAGCAGCTTAGGAGATTTCTGGGCATGATTAACTTTTACAGGCGATACATACCGCGAGCCGCCCAGATTCAAGCCCCCTTGAACGCTCTATTGACCGGTTCCATAAAAGCCTCGCAACCGGTAGACATATGCGGTGACTCATTGAGAGCTTTTGAGGAGTGCAAGGATAGCTTGTGTAACGCAGCTATGCTGGCACACCCGGACTCGGATTCCAAGTTAAGCATGGTTACAGACGCATCCGATATTGCTATTGGCGGAGTTCTACAGCAGTTCAAGGATGGCAATTGGCAACCGCTGGCATTTTTCTCACGCAAGTTGAGCCCATCACAAAGGAAATACTCGCCTTATGATAGGGAGCTCCTTGCCATTTATGAAAGTATTAAGTACTTTCGGCACTGGCTAGAAACGGCAATCTTTACCATTTATACTGACCACAAACCTTTGTGTCACGCATTCAGAGAACGCAAATCCAACTGTTCTCCACGTCAGTATAGATATCTGGATTTCATATCACAATTCTCGACTGACATCAGGCACATTGCGGGAAAAGACAACGTAGTTGCAGACACATTATCCCGAGTCGAAGAATTGCAGAAATCCGTAGATTCAGATACTCTAGCCAAAGCCCAGCAAACTGACCCCGAGCTGCAACATTACCTCGCTGATGGCTCATCTTTACGAATTAAGAAGATGACAATCCCTGGAAGTCGTACACAATTGTACTGCGATGTCAGCACATCGACTCCTAGGCCTTTCATCCCCCAATGTTTACGCAAGCAAATATTTAACAGCTTGCACTCTCTAAGCCACCCTGGTGCAAATACCAGTGCCAAACTCGTGGCACAACGTTATGTGTGGCCACAAATTAGGAAAGACTGTCGCGAATGGTCTAAAGCATGTTTGGCATGTCAGCGGGCTAAAGTGAATCGACACGTGTCCACTCTTGTAGGCACTTTCGATTTACCCGCCGCTAGATTTAAATTCGTCCACGTAGACCTCATTGGCCCATTACCATCATCGTCCGAATATCGGTACTGCCTCACAGCAGTCGATCGCTTCACGCGATGGGCAGAAGTTGTGCCTATCACCGATATTACGGCAGAAACGGTGGCCAAAGCTTTTTTGTCCGGTTGGGTCTCTCGATTCGGTTGCCCTACCGACATCGTAACCGACCGTGGCAGGCAGTTCGAATCTGCGCTGTTCCAGCAGCTTTCGAAAACCATCGGTTTTAAGCACCGAAAGACAACTGCCTACCACCCACAGTGCAATGGGCTAGTCGAGAGATTCCACCGGCAATTAAAAGCAGCCATCATGTGTCACGCAGACAACCGATGGTCCGAATCCTTGCCATTTATTCTACTTGGCATTCGAAGCGCCTTTAAAGAAGATCTTCAGTCTTCTTTTTTTTTTTTTTTTTTTTTTTTTTTTTTTTTTTTAATTTATTGGAATAACAAACAATTATACAACTAAATAAGATGTATACACATAGAACATAAGAAAAATAATATATGTATAATCATAAACGCTATTCACAGATTACAAGAAAGAATAGAGTGGTACTGCCTTAATTAAAAAAAAAAGGTATACAAGTGACAAAATAGCAGAAGAGGTCCTAAGGTCTTACACAAGTTATCAATGTGAAAAGTATTACAAATATTGAAGAATGAGAGAAAAAAAAAACAAATAGTAATGTGTACACATCAAAAGTTAATGATTAACCATATTAGAAATATTTATTAAAATATTCTTTGTAAATTGAGATTGATTTAACTTGAATATGTCTATATCATCAAAGTATGCATTATAGTTTTGAACCAACTGCCGAAGCGGAGAACGCACACCAGCATTGGTGCGACACATTAGGGTCGCAAAAAACTTATAGGAACGGGCCCCACGTCGGTTAACAGTTCTAGGTACTACGTATAACAATTGATTAGTTAAAGCAGTCGCATCTAACATGTTGTGACATAAACAATAAATAAATTTTGCTCCAAGTAATAGTCTTCTATTATTCAATGATATTAAATTGTATTCTTTAAGAAGCTGGTCGTAGGACAAATAATTGTGCTTATATTTAAAGTGTATAGTGCGCAGAAATTTGTGCTGGACAGTTTCGATGGATTTAGAGTATTTTTGGTATATGGGATTCCATATTGAAGTTGCGTATTCTAATTGTGGTCTTACAATAGATATATACAAATATCGAAGGGTAGAGACACGACGGAAGTTTTTCGAGTTTCTCATAATGAAACCATACATACTATAGGCCTTATTAACAATAGAAGTAACGTGTGAATCAAGATGTAGATTCGAGTCCAGAATAACCCCAAGGTCACGCAAAGATGTTACTTTCTTTAAAGGAGTACCACTAAGGTAGTATGTAGAATTTAAATTTATTTTATTTTTAGAAAAAGTAATGGCATTGCATTTATTAATATTTAATTTAAGTTTATTATTTTCACAGTATTCTGACAAACTATTTAGGTCTTGTTGAAATAATTCACAGTCACTAAATGATTTTATTGCTTTGTAAAGTTTTAGGTCATCTGCGTATAAAAGGAAATCTGAGTTCTTAAAGCATTTATTTATGTCATTTATAAATAAAATGAATAGAAACGGTCCTAAGATTGAACCTTGGGGCACCCCTGACGTGACCTGTACCGTTTCAGACTCATAACCATTAATGACAACTTTTTGGGTTCTGTTAGTGACGTAGGAAACAAACCATCGAAACAGATTACCACGAATTCCATTATATTCAATTTTTTGCAGAAGTATTCTGTGATCCACCTTATCAAAAGCTTTGCAAAAATCCGTATATACAACATCTGTTTGAAGGCGATTATCCATGTTGTGGAATAACGAATTCGTAAAAATCATTAAGTTGGTCGTAGTTGATCTGCGTTTCATAAATCCATGTTGTTCCGGTATGAGTTGATTATGAAAAATTGGATATATTTAGTTGTGTACTAGCCTCTCAAAAAGCTTTGACAATGTGGATAGTATTGAAATTGGGCGGTAATTCTCGACACTGTGTCTTGAACCACCTTTATGTACAGGTGTTATATAGGCCTGTTTCCAAGCATCGGGAAAATAACCCTCTTTTAGACATTTATTAAATAATATGTACAGGGGTTTATTAATAGTTTCCGCCGTTCTTATTAAAAATGTAGGTGGTATTTTGTCTGGTCCAGGTCCTTTTGATGGATTTAAAGCCTTCAATTCTTTGGTTATTTCAGTAAGGGAAAAATACAGATCAGACACGACAACACTGCCATCAGAATCATTAAGGTTCCATTTCATCAGAGGTTGTTGGACCGTAGACGGCTCATATACAGATTTAAAAAAATAGGAGAATAGGTTACAAATTTCCACTGGATCACTAGTTGCACTTTGATGGAAGTGAATGTTTGTGGGGATTTTTGATTTTGGTTTTATATTAGAAACGTAGGTCCAGAATTTTTTAGGATTGGAACAAATACTATCCTCAGTGGTTTCTATGTAGTTTAAGTAAACCGTATGACACATTTTCTTAAACCTACTTCGGAAAACAGAAAATATTTCATAGTCGGAGATGTTTCCGTATCTCTTCCATTTTTTCCAAAATTTAGTTTTAGATTTAAAAATACGTATAAGTGATGGGGAAAACCAGGATGGATAGTTAGAGGTTTTAACTGATGTTTGTGGTGTGTGTTCTTTAATTATTTTGTAAATAGTATTATAAAAGGTTTCAATTGATTGATCTACGTTTGATGTGGTCAAGTTTGCTTCCCAGTCATAATTAGTAATTTTATCGTTAATTGATTTATAGTCAGCTTTATTAAAGCTGAATTTAATATGTGGTTGCAATGTCATTGGTGTAGACATATTAAGGGCGGCATTAATACAGAAAGGAGGATGATGATTGTCTATGGGTAATAAGGGTGATAAAGATATGCTTAGATCTGGGACAAGACATTCTGTATTAGAGATAAACAAATCCAATATTTTTCCATTGACATTTTTTAATGTATTATATTGTAATGCATCATTAAGCGACATGAAGTTCGACAGCATAATACCTGTATTTGTAACTGTTGAACATATCAATCCGCTGGTGTTTGCGAGTCTGTCTGACCAAACCAAATTTGGAAGATTAAAGTCACCGACTAAGAAAATCTTGTCCGTATGGATTCTATTTAGGCAATCATTAAAAGAGTCAAAAAAATTATTATATTCCACATCTTTGAGTTTAGGTGGCATATACACAGCACATATTATATGGTAAAGACTAAATTGGGAGCTGGGTAACATAACCAGAACACACTCAATTGAGGGACTTATTATTAAGGGTAATTGAGGAACACTAGGTGCAAATTCTTTAAGTATGGCGACAAGGACACCACCTCCATCCTGTTTATTTGTACTCAATCGATCACGGTCGCATCTAAACGTAGTATATCGATAGTCAATAAACTCAGTATCTGCTATTTCCGGTATTAGCCACGTCTCTGTCAATATAATTACGTCATAACAATTAGAAAGAATATTAGTATAGAGCATATGCAGTTTTGTGCGAATCCCTCTACAGTTTTGGTAATAAAATGTAAGGTTACTTTTAGTATTAATTATAGTTTATATATCTTATTATATATGTACATAATGTCAGTAACAATATACTCACAGCAACAACAATCCATCGCAAACCGCGCAGCACACAATCAAATACTGTAGTTTTATTAACAATTACCAGCTTCTTAATACAGTTAATAAGAGGAGCAACCATTACACTTTTGGAATAGTAAAATAGTTGGAGATATAAGTATTTTGGAGCATCAAAGGAAAGCAATGTATGAAAATTTATTGTACTATAATAATATTTTTGTGCCTTATTAAGACATGGATCTTTACTAACGTGAACGACTAACCATTTGGATGCAGCACTATGTTGCAGTTTTTTCGCGACATTTAATTTTAAGGCGAATATCTTCATAAGAACGTATTGCAACCGCTGATGAGGTGTCCGATTCACGAACGAGGATAGTCCCGTGTCTAATCCAGAGATACTTATATTGACATTTCTTAACAGCAGAACGGCATTCTCGAAATAACTGTTTTGTTTTTAGAGTCAAGTGCTCATTGAGATATATATTCTGCGGATTACCATTCAGACCTATCTGATCAGTCTTTAATCCCTTGTGCAATCTTGCAGCACTTAGCACGTTGTCTCTTAGAATGCGCGAGCTCAGCTTGGCAATAATATTTTTTGGGCGTTTGTTGTCATGATGCGCATGAGGCACACGATGTATCGATATGACATCCTTTTTTGAGATCGGAAATTTGATAGTGTTGCAGATTCCTTCGAAGAGCGTTAAAAGATTTTCACTCCGCTTTTCAGGAACATTACAGATCTCTAAGTTACAAGCCCGAGCCTGCTGCTCAAGTAATTCTATTTTATTTTCGAGCAATATTATGCTATCTTTGACGGCAGAGTCCTGTTTTATTACTGATTCCAGCTCATTCAGTCTCTTATCTAGTTGTGAGATATCATCACCATTTGAGGCCACCGACACTTGCAGCGTTGATACCTCACCAGAAAGCTCACGTTGCCTTTCTTCAACATTCTGTATTTGTTTTTTAATGTTGTGCTGCTCAGCACGTATAGCGTTAACTTCACATTTTATCTCAGATGTAGTCTTCGTGAGAACACTCAAATCACTTTTGATGCTGTCACTGAATTTTGCGAAGCTAGACTCCAAATCCTGGCGCAACTGTCGCATACATTCTTTTATTTCATTTGTAAATGAGGCATCCATTTCTGGTTGCTTCCTTTTTCGTGCTGAAACATGTTGTACTCTTCCTGTGTCAGTCGATAAGTCAGATTCAGACCCAGAGTGTTTAGGTGGTGAACGCAACATATTTAAGAGCGTTTATACCCTTTGCGCGCTTTTTGGCTTAAAAACAGGACTTTTCAAATGAGTTAATAGCCACCAATAAACAATTTAAAGGAAAAATAATTACTACTTATTTTAGAAAAGGTTGTCATCTAGGGATTTTGGTGGAAAACATTATAGATTGATGGATAATTTGTGAGTACTATAAGGATTACTGAACACAAGTTTCGTTATTTAGGCTTTAAATGGCAATTTAGAAGCTTAATATATCCGAAACCACTAAATATAAGATGAAAATAAAAATATTATCAGACTAATAAGACCCTTATGGAGGGATTTTGCTGAGAAAAATAATCTTTTTGTGTTTAGTTCCTGAAAAATAAAAATTTAAACAATGCGAAATTATTCAGAAACTCTCGTCAAGAACATATTTTTTTTCACCAACTTATCGTACATAATTTTTTATAGCAATTGCATATTATAATAGAAGAACATCTTATCAATAAATTACCATTTTTATATTTCAACAAAATTAGTTTTCATGTTTTCTACAAATATTTTAAAAACCACTATAAAACACGCTGTCCGACGTGGCTCAAATCAGACCGCCGCAAGGCCTTCTAGAGGGAGGACGTATCGCTCGTCGCTCCGGCCTGGCTGCAGTCGATTTTTGCCGTGCGTAGTAAAAATAGCCACGCGCGGAAAGCGATTGCCACATCTTAGTACTTTGGTAGTAAAATATGTTTTTTTTTATTACCTAAATTGGTTTTGTAGTGAGTATAAATTATGTTTCAGATAATACAATGGGATGTAATTCCGAGGCTAAATTATATTATGTATTGTAATAAAAAAAATATATATATTTCGTAATTATAAGAGGTTGTAAGGCTCCTAACTCTATTCATGTGTTCGAACACGAAATGATTAATAAAACGTCCGTAGTGACTACTGATTGAACACTGATTTGAATGCAACTTAACAATGTAATAATAACGAAAATATGATTAGTATCTAAATTTGTATTATTCTTTGCTTGCACAGTAATATTTGTCTACTTATAATGCAAATAAAATATTTTTATGATATTATATTACAGTTACATTTCAATTGAATATTTGAAGCGCACGGATCAAAGTTGTTTGCGCCGATTGTATAGCGAGCCGACGCGGCAGCTCTACGCACACAGCTTTGGTCGCTTATGTGTGCGTGAAATTAACGAAGAAATACCTATAGTTGACTTTGCGCGCAAGGTGTATACGCTCTTAACAGCAGGGTATATTTTTCTGATGAGTGCTCACAGGCGACGATAATGTTTCGGATCAGTCGTCAGTACGAGAATGCGGTCACGAATTTCGCCACGGCGCTGACACTCAGCTTTGGCCCCGCGGTCAATTTGAGACGCGTCGAAGCAACAGGGCGCGAGTTCGAAACCAGCCCAATAGCGACTTTTTGTGAAATCCTTATTTCCGCAGACGACGAAATATTATAAAATAGCTCTCACCGAGATCGCCGAGAGGGACGCAGCCATACAAAAACAAATATGGCCGCCGGACCATACGGACACCCCCGCAAGATGAAACGAGAGGTACCGATACACACTCCCAACCGAGCAAAGAGCACCAGACAACTTCGATGTTCAAATAGTCGAGACAGCCACAACGCACACGTCCGCTCAATAGCAAGACATTAGACGGAATGAGCAAGACATTAGACGGATGATAGTGCAATGGGCTAGTCGAGAGATTCCACCGGCAATTAAAAGCAGCCATCATGTGTCACGCAGACAACCGATGGTCCGAATCCTTGCCATTTATTCTACTTGGCATTCGAAGCGCCTTTAAAGAAGATCTTCAGTCTTCTTCCGCTGAGTTGGTTTACGGAGAACCGTTGCGACTCCCTGGTCAATTCTTTGACCGAAACGTTGACAGATGTCTCACTGATGTAACGGATTTTACATCACGCATCAGAACATTTGCCAACCAACTTCAACCAGTTCCAACCTCGCATCACACAACCAACAAAATATTTGTGCACAAGGACCTAGCGTCAAGTTCGCACGTATTTTTACGTGAGGACTCTCTAAGGGGCGCACTCCAACCAGCATATACTGGTCCCCATGAAGTTATCGAAAGGGAGGCCAAAATATTTAAAATACGAGTGAAGGGAAAAACTGTCACAGTATCGGTAGATCGACTTAAACCGGCCTACATACTGTCAGACAGCAACACCTCTTCCAATCAAGACATACAACAACCCTCCTCCACACCTCAACAGGACATAAAGACTACCCGATCGGGACGTGTAGTTCGATTTGTATTATGATCCCAACAACCGAAGGAAAATTACGGTGTGTAACGCTTTTCTACCATACAAATACTTTGATTGATATCACCCCTGACATTCAAATCCAAAGCACACAAACTCGTGATCAGCGCAACCATTGAAATGATTTCAAACCCATAATTAGCATGAGCATTATAAATCTAAATTCTTGTGTTTAGCATGCACCGGGCGTCTAAGATGGCGTGTTGATTTACAACTGAATGCATACGGACGTCCTTCGCGTCCGTTGGTGATCGGTTGCAAATCGCAGCCTCACAAATGCCGTCACGCGTGCTAATTGCTCATTGTTTTCCTTTTGCTGTCGACGCCGTACGTGCATTCCTAGGTACACATATGGAATGCTAGGTATGCAGGTCACACTGAATACATTGTTGTTAGTTTTAGTAATAGTTATGTATTGGGATAGCTGAAGGGGTCGCAATGCTTATGTCTATGAAAGGATGGCTATTTTTGTCCATTGTTAAATATACTTAAGAAATATAAATAATATTTGTTAGTAGGTAACATGGAGATGCCACTAGCGGCCGGGTGCAATAATATATTGACAGTTAAGCGGTAAAAATTATCCCCGATAATACGTGTCTTCTATCTTTGTTTAACTGTGGTTTAACCGATGTTTCGATAACAAAAACTAAACTAGGTTATCAACGATGAACGTAGATATTGCATATATCTCTGGTAAGAACCGTTCCTCTCAAACGTTTAATATTTGCACTTTTAATTGAGTTCAATATTAATTAGGTTAATAATTAACTTTATTTAAGAATTATCATAAATCATCTTTAATGTATAATTAGAAGAATAAAACGATAAAATATATTAATAATGTAAGTATTGTGACAAATAAAGGCAAATTAAAAATTCATACAAAGCTTACATAGAACAACAAAACGCATCGTATGACTGTTTATAATATTATGTCAAATGTAAAAAAGAAGTTTACATGTATCAATGTTTACCAACAAGAATGAATTCAAAAATGAATTTTACGGCCCTATTTCTGCGATAGAGTTACAAATTTAAATTGAATCAGAGACCATAATATTTATAAATACGAAGAAAAGTGTGAAAATAAAACATTGCGTGGTTGCATTACTTTAGTTTTGTAATCAATATGACTTTAAAGACCTGAAATCATTTCAGTGCTTATCTACAAATAAATACTGAGGAATATTATAATAATTAAAACAATAAAAATCTAATTAAGAATAATAATTTATTCAGGTGATCTTACTATGCTAGAAGTTTTCGAAATTGTAATGACTAGTTATAGAGAAAACAACTGTTACACATTTTACATATCACATAAAAATGTATTTACCATCGATATCAATGTTAGAATGGTAGAATATAAGTCAATGGTATTTACAAATAAAATGTAAGAACCCCCTTTTCTGCAGATTGTATTATGGGTAAATAAAATATCAAAGATAATTTGTGAAAAATCTTTAATCTTTATTATTGACAAAGTTCTGAAACTTTATTTTAATTTCAAATCAGTAATTAATATTTATGTCTAGTCTAGCAGTGTTTGGTATGTCAATTTCATGTTCCACATCAGCAATGCTTTTCATTCTTCAAATATTATCTGACACCGCTGTGGCACTCATTGTGTTTAAAGTTGTGTGCAATCCCAAAAGACTTTTTTTCAGTGAATGGTGTGGAAATCTTCTTTTCCAAACATCATAAGACCTGAAATAAAGATGAAAGAAAGATGTAAAAGATGGAAGAGCAAAATATTAATTATAATAACTTTATATGAGCCGCATTGTTGCAATACTCTATGGCAGACATTGAGCAGTGTTGTTAATAAAGTAGTATGTGGATATGCACTATCTCCAATAAGATATCTATTACTATTTTATTATATAACTACTTCACATTGTACTGAAAATAAATATGTTATTTACAAAAAATAAAAGATTTAAAGTGAAAATATGTTTTGATGATTTCCATCAGGCTGTACCCTTTTGAAACTAGGGAATTATTAGGAAACTACTTACAAAAATGTGTATTAATCTTAATATATTCTCTTAACCATTCTTCCAACTTAATTGTCATATTTGTTGTATCTTAAATTATTGTATGCCAATATGGCGGGTCATAACTGCACAAAACAATTGAATGTAACACCATTTTCACCTATGTACCACAATATTTGAATTTGAATTGTTTCAAAATATAAAGTATGAGATAAATACCTTTTAGCAGAGTTGTTAAATATAGTAGTGTAATGAGCCCCAGGCTAGCATTCCAATACATTCATGAAAAGTAACTGTGCAATACACATTTCTTGAACAATAATGCCTTTATTTTCCTAAATTCTTCTCCTATATTTGAATCTAAAAATAAAAATATTAAGATTAATACATTGTGATCAGATAACTGATACATAATACCAAGATTTATGTTAATATCATAGACAATATTAATACATAATTATTGATTAATCCTAATATATCTAAAGGTAGTCATTACTAACCAGGTGGCTCTATGGGAATATAATATGTGCAATGAATTGCACCAAAGGTTCTTGGGAAAACTGCAATTTTATGAAACCCATGCTGTGTGTGGTCTAATATTTTTACATACTGCTAATATAGCTCAGTTATAGCCCGAGGCACATCAGTAATGATTCGGCTGACTGTAACTTTTGATACCCAAAAATAGTTACCTACTGAACATGCATTCTCCCCAGTACGTAAAACCACAATGATAGCAGCAATTAATGGAACAGTGACACATTATTGTTCCCGAGCTGTTACATTTATTATAGAATATATGATTTTGGAATAATTCAATACACTTATAAAACTTAATGAAATATTTGATATGTATGCTTACCAGGAGGAAGGTTCCTTGCGGGCTGGGTTTAAATGTAGAAATAAACATAATAGCTGATGTATTATTTCATCTAAAAAGTAAATCTGTAAATAAATTCTGAACTAGAATATTCACATAGTTTTTTTGATTTCATAAATTATAATCGGCGTCAAATACACCAGCTTTAAACATTTCGTTATCACTTTCATCACTGAATATATTAATGTCACTTTTTTTGCTGATTTTTTCCATAAAAATACCACATATCTGGGTTAATCGACGTATTATCCACCATATTGCAGCGATATTAGAAAACGTTAACAGCTAGTTAAACACGAATAACTACAGTAGTTCGAATCGTTATCGAAACGCGTATATTTTAATTTGTATGGAATTTCCTAACTATGGTTAGCGAGAGCCCTCCCATTGATAGATACAAATCATAGATATGTTTATTCATCTGTCTACGATTATTGAAACCGAAAAATGACAGAACTCATACTAGAGTTAGCGATTTTAACGGGTAGTAAAAGACAGACAGAGTATTGCACCCGGCCGTAAGATATTATTACTTACCCTCTGTTTTCCTATCTACAAGTTATAATACGTTTTGCACTGGTAACAGAAATAAACTAAGATAACAAGAGACACAACAAATTGTACCCCTGATCATTTATCTCTTTTGTTATGCTAAATAACCGACAACGCTCTTATATTTCTCAAACTTTAGAGTTTATTATGTGACTCTCTCTTATCAAACTATACTCGTATAAGTACAGGTAACTCTTTTTGGGACTTATGCATTAAAATAAAACATACAGTGACCTGAAATTTGTATTTTGGAGAACAAATAATGGAACAAGCATGTAAAAAATAGGATTCATCTAATTGGAGGAAGAAACACAACAGCAAAAGGTAACATTTACTTGTCCGCCACAACAATGACTCATAGTGCACAAGTTAAAAACAACTTCCCTCATAAATATAAATATTCCGTACTACGTAAATCCGTTCAAGAATCGTATATCAGTGAACAGATAACATCACGCTTGGACATGGCGTCACCCACAGAAATACAAGATGCTCTCATACGATAAAAATGCTCATTTGTAATTAAAATACCTGCCGTACATCAATATGCATGCGCTAAAAAGACACTAATGATGATCTAACCATTGATGTGTTGTTTACTTATGGCTTAATGAAGCCTTTATAATCCTTCGATTGTATAAAAAACATTCGATAATCAAAATAGGTTTATAAACTAAATATTAATAAATAAATACACCCAACAGTTACATACATACATAGTCCCCACATTAAGATCACCTAAGTCTTTTATCGCGTCGGCAGTATAAGAAACTACAAGAAATATTTCGGTCTCACAAACACCCAGACCCGAGGCATATACTTGTGGACCTCACAAACATTTCTCTAGGTGCGGGGATCGAACCCGCGGCCTCTGGTTTCGCAGTCAGCGTCTAACAAAATGCGCCACGGAGGCTGTCTATGATTAAGGCTGTTAATTTTTAATGCCTCTTGTCAGCTCATGTGCGTAGTGGCAGTGTGAACGGGGTATTACCCATGAGGGATTTAATTCCAAGATTTCAACATCATTTTCGTTCCAACTAAATATAATTTGTTGGTACATCTACAAAACACTTTACCAATCTATCAATATAAACACATCAACACTGATAATCACAATCATCAAGTCTTGGAAACCATTGAATAGAGTTATTAAATAACGTTAAATCATAATTCTATGAATATTATTCTGATTGATCACAGTATAATGAACCATCATCATATTATGTTTGTACAAGTGACATTGTCCTAATTATTGCATAAGAGGATTATCCTCTCTCAAAGTATTGATTTAGACCAAATTAGTGCACGAATAGATAACAATATATTCTAGCCTAATTACAAAAAACTACTAGTTAATCCGTTCCTTAGGGATTCCAGGATCGACGATTATTCAAGAAAATAGCCTTCAATCAGCCGGCATTGCATTGTCAATTCTTCTGGTATTGTGGATATTCGTGGGTGACAGTGACCACTTACAGTAAGTGACTTACTATCAGGTGGCCCGTCTGGTCATGTTCTAACTATTCCATAAAAGCACAAAGCAAGTTAAAGTCTGTTCAATTCTTGTTCAGTTGAAACTTCTTGTCTTAATAATAATACTATTAAAATATTTATAATCAATAAACATAAATAACAAAAACACATTATTACAACACCAAATACAGAACAAAAATAAAAATTAATTGGATAAATCAATAGGTAGTATCCCGCGGCGTTAACGCTAAAAATGATCGCTTCCAGTCAACCATTCGAGCAGAAAAAAAACAAAAACAGAGGAGACATAGGCGGTGCTTTTAATTGAAATAAACTTACATGCAAAATGCGTAGATAAATTTTCCACGATTTAAATATGCATAAATTATAAACTATAAATAAAAAAATGACAACATTCTTGTCAGTCAATCTTTAAATTTTGTATTGTAAACTTGCTTAATCATGACTTTATCACTTAAAATGTTCTTCTCAAACATATTAGAACATGATGTGCAGACAGGAATCCATTAATTAAAGGTCCGTTGCCATTATAAAAACGCAGAGACAATAAAGAGTCTGGTTTCAACGTTAATGTGTTCTGTTAATGGAATGAGGGTACATTCAATTATACATTGCCGGGGCATCAAACCTTATTCGGATTACCTACACGTGACGCAAGCAATTTTGGGCGTGTACTAATGTGTTTTTATATTTTTATACTTGCCAATTATAGATTTTGAATATAATACAGTATGTTTAAGCTCATAGAATGTTTATAGAGATTTCATATATAAAAAAAATTCTATGTCAAAATATTTTTCTATGTCACTTAAACTCAGTAGTTTATTGCAAAGATGTAAATTGTATAGTTTAATTTTAGTCTCTATTAATTATCTCGTCTTTTGTTTGTGCTTAATGTCAAAATTTGTATGTTTCATTCTTTAGGTTATTATAATTGGTACTTAATTGAATAGTATACTAGCGAAATAAGCAAATAACTTAAATTAAAAATGGTGTAATAGGATTCTCAGTTAGAGTTTAGGACTGTATTGTACAAGGAATGCCTAGTCCACTATCTACATAACATTATATTTATGTTAATGAATTAGTAACCTTGACATTCGGTCAGTTGTTTCAAATGCCAAATACTATAATAAATAAACACGGTCTATTGTCTGAAAACGGAAACAAACATGTAACACCACAAGCATTTGTCAAATCAAATGTCAAGTTAGTTTTATCATGCAAAGTGAGGAATGTCACGCGTCCTTGACCTCAAACAATTATTTCCTAACCGTAATATCACTCATAAATATAGTTGTCACTCTAGACCTGATAATCTGGTAGAAAAACAATATGATCGTAGACATACGAGCGTATTGCCCTATGGTGTTGCAGATGTTCATGGGCGGCGGTGATCACTTACCATCAGATGAAGTATATGCTAATTTGTCCAATATAATATAAAAGGACAAATTAAAAATGCAAAATGAAGCTTGTGTAAACAACATTTTTTGCCGTTGTGGTTAGTATATTTCAACAAAAGCTACGTAAGTAGAACAGGTAAATCAAAACAGCTGTTCACAAGCCACAACACTGAAGCAAACGCATTGCAGTGATTACGTCAAATGTCAAAGTGACCCCAGTCACTTGTAAACCGAATATAAAGATAATTGTCCACTAGCCACTTCTGCAGAGGATGGACAATTGACTATGCTAGCATGTTTTTTACTACTAAGACTAGTGTTTACATCCTAAAGGTTCTCTGCAGTGGATGTGTATCTTTTTTTGTAATTTCCGAATAACCTTGACATTAACAATGGCAATAATGAGCTGTGGCAAGAATGCACCACATGTGCCTTGTACGTGTTTTTAATATTATCAACTGCGATTGCGCAGTCCGATATATTGGTCCACAAACGGCCCAGCGTCGAGCACGGGTCACCCCTAAATGACCTCAATGTACATGCTAGAAATGAATAAAATCTTAGAAAGGATAGAACCAGAAGTGTACTGAACCAATGAGAGTTCATGAAGAGGTAGATAAAACTGAAAGAACCGAAAGTAAATTGTCAGCGACAGGATAAGTATAGACCTATAGTCTCTGCCTATATCATATGTATATTTATTATGCTATGAATATTTAGGATAAGAAAAAATATATCTAAGAATAATCATATATTTCTTTCTGTATACATACCCATAAACATGTCTGCTCTATAATCGAGAGACCGATTGAGAGTGGTTAGTAATTGCGAGTTATGGGTAAGCGCAGGTTACTCCATCTAGATACTCCATAATTGTGTAATTATCTGATCCTCATTTATCTCAGGTCGTTACTACGTTCATAAAAGGTCACAAAGTTGTTTACACATGAATGCAATGAACCGTTAAATCAAATGCGATAACAAGATCACAATTTATGAGCAAATGACAGTCACATTAAAATATATTTATAACATACGCACGTTATCCTTAAATTACGCTTCAGTCATTTCTGATATAAATGAACTAATTAATTCTATTTTAGGATATTCCAGGCTTAAACTGGTATGTCGAAGTAGTAGGATCTAATTTAATAATATCTAAGATAAATGGTTGAAAGGACAAAGATATCTATTTCTCTCGATTGTTAGACCGAAAAATTTCTTGTATTATAGTTTCTTAAGCTAATCAAGAATTTACTACATGTTTTTGACAGTTGGGTTTAGTTCACCCATAATGTCCTAAAACCAGACACATTATTTAAAAATGAATAACTCAAATAAATTAATTTATCGGTCCAAAGATCACCGTACAAAGGCAATTTAAATTATCAAACATATTATGTAGCTATTCTCGGACAGGTAAAAAATCCTACATAATGGAAACAACATAGCTCATCTGCGAAAACAGACATTTCGGGTTTTTAAATCGACAATTCAAAGTTAAATTGTTACACATGAAAAAAAAATCGCGTCGCTGTTAAAAAAAAACTCCATTAAAACAACATATGTACACTTATAAAGGTTACATCAACTATAAATGTTCTTTAAAATATCACTAGCATTTTACATTGAAATTTTTGGAATTATTTTTAGTTCTTGGTAATATAATATTAACCTCACCTAAAATATTGCAGCATATGATGCACCTTGCCGCGACACTTCCTACACTTCGCTCTGGTCATGTTCAAACCAGTTGATCAGCCGAGCTGTATGCACATGTATCACTATTCACTGGAGACTTTCCCACTCACAACCCTGCAACTCCTGTTAGCCAGGATCAGATTTTTCACGATATTCGATAAGTCTTGCAATTCATGCGTAAGTTCTGCATGAATGTGCGATTCTTCGAATTGAATTCTTCCAGTGATTTCGATGTTACTATGATATCGATAAATATCTCTAACCAACACTTTTCACCACTGTTGAATCGTTCAAGCCACACAAGAAGTAGGTTTTGATACGCGGGTCATCAAATCACATTGCTTGCAATAACCGAATTGCCACTGACTTCTCATAAAGTCTTTTTGGGACACTTATTTATAAAATCACTACACCACAGTCGTTCAATCCACATGTATGTACAGTGTCCTCCCACGCACGTCTCAGCCCACCGACTACCGTCGAGATAACAAGTAAACAAACAGTTTGCGGAGTGGCGCGCTCGCGATTCTATTGAGGTTTTTTATTAGATCAAAGATCAGTGTGGTGGCCACATGTTAACGGTTATGTTGGACTGCGTAATAATAGTTACGTTTGAAGCACTTTAATAATAAATAGAGGTTAGTATTATTAAGATGTAATATGTCTTTTTTTAGGTTAAGCAATATGCATTAGGCTAGCATAATGGGTTTCTTCAGGCAAATTGGAATAATGAGCAGCGGACGTATCTAGAGCTACCTGAGTTTATCCCATTTGTCGTATTTGGCTACAAAGCTACATGATTTTTGTTATTTATCTTAAATTTCACAATTTCTCTATTCTGTCCGCAGTATTCGCTAGATCTGGCCACCCTGATCATAATTGTATGTATCATTAAAAGGTAATTAAATAGCGTGCTTGAGGTCGTTTTGTGACGTCGACATAAAACCTTTGGTATTTTAACATAATTGATAAATGTTCTATGAAAGTGATGTTATAGTCTATTGTTTGGTCTGATGGAGGGAAATATACGAACAAAACTCGTAATACTAACTACTTGGTATACATATTGACATGTTATTATTGAATACGGATTTTTAAACAATATCTAGCAATATTGGTTTTGCACTTAATATTATTTTTATCCCATCTCCTACCTATCGAATGGGTTATCAAAAAGAATCTTCCATTAATAGCTGTGCTTGGTGGCAACTCTTAAAAACAGTTCGATCACGACTAGATAATTCACAGCCTATTTATAATACAGTCACCAATATTCATAAAAGTTTCAAACGCCCAAAAATGCGGAAGGCGCTGAAATCAATTGGCCAAGAATCGTATACGGTAAAGTTGTGTAGCAGCCGCGCTAATGCCATGTCAAACAGCAATAATTAACAGCTGATGGCGTAAGTATATGGCTACATGTGAAACACATTAGCGGGGATACGTAGATTTATTTTCAGACAAGTATTGCTTTATAAATGTGGTTTATATTGTTGAGTGGGTGATAAGACTTCTCTTAAGGGTTTTGTTTTAAAATGTGGATTAATTTTCAATTGAATATTTCGGAATTGTAGATAACGACATTAACCCACCCATTCAAACGTCATTATTGGCTAGACATGAAAAAATTACAGTTAAATTGGTCCTGTATTCTCTTCAAACTCCTTGTTTTACAAGAAAATAATTTCATCATACATACATCTTGAAAGGTCATTGTTTACTCCTAACCATAAAACGGTACTTAAACCACAAATCTAGTAGATCAAAATCTCAAACTTAGAACGAAACACACAACAGTTTACAATATTAATTAATCTCATTAAGGAAGAGCCATCAAAGATGCTAATAAACCTTCACACGAAAGAGATAACTGGTGACTCTTTGATAGGCCTAAGACTGTTTGCACATCTCATAGGCTTGTGTCATACTAAAGAAGATTTACCTTCAGATGATGTCATAGAAACTGTGTATGACAAAATAATCTCACTTTACAATATAGAATATGGTAAAGATGTTAAAAGGTTGACCATGAAACTTATCCTTGGTAAGATAACAGATTTTTATGATGTCAACTGATTTGAAAATGCAAAAACGATGTTGGAATTTATGAGTTATTGGCTAAAGGAATTGATTTGAAATTATTAAAATTTAACTAAAGCTAAAACTAGAGTAGAAAACAAATAATTCAAATTTATGAATGGGTAAGTAGTACGTGGTTATAAAGCGTAAGCGCCCCTCAACAATTTGCAAGGGGATATACGAGTAATAATAACGCCAAGTTAAGGGTCATACGTTCGAAGACCTCTACAACATACTAATGTATCATCATGTAAGGTAACGTTATCGATAAACTGTTCAAATCGGGATAACGGGATTTTATTTGTACAAACTTTGCCACCAAGTCACTTGTCCCTGAACATTATACTACCACACAAGAGTGTTACGCATACATCAAAACCATAACTATTAGAGTATTATCTCCGAAATATAAAAAAGTTTATTAAAATTTTGATGACAGATTTCCCCGCATAGCTACTGACACATCGTAATACCGTTACATAAGCACTTTCATAACACATTTAAAAATAGAACAATTAAATAACTTAAACACTGTACTTGACTGAATCGACATCACAGAACAACAAAACTGGAAAAAACCTGCAACTTTGCAATGTCACAGGGGACACTCAATTTGAAAATCGAATGCAGTCTCGATCAAAGTTAAAGCCACACTGATCAAGTGCAGGTTTAAAAACTAAAACACGGTGTACGAAACAATTTGCAACGATTTGGCGCGGCACACGCGAGAATTGGTTGAAACGTTATGTTTCCTAGCCGTTTTGTTGACGACCTTGGTACGAGTCGCGTAACTTGGGACTAGAGCTGCTGTGATGTCAATCGATTGTTTTGATCATTCGATTAGTTGTGCCGATTAATGTCATCGTTAGTCTTGATTTTGTAGTATTTTTAGCATGCATGAATTTAAAAAGCCTATCTATGAATTTCCTCGTCAATTATTCGTCGAAATTTATTTAAAGCAAGTTTCATAGCAAGGAGTTGTTAAGAAACGTTAAGCACGTAAAACTAATTTTAATGTCTTAAATATAAAAATGTTTCGTAATACATTTTGATTAAATTATTCACAAATGTATATCTCTATCTCTCTCTTTTCAGCCGTACGGAGTCCACTGCGGAAAATAAATAAAAATGCATTTACCTAATGTTAAATATTATAAAACCTGGCAACCCAGCACTATCCGAACGTGTTACCCACATAGGTGTTATTGCCTAATTGAGAAAACACAAGCGAACACAATCGTTTGAAATCTCTGATAAATGTTCGCCATTTGTTCACTGCAAATGTGGAAATTACAGATCTTGTAGTGGCTTTTGTACTGAGTTTTGTTATTGCAAGAACTATTATTAGTATTGTAGACAGATGAGGAATAATTAAACGTTCTTCAGTGGTGATTAACGTGTGAAACTGTTCCATCCGCGTGCTAATCAGTGTTACGTAAGTGTATTCTATAGTTCCAATAATATGACTACTTAGACTTTTGTAATCGATGTTTTTCAGTTGAAAATAGATTGCTAAGATGATGTTCAAATTCAAATTCCTTATTTCACTTCTGATACATAGGTTATAGGGTTGGTACATACATAGGTAGGTGCTCTATGATCTGCCTACATATTGGCATATATGTGTGACTTCCATCAGTTTAATAATAAAGTTCTTGTTTTTCTTTCTGTCTTTAATTAATTTTATACGAATTGGATACAACGTTTTTTTTACAGACTACTCCCTGTGTAATACCAACACACTTAATTACTTTAAGTAGCACAATAGTTGAAGAATTACCATATTGGTCTTAGGAAAAAAGGTATTAAACCAAGCCTACTCCCGCATTCAAGACTTGCCTTATCTCAAAGAATGTATCAATATGATAATACTCATAGATTCAAAGAACACAGTACATTCAAGTATCCGATTACAAAACTCATTCACAACATAATAATGTCGAAATTTATTCAGTCGGACTCTCGATTCACGGTAAAACCATAAACGCAGCCATGTGTTGGAAATATAAAAGA
This sequence comes from Hyles euphorbiae, assembly GCA_023078785.2. Classification (NCBI taxonomy): domain Eukaryota; kingdom Metazoa; phylum Arthropoda; class Insecta; order Lepidoptera; family Sphingidae; genus Hyles; species Hyles euphorbiae. The sequence continues at coordinate 12,507,336 of CM041042.1, read as the reverse complement.
AATTTCCCATGAGAAGAACTGGTGACAAAACCCGTCTTGAAGAGACATAATCCTGTCTCGCTCACACGTGACGTAACAAAGGCAGATAGAAAGGGACAGATGCATATACAATAGGGTTGACAGTTGGAAATGACTGGATAATGGAGTTGTGATGTGATGTCCAGGCATAAAATATATTGATAAACATCTGCTTGATTGAAATATCAATTACATTGTACTGGCAGCTATATAACAACGCTCTCTGAAGAAGATTGAATATAAAGGACCCCTGTGCTTAGTAGGATAGCGCAAAACAAGAATTGAAGTTGCAAACCACACGTCATGTGACATGTTTGACAACCTCCGCGGCGCAGTTGGTCACACGCCAGCTGTAAAACGAGAGACTGGGTTCAATCCCCGCACCGAGATAAATGTTTGTGTGAATCACAGTTATTTGTTTCGGGTCTTGGTGTTTGTGAGACCGAAGTCTTTCGTAGTTCCTGATACTCGTGATGCAAGACTCGATCTTAGTGTGGGGTCAAGACTGTATAAGTATGTGATTGTTGGGTGTGTTTATTACACACACACAATCGTCACGCCTGTATCCCATAGGGGTAGACAGAGACTATAGACCGCCACTTTGCTCGATCTTGGCATACTACTTTCGCTTCATCCACTTTCATCAACGTCTTCATGCATTCTCGTCGGTTCAGGGTACTTATTAGTTTGTTTATTTACAGGGTGTTTATTAATTTGTTTTATTTTGAAGTTAGCCAAAAACAGACCATCTTTAGAGCAGTCGTATTTAAAAAGATAATTTTAGTGCAGATTCATCGTGATTGAGAGTTTTGGATACACATTGCATCGATATCCACGCGAGAAGAGACTGAGAATTCGTAATTAAAACTCAGTAAAGCATTAAAATCTATAGAACCCAAAACAACACAGAAAACCACACCACTTTCCATAACACGACCATTCGCGTTATCATGAACGCGGTTGAATCACATTGCGAACACGACACCTATCCGACAACCCTAACCAGCAGATTTGTCGCATGCTGCGGGATTTATGTAAGAAAGCACCTTGTTTATGTCCGTCCGTTGTGGAATCGCAGGAATGAATGAAATACGTCCGATTCCGATGATCCAACTGGGCCGAACGCTTTGAATAGTTCAGATAAGTGATCTTAAATTGGGTAGTAGGTCAAGTGTTTGAGCTCTGATTTGAGTGTAAAAGATTTTACTATTGTAGAGTGATAGACATCACTTTTTCTAATATAGTGAATTAGAACGTGCAATCTGGAAGTAAAACTCATATCACAAAATGGACAGTCCATGATAACCACAAGCGAAATTCGGAAATTTATTCAACATATAACAGAAAGTCCACTGCTGAACATAGGCTTCCCCCAAAGACGTATCCAGGGACTTTATGCAGCTTTAGTAAGTAATGTAATGTAATTACCAGACACTAAATTTTATTAAGATATGTGTTCAAAATAACAGGACAGCACGTGTAAAAGCAGTTGAACAATAATAAACATGGATGTGTTACAATTATTATATCAAATCTGACCCTAAACTATTCGGAGCAGTTATAAAACGCAAGGATGAGACAGCGGGGCGCGGTGTCGTCTACAGACGGGCGCGGGCAGCTGTCCAAGCGAGATAACGATGACCCTCTGTTGAGAATCAGTCGCAGATCTGCTGGGGATTACCGAGATCTTTGTCAACGATCCTGCTGGTTAATGTTTGTTCGTAATTTCTAGGCCTGTTTGTAACTGTTTGTAAAAGAAAGGTTTAACTAAGGAAAGATTAATAGCTGTGATTGCAATCTGGAGTCTGTACTTTGTGCTAATTTATAGCAAGTCATTTGTTTTTCTATACTAATATGATGATTAGGATCTGAAATTACTAGACCGACTTGAAAATTCTATCATTAGAATCCTACATTATCCCTGATGATATTTTACGTGTTCTTTCTCTATTCCAAAAAGTATTTTCCCTATTCGTATATCCAAAAGTGATCTAGAGTTTTGTTCATAAAACGTAACTAAAATCCGAAAACTTAGTACGAGGCAATATTGCAAAAAACCCAGTAGCCATAATGTCGTTAGTTTAACTAGAAAATACATATTCAATAGAGAAGTAAAGTTATATCACGCGTCACACAAAGCAGGCAACATTGCAACAAGCAGACAAGTTATGTTGAGTTGCAGCATTGTTATTGGCGTTAACAATTTGCGGTGGAGCCCGCATATCGGGGTTGAGTTGACTGGCGCAGCACTTTTAAATTTTATCATATTTATTATACCTACATATGTTAATATAATGTGGAATAAAAATAAAACTCGCAGAGTTTATTATACAGTTGTGAATTTTCTTGTGATACAAGGAAGAAAAGATATTGACTTTGAGACAATTCAGAACAATAAGTAGAAAGTTCAAAATGGCGGCTGCAATTCTGCCATATTTTTCGCAAATAGTTTCCCTTCCTGGAAGATTACGTAACTCGTTCGGTGCTGACTATATCCAAATTAGAATAGGTATAACAAGGTGGTAAATGTGTGTACGTCGGCAGAGGGTCGTGTGGTCCAATTTCAATTGTCTCCGGCAAACTTTGGATCCAATTATGGAAGCAGAGATCGTAGCGGTCACAAACGTGTGGGCGCGTTAACTCAATTTCCTTTACTTAACTAGTTTATATCACCGCGTACAAAGCAAAATACTGTTCTGTTTACGCCAATCGAGGGTTTGAGAAGGCACACGAAATTAAAGCTAAATTGGTAAGTTATTTAGGCTACCTTTGCTTTAGTCTGACGTGAATTCGATTTTATAAGATTCATTTTGTTTCCTTTAGTATTACTGAGAACCATAATCATGTTCATCGCACCGAAATTCGCGTATAATACGGATATCGTAAAATGAAGTGAAACCGATGGAAGTTTTGTACCTATGTAGGGCCGGAAACAATAAAAAAAGGTTTTCACCAATTAATTTGCTCATTAAGAAACCCGTTGCTCAATTATTAAAACGGAGGGTATGGGTAAACAGCGATTAAATCGAAGGCGACAAGCGACTTGCCTACTTCATATTTTCGTGCACTTTTTATGCTAAACTGTCGATGCCAGTTGACACTTGCACAGTTAGAAATTGTTTAACAGTCATAACCAGAGCAATTGCTGGTAGAGGCCGTCTTGGTAGGTATCACCGGATTGTCTATTCCTCCCGCCAAGCAGCAGAGTAAAAGCACTGTTGTGTTTGTTGTTTCAGTTTCACATTGTTTCAGTTTGAAGGACATTGTAGCCAGAGTAACTACTTGACATATAAAGACTTAAAATCTTATGTCTCAATGTCAAGCATTGCTTTGTAATTCATGGTGTTGTTTGGTCCTACTTCTGTCAATAACCGCTCGTATCGCTTACCATCAAGCGAATGGCAAGATCGTCTTGACATTACTTGCAATAAAAAAAGTATATTTCTATCAGACATAACCAAGCCATTTTTATTGTATTGTGATTATTCTTAGGCGCATGTGATACTCCTTCGATCAAATATACACTAGATACACAATTCCCTGTAAATGTTTTGGTTAAAAGTGGCACCGATGCATTGAAACAAAAAAAGTAAAAAAAGATACACATATTCCAAATATATTATCACAAATTCCACCTTATTCCTGGAGCTTAAAGTAGCTTTTCACATAATATTGTCTAAAGTTCTGCGACGTTTTAGAAGCAACGGTCGGTGCGTGACTGAAGGCGAAAGAGTGCTTAAAGCACTCTTTTTTGGTGCCATTTTATAAGCGCTCATGTTGTATCTAGTGTATATCTGATCGAAATGATGCTCGTACAAAACACAAACAATAGTGATTCGTACAATGTAAACAATAACTAAAATGTCACAACCGGTCACGAATCAATTCGTTGCATGAATTTCATATCGCTTGAATGTGCTCGACATCACAACTTCTTTTGTAACACGTCAGGTATTAGGACAAAATAAACAAACGTAAAATCTAATGCTTTATAGACCTTATCAAAATATTATCAAAATTTAATAATAATGGACGTCAAAACTTTTAAATAACTAAAAATAGACCTTTTACTTTACATAAAACCGAAAATTAAAACCAAAACTGGCTGTTTGCATAATTAAATGCATACGTACAACATTTTTTTCAGGTCAATCAAGAGTACATCACAAGCAAATAAAAATGCGGAAGGCATTCATATAGTGGACATTTCAAGAAAGTCACCTAATTGAGTTTCGAAGTACCTACACCAATTTCCGGGTATGTATAACCATTAATTGTAATTTCAACAACTTTCTGCATTTATTTAACCACCCTTTACTTGTGATAAGAATACTCTTACTTTAAAACCATTTCGTTCTTAATATTTTGAGCACCCTACATAAATTTCATCGTTAGTTGATAGCCTCCGTAGCGCAGTTGGTTAGACGCCAGCTGTGAAACGAAAGCCCGCAGGTTCGAACCCGGCACCGAGACAAACATCGGTGTGAGCCACAGATTTGTTTCGGATCCGGGTGTTTGTGGGACTGAAAAGTCAGTTTCATGATATACACCCCTCTTATTTATAAACGATGCTATAATTCAAAAACGTACACATATATCCTAAAACCTGAACAATACTCCCCAATTAATCCACTTTGTGTCATTATAAAAACTCCTTCCAATACACACACAGCTCATTCCTTGACCACACGGCTCCACGGAGGTCGTCAAATATACATCAAAGCGCGTTCCATTTCACATAGCACACGCCAAGATCGCTCAGTGGAACGAAACGCAATTATAATTATCGCCTCGCGCCTCAGTAACACCAGCGCGGGGCACTTTAGCACATCCTATAATCAATTGGCTATAACATGCCATTACTTACTTATATGCCAATTATTGTAATTGGCCGTTTTGCTTTCACACTATCGGATATAGTGGATATCCGGCACTTATGAATATGCATGTAATCCTAGTCATCTAGGGTTAAGACTTGGCAATTCCTTTAGTTTGGCCAGACCTTCACCGATTTTCAATGAGTACATCCAACACACACATAATCCCAAGTTCAAAGAAAAACTAAGTTTTGTGTCGCGACTATCAAAACTACGTGTGTCTTCTTAAGGCTATAAATATGTTTTTATAATACCGAATGAGATCTATTATTAATCTTTGACTTTCACACAAACTTTTGAATTTGCGCGAGAATCGAACCTGCGTCCTTTTTCTCACAACCCACTTTTTAACTAATTTTGAAATGAAGGCTGTAGATTTTCGATCGACAAAACCCTGTCATGGTTCCTTTCAATTCTTCCATATTTCGTAAATGTTCCTATTGCCTTTAAAAATATCTGATTGGTTATTTCATATCTGTACAGTGTACATTCATAATAACATTTTACTCCTGTGGAACCACCCAGTTGATTGACTGGTTTGGTTGAATTTGAACACGGTATCGAATTGTAAATAAATAAATGGGGTTTCTATGAATCCATGAACAAAACATGCATAAATTACATTTGAGGTTATCCCCACTTGGTACCCTTCCACGGACCACCGGTTAAGAAACACTGCTGTAGATAATTAATGGGAATTATCCTCAGTAGCAGATTTCAACCGATCGAAACATGATTCAGCTAGATCACCTTAGTGGTCCAATTGCCTAGTTAATTTTTTGTTTATTTCTGTTTTCTATTTTGATAGTATTCCTCATAAATTAGTTATTATTAATAAATATCTAGATTGTACCTATTCATCACCCACTTCATTTTTATTGTTTATTTCCATTTTGTTTAGTATAAGTAAATTGTATTAATTTAAGCTAGTTATAATGAATGTTATAATGCACTCTGTCCGAAACTATAATGTTATATGTTTTTGTAAGTTTTGTGTTACTGTCGTTGGTGTGTCTTTTAAATAAATAAATAAACCCAGTGAACTGAATAGACCTTACCTGGTAATATCTATGCAAGCTATCTACATCACCCAAAAATAGATTTACCAAATCGATTATCTTATCTATTGCTTAAATCAATGATATGCATCATAATTTACCCCGTGTTCCACATGACAAGTCTTTCATTCAGCTCTAAGCCGGTTTGTCGGTATGGTATCGGAAATATTTATTATGTACAGTTTGTTAACGCGAGAAAACCGGATTTCCTCACCAGTACAAAACATTCATTGCATTCTTGTGCGGTTTCGAATGGTAAATATGCCCATAAAATATTATTCGTGTGGGTTAATCAATTACTGTGATGTCATTTTATTAATTTGTGTAGTTTTGTGTAGATTTTTTAGGAACTATCGGTGAGTAAGTTGTTTGGAAATACCGAATATACGTTTACTAATATAAAAACTATTTCAATCGTTGTTTAGAACTCTACCTTGATTCTACATTAATTAAAAAATCCCACATTTATCGATCTATTAAACATGAATTCTGTAGATTTTATGGCTTATGATTCTACTATCGGTAATCAACTTTTGTTTTGACTAAACCACACAAACTACATTATCCGTACTGGAAGTCAAACGCAAGGCTTTGCGTTGATTATATTCATAAAATTATGATAATTGTTGCTAATTCTACGACAGACATTTGAAATAAATAATAAATGTTTATATCTACATCTATCCTTTATTTCATTTTTATAACATTAACTTTCTATAATAAGACCGGTTACCAAATCATTCAAAAATTATAGACAGTCAGCAACGAATATCCATTCCGAAATACAACTCACTCGGCAATCGATGATCAATAACTAGAAATTGATCACAAACTCCATCGCACATTTCACTCAACTAGTTCCCAATAAAAATACCGTCCAATTTGAGCCCAATTTGAAGCTGTAAAGTGAACTCAAACAATTACGCCGGCACAGGAATGCGGCACCGACCTGCCTCAAGGAAGAGAGCGCGACGATTTACGATCGAGCCAACTACACATTAATTTATTACATTGTACATCTCGACTACCGACCGTTCTGTGGGAGGCTTCTTTTTTATTTCCTGTGCCTGTAATGTTTTTTCGAGGGTCTCTTTATGGACCTGTCTATGTATAATGTACATACATAGTTTGGCTAAACCCATTCCGGAAAGAGTTGAGGTCAAGCACGAGTTAAGGGTCCACCCCTGCTAAATATAATTTGTCATCAAATAGCTGTAGGTAAACACTACAGCATTATGCAATAGTGCTTATTTAGCATTAATATTATTATATAAGGCGTAAAGTAAGTTAAATGATCTATGCTTTTTATTAGAACTCATAAGCTGTAACCCTATCCGAAATAAAGTTTTTTTCTTTTTTGTGTCATTCACTTAATTCACGCGACTGGTGGTAAACTTGAAAGCCAACTTGTTCTATAAAAAATTGGATTTGTTTAATAGTTTTACAAAACACGCACTCAATCACGTACGTCTTTACTAATAAATAGTTTATAAACATATTTTAGTTATCAAACGTTTTGTTTTCTTCGCTCAAACTGAATTCAAGTCGTTCGAAAGGGGCTGAGTTTGTTAACTGTTTATGAATAAAACCGATACACTGTACAATCTAGTTAGATTGAAAATCAGAGTCACTTAAGTTGCTCTTTATTCCGGTTCTCATAGGATAGATAAGCATTATATTATTTAAAAGCTAAGTCTAGACTAGTTCCAAATATTACATGTATCCAAATAAGGATGACATAACATCCTTGTTGCGTGCATCTGACATGCTAAAGGTGATTTAATATCTGTGCACAATATTATTCTTAAACAAATAACAAACGTTGAAAAATTCAAAACAAACTTTATACATTATCCAGCATTACAAAAATACACGTCTTTCATAAATTCCTGAGTTGTACGGCCACACAATGTTAAAAAAACATAAACAGTATAAAGAATGTGATTTCCCAACTAGCGTGTCCGAGACAAATATATGATGGTCGTAAGTAATTGCCCGCCCCGGGAACGCACCTCTGACCTTCGCCTTTTTAACCCACACAACTGATAGCTGTAACATTATACGGCGCCGACGTTTTTCAAAAGTGCTATCTGAGATGAATCTTTTTGTTAAATTTGGGTTAAAATTACAGTGTTCATTGAGAATTATTTAAGTTGGAGATAGCCTTGTTGGGACAGGAATGCAGCACCAAGGAGGAAGTAGTATTTAAAAACTTAGGTCGAACTCTTTTGAATTTTCGAAGTTAAGTAACATATAGATATATTATTTTGTATGTAAAGTAGAAATCTTAGTACCGGTAAATCATATGTGAATTTTAAATGAAAAAAGTAAAACAATTTGCATAAGCCCAATGTAGAAAATAAATCCAGGACCTCTCAATTCACGGTCCCATGCATACTGCTCCGGGCATAATGATACATTAAAGGCGGCGTCTAACCAACTGCGCCAAGGAGGCTGTAAGTAACTGTGTAAACTTCATTAGGTCGTCTGTCAATGTCTTAGATGTGTCTTTCAATATCCCGAGCATCATATTAATCCGGAGCAACATCTTTTTTTTCACCCTAAAATCCAAATGTAATAAGAATGTAGCCACTAGATGTGTCTTTCAATATTCCGGGCATCAATTCTAATCACAAGTAACATATTTTTTTCCAACCAAAACCCCAAACAATAATTTGAATGGAGTAAAATGTGACGAGGCACTTTCTACGATTTACCTGTAACATGAGCGCGGTTCGACCAGTGAGTTGTGAGTTGCAACCGGTTCCCAGATATGTACATAAAATCGGCTGGGCACGGCCGGCTACGTAAACCGTTTGACACCGCCTGTCGCAGTTGACGGCTATAAACAATTTGCGCGATCGAAATCGAGAGTTGTGCGGATGTAATCCTTTATGTTTGTACGTAGCGTTAGGGTTGGAAAGATATGTCGATTTTATGTACAAGGATAGATAAGCAGATATGGTATCAAGAACAAAGTCGTATCGCAAATTACGAGATATGGATTTTTTAATAAATATTGAAATGAAGGTTTAAAATTCAACCGGTAATAAGACTATCAAAAAAACTTTCTTAAGTAGGCTGCTGCTTGCCGAATAAAAATTAATAATAAGATTTTGTATCTTGGAACTCACCGATTGCTATCCTTACTAATATTATAAAGGTGAAAGTTTGTATGTATGTATGGATGTTTGTTACTCTTTCATGAAAAAACGGCTCAACAGATTTTGATGAAATTTGGTATAGTGATAGCTGACACCCTGGATTAACACATAGGCTACTTTTTATCCCGAAAAATGTAGTGTTCCCGTGGGATGAGTCAGGAAACCAAATATACATATTTTCTACTCTTTCAAATTCAAATTGTTGGCACGGGATGTCCTCTCCTACGGAAGGGAAATATAGTCGACGGCACGCGGGAAATATAGTTAGTAGACACGCGAAATAATATGTTCTTGATGTGGATTGGACTCAAAAACTATCTGCACCCGGGCGAAGCCGGGCCCGACAGCTAGTGTATCTATATTAACACTGTTCCTTTTTCATAATCAGTAATCAGTATTAGATAGTAAGGAACCTTCAACCCTCACGTGCAGTGGCCATTTACGATCTGTTATAAAATTTCCTGTGTTGTAGAATAGAGTTTATGTTTGTAGAGTTTTTATAAATGTCTAAACGAATGTTGTGTTCGCCTATTACTGGCACGTGTACCAGTATTAGACCAATTGTTCAATTTCTTTAAAAATGTTATGTATACTGTGCTGTTGGTGTTCCAAATATACTAAATAAAATAAATAAATCTGCAATTATAATTTTCACAAAAATATAATTGTCTCAGTCTCATGCACACAATTACTATTTGAGCAACAATGTTATAAAGTAATTTATAAAAACGAAACACCGGTTGCTTATCACGAATTGCCAGGAACTGTAAAGCCTACAAACATTTATTCAACGGCCAAGTTCCTTGCAGGATATAGGCTTCCGGTAAGAACAACTTACAATAATTATTTTTAATTCATGAAATTTGAAATTTCGTAAAATACAATCAATCTTAACGTAAGGTATGACTGATAGGTTAGTTGCGTGAGGGTTTGATTGCCAAACCCTGAACAGCCTTCCGGAGTTACGTTTGTGTTATAAGTAATTTAACGCTAGCTTAATAACCAGAAACGAAATCGACGTGAGAAAACCTGCATAGTTATCCAAAATACAAAATCCAAGAAATTTGAAGTCTACTAAACGAATAACCGCCAACCTACACTAGACCTGGTAGACTATATGGCCTAAGCTCTCTCAATCGTACTCGGGATATGAGAGGAGGTTCGTGCCGTGCAGTAGGACGTATATGGGTTGACACAGTAAACGTAAAGTTCAGCGTGATAGAGAAAAGGGTTGATAACATTCAGCTACATGGGTAAAACTTCAAATTAGGCCGATTCCGTGTTATGAATATGGGAAACGAAGACGAAGAGAACAAGTCATAACAAAATTAGTTGTCGCCTCGCCCAACTTAAACTAAAATAAACAGACCTGTCAAAGTTAAAACAAACAAATCAACTTCCCCAAATATCTCTAAACAGCGTGTAATATATTCAAGTAACGTCTTCACGACAATGGATCGCTACAAGTAGACAGGCGTGCAGTAAGCTCGTGTCAACACATTACCGTGAGTGTGGACCACGCATTGACACGCGCAGCCATCGCACGCTTGTTGCTTGGGCACCAGCGTGAACCATAAGCCACAGCGTGTAAAGTACTCAAGCAGCGTTGCCGCGATTACGCCACGCTACACAGCACACGGCAGGGGTGCAGTGAGCTCTCTCGTATTAACGTATTATCCTGAGTATAAACAACGCATTATCACGCACCTACTCCGGAAACTTGTAGCTGGTGTCTATACACCAGCGTGAACCATAAGCGACAGCGTCTTTGCGACATGTATGTAGGCATAATATTTTTATTTTACGAGTATTCACCACCATGCAATATTTCTACATTTTAGAAGCAATATACACGCTATTCGCTCTTGCACTACACCACAGCAAAAGTTAACAAGGGCCGAGGTGATACGCGGGCTCGCTAAAAGAATTACCTTCGGCCTAATGAGATTACTACCTTTCCCCAAGGTTCCACAGTCGGCTGTGCTGGCAAATGGCACGAGAGTGGCGCTTTCACGTCGCCACTCGATAATCATACGGCCATTGTTGATTTATTTACTTTGTACTGTTTGTAGAGATGGATTATTGTTGGTGCGTAAAACGCGCAGTGTTTTTAATGACATGGGTTTTGTTACCCAGCGACAATGTTTTAGAGTTTGACTGACTTAAGAAATCTGAAAGTATTATTGTTTCCAAAATAAACTTAAATATTTACTAATTATAAAATGATGCCACAAATAGATTGATGGAAAAGTTGTTAATTGCAGGATCTCTGGTTACGATAATTCGCCGCAATATTTAGATTTCCAAGTACTTAATTCTAGATGAATGTTTGTTATTAAAATACGTTACAATTCACAAACATTGAAGCTTTACTGCATGCGGTCAAACCGTCGAATTGAACCATCTGCTTAACCCGAAACCCTATAACATTTGTCTAATATCCTTCAAACACCATATGCTAACGTATAAACAAACAAAATAATATATTTCATAAAAAAACATCCATTGGCCTAGACACGTGGAAACTATGAATGAACGGTTTTTAAAGAAAAAAAAACGTGTTCGTCCATCCAGTCAGATGCTATTATCGATTCCAAATCATTAAAAACTAGTCGAATGCATCTGCCGAGAATTTAATTATGATAACGCAATGAAACGTTGAAAGTTATTATTTTGACGTCACTCGGTAATTTTGAACATAAATATTTGAGAAAGGAAAGGTAACTTGGTCAATTTTCCTCTTTGACAGACAGCTGCTAAGACGTTTTCACGAGTTTCCGATGGTACAAAATACCTACTCCTGAAAAGGTCGACGCCAATCATGCAGCCAGCCAGTCGTAAAACTAATTATAAAGCAAACCAATCTACAATATGTCTGACACGCAGTGTAACAATCCCGTGAAAATGTGGAATAAGGTGGGCACATTATTAATCATAATTGGTGGTGGCCTGTTGATAAACGTACTAGACTTGGATGTCAACATGCTCACGGCTCGACGGTCACGGGTTCGGATCCCATGAACACCACTGACTTGTCGCAATCATGTGTGTATTAATAGTCAATTACCAGGCACTTTAATAGTGACGGAAAACATTATGAGGAAGCTTGCATACTTGCATAGTGATTTGTAACAATTTATATGGTACGTAAAAACTGCCAACTCGCATTGGGTCAGCGTGGTTTACATACATATATATCCTAATCGCTCTCAATAGTACTCTCGATTGTAGAGAAGGCACGTGCCTTGCAGTGGGACGTATATGGGCTAATACAGTAATGCACCAATCCTACGAGTGTGGGATAAGCCATATTATTAGCCAAATTTCAATAACCCAACCACATGTAGAACTACACATATATACATTTTATTTCACAGTCATCAATATAAAAATCAACCAAGATTCGAAGTCCCTACCGATCACGCAATAAGTTACACGTGGTAAAACACACAGCAACAAGTAACAAGTGTGCCACTCGCAGCGCTTGCGTAATTGCGAATTCTTCACATCAATAACACTATGAATCATATATGTGTAAATACTATATCAAGGTTCAGAAACAGCAGAACTTTGCAGTTTGCAAACAATGACTCATTGTGTGTTTATCTTGTTTTAATTATATTCCTTTACTTAATCTGGGGGCGCGGCCGAGCCCCAGTCCAAGTCGAGCTATAGGCCGTAACATCCTTTTCTCGAAGCAATTCAGACCATTTTCAACCCCCTATAACTTCGTTGTGGCTAAAGCATGAAGCCTGAATTTTCAGTTACTAAGCAGGCATTGTGTAAACACGGTATATTTAAAATTTCATTCAATTTGAACCAGTAGTTTAAGAATTGTAACTAGTCAAACTTTCTTAATTTTGTCACTCACTGACTGACTGACCGATCATCAAAAGTCTAAGGCACTTCTAGCAGACATAGAACCTTCAAATTTAGAATATAATTAGTGTTTAGTGTCTAAAGTAAGGGAAAATTCAAACATTTCATAATTTGTGTCTAGTTTTCTAGATGGACCAACTGCGTGAATAACTTTGTAATCCCATATAAATGTATAGAATTACAAAGTTACATTTGCAGTTAATGCATCTTTGTACCCGTATATAATGGAATAATAGTTGTAGATAGATATCTATATATATGAGGCATAACAGGAGGGGATATAGAGAGGGAAATGGTGTATTCAGCCCATGAAACTGTACTACATTCCTCTAGAAAAAAATGACGAAGAAAAACTTGCAAATAAATAGACTAAATAGCTCGAAAATATCAATTACAATGAAAGAAAGAACATTAATAATCAAATCCGCTATATTTATGATAAATTGATACCTACAAAAATAAGAAATATCCATAAGACAGAGGCTTTAAGAAAAATCGTTAGTGATATTCTAGAAGTAAGAAGTACCGAAAAGGAAAAAAGTAGGACTCTACAAAAAGACGTGAGATCCCATCAAAAACATCCTGTAAAAAATACCCAAGTCTCGCAGCTCAGGTTTTCTACCGCAAAAAGTTGTGAGATGCATGTAATACCAAGTCGATTAATTTATTTAGTCCTTAAGGGACCTTCTATATAAAGTTATTACGTTAGTTATTACCATATCAATAGTAAAAATTCACGATTCAATTCAATTTACGTTTTAAATAGATCCCATCAAAAACATCCTGTAAAAAAAATTCCAAGTCTCGCAGCTCAGGTTTTCTAGTCGATCCATTTATCCATTTATTTAAATCGTAAAGAATTTTTAATCGACTTGGTATTACATGCATCTGACAACTTTTTGCGGTAGAAAACCTGAGCTGCGAGACTTGGAATTTTTTTTACAGGATGTTTTTGATGAGATAATTATGTTTTGTAGGAGGCCACGCATCGGCAAACTAAGCTTCAGAAATCCATTTACAAGGTGGACAGACCATGAAGCTAAGACTGCAGGATGTCGCTGGAAGAAGGCTACTTTCAACAGGTTGGAATGAAAATTCTAAGGAGAGGTCTATATTCAGCACTGGACTTTCTATAGGTGTAGAAAGAAAAATAATAAAGTGTGTCGAATAACACACTTAGTGCAGCTGGCTCACTCTTAACAATCGATTTAATTTGCAATCTGGGAATTTGACGGACCACTCGTCATGTAGTTACCATTGGCCGCTTCGATAGTGCACGATTTAACTCTATTTCACCTGTAGTGACATTGTTTCAAATTAAATGAAGTCGAAAGTCATAGCTGATTCTTCGCTAAGATGCGATTCTTAAGTTGTAGATGCAATTGGAAAAATACTTATTTGTGCATTCGGTCTTTTAGTCCCACTTTTTTCAGCTATACAAAGTCCTATGTTCGGTCTACCTAGGCTATAGCGTTATTCCGGCTGAAGTTAATATATCTTTTAGGTCTTAATTTCCCTAGTCACGTCTGTTCACCGTCGCCCTCAACAAATTAAAATAAAATATAGTAATAAATTGAATATATAATTCACTTTGTAAACAGATACTTAAATTATAATATGTAATCGATGGTAATATTTATATGACAGTGTATTATAGAGATGTTTGCACACCTGTCGGTTTACAGCTGAGGCCTTGAGAGCCGGCCTCGTCACTCACTTCAATTCCACGTCATTTTCACCAGTTGTAATGAAATCTAATACATTGGCACTTTTCTTCGTTATGTAGAACAGTTTTTAATATAAGTACTTTGTTTAAAGCTAGTCATTTGTAACGGAATGCTTCCAACAGATTATCCTAGAAATCTTTGGACCGGGGTGAAAACAAATCGATTTTCTGTCTCACAACGAAGTAACAGCTTGGGTATAGCATTGCGTTTGGTAAGTGAGATGCTGTACATCCATAATCTAGTGATAACATATTACATGTATATAAATACATATTATATGAAATCCGTTTTATGGACTTACGAAAACTAGATAGGTTTGTCTCCCTCCACACTCTTTTGTTTACATCCAGTCTATTTTAATATATATTGTATTGTACTAACTACAAAGCGCATTGCATCCACATGATCGTCTCAAATTAAAAAAAATACACGCCAACTCTCTCGGAGAACTACAACACGAAAAATATTATAAAACTTGTACATAAGTGAGCACACAAATACCAACAATTACCCACAACCAATTGCTTCCGCATACGAATACTCCGCTCACTATTCCATTACTTTTGACACAGTCTGATTCGCCGCTGCTGGCTACGGCTCGAGAAATTCATTGTTTGGTGAATGGGTTCGATTAGTGGCCAAACTGAGATTTTTACGCATACCGGTCGGAGTAGTACTATGATTTATAGATAAGTGAATGTGAATTTTGTTACTAAGTGTCAATAAATAAGGTTTTGTAATATGGTGTCTGCCCCGTCTTCATAATAATGACAACGAGCATTGAAGCTTGGCAAATCTCCAGGAATGTCTAACTTGTGTTTAACCCGTCACGAAATCAATCAGAAAGTTAAATTAATAGGAGAAGTTGAAAAGGTTTTGTAATATACCATGAACATCATCATAATCATCATCTCAGCCAAAGGAAGTCCACTGCTGAATATAGGCATCCCCCAAGGATCTCCACATCGACCTGTTGGAAGTGGCATGCATCTACATACCATGATATTGCATCAAAAATAGTGCTAGTTAATGCCAGTTGCTTCCAATAAGAGGCGGTCTGAAGTTTTTGGGGAAGGTTACAAACCAACATAGACTTGTTAAGATCATCAGGGATTTGGATAAACATTCTGAAACTTAAACATTTGCAATTTCGTATAATTTTTAGTCATAAACAAACACCACAAAATAATCACTATTCTATACAATTGAAAACAATCGAACACAACACCAAACTGAACTTATTCATGACGATTTATAATTGGCACCATCGACTACAATCGCCAAGTGACAACACAGATAGTCATCGGACAATAAACTGACGACATTAGAAAACAATGCCATGGGGTTTCCAATACAAAAACTAATATGGTACAAAAAGTGGCGCCCTTGACGGTGCGATGGCCTGTGACGATGACAATGGCACGACATCACTGATTGACAAGTAACTTCACTATGTATTTATACATGAAACGTAAATAGAAACGATAAAACTACATGTGTCGTGCTATATAGGGGTGATATTTTCGAACGAAGCGAAGTAAAGTCAGAAGAAATTGTGATCCAGGAATGAGTAACACTTTTGAATAACTTAAGATAGTAGGCACGAATACCAATACGGCTGGATTGGGAATTAGGCTAATTTGCCCTTAAACTTACTAAAATTAAAACTCATTAAGTGGGAAGAGTAAAGAGCATGTGTCCATCATGGTGCTTTATTATATAAAAACTAACGACCCTATTCATACAGTTTTAAAATCTATTTTAGTTATCGAATGTTTTGTCTTCTTCGCTCAAATCGAATTCAATTGCCGTTCGAAAGGGACAAAACATTCGGTCCATCAATGGAGCCGTAAATCATCTTTATAACACATACTTAATATTAGAGATGGGCCGAGTACTCGGTTGATACTCGGTACTCGGTGTACTCGGCGGGTTTTTTGATACTCGTACTCGGCCGAATAACTCGGTTTGAATGCCGAGTATACATTGTTTAAGAAAAGCAATATACTAAGGTAGATATAATTAAAACAACAGTGTTAATCAAAAAGTATTCATGACTAATTTAGGAAATCTTTGACAATCTCAATTAATAAAATCAAAATTATGCTAATGAATGAGTAGTTAGTGAGACAAAATTAAGAGAATAGTAATAAAATTAATCAATATTAAAAATTTTATAAAGGTAAGTTACGATGAAGGAACATAAGGCTTTCTGCCTGTTCTAGTAACAGCCTAGTCCTCTTTTCTTCGTACACTTTTCTTCTCAAAAGTGCCAGCAATGCCAGCAACAATGGGAATTTTATAAAACTGAGTTACTCGGCCGAGTACTCGGTTGAAAAAAAATTGAGCCGAGTAAAACTCGGTACTCGTTACTCGGCAAAAGTGTTAATCGGCCCATCTCTACTTAATATATTCATGTCATTCTATACTCAGCAAAAATATTATTTATCAAATTAGCAGATTGATTATGTTTTATTTCAAGATTCCTTTCTCCAGCACGATGGCCGACAATTGCAACACAAATAATGCAGTTTGCCAATATTCGGTATATTTTTATGCGTTTTATCTTGATTTAAATTGTTTTGTAAGGCATGAATTATTTCTTTCGAAACCGTCCGGAGCGTGTTTAATGAGATACAAGTATTTATAGGTTTTATAATTTAATAATCAGATATTTCAAAACAATTTAACATATTTTAACATATATAGCGTTACACATTGTATTAGACAGGTGTTTGTGGGTTTCTTCATTTGAATACATGTAATTTGTATGATTCAATTTATTCTCGCTCTTCTTCGAGCATCTAAATTGTAAATCTTACATACACACATACATAAACTCACGCCATTTTCGCAGAAGGGGTAGGCACAGGTACCCATATTTCGTCTTGTATATCCCGTCCAATGATGTGATAGGTTGCGAGCCTATCGCTCTATCGGTCACAAATCCCAACTTCGGGCTGATAATAATGAATAGAAAAATCCAATATCACTTCATAAATATTTGTTATTTGCAAAATTTTAATACCTATATGGTGAACGAACATCGGATATAAGTATTGAGTAATAAAACAAGTAGGAAAACCTACGAATTTACGAATGAAATTCAACGAATTTTTCTATAGAGATATAATATATGAAATTCATTCGCTTTTTAACAGTCAAATTCAAAGGTATTAAAAATGAACGAGTCATTTCTTATTAACATTTATTAAAACTATATTTTTATAGTACGTTATTCCTGCATACTTAATCAAAGCCCAACATACAAAATTAAATACCTTGCAATAAACCAAAACACAAAAATACTTCATTAAAATTTAACAAAAATATAGATCAAATTCTCGCTCGATCCAAAAAACTTCTCTTCAATGCTTCCTGTATATAACTATGCAAAATCTCAGTTCGTCAGTGTTATTTATCGCGGCGAGTGGCAGAGGGGTGGGTAGTGAAGGGTGCTTGTTTACATCTCGACAGCCTACCCTACCGGGAGACGATAGCCTTTGTCATACAAATGTTTATTGATCGCGTTGCTGTGAAGCTATGATGTATAGTTATTTCGACCGTGATACAGCCATAATTTTCATTGCTTTATCACTTGGGAGTTTTCATCTATGTGATTTTGTTATTGATAGTGTGAAAGTCAAAAAATTACGTTTTGTATAGCTTTGAACTAATAGGTATTTTGTTTATAAGATACTGCTTTTAACGACATACATATACTTTATTATTTTATCTGCATACTTACATTTGTTTTCAATGAAATTAGGTAATTCCGATATTTGCTTATACAAATCATTTACGATTACATTACAAGTACCATACCAAGTATTTCTACCACTACTATTGGTATCAAAATGCTAAGAAATCTCCGAGCCTATTTAATACAACTATTAATCACACCAAATAAAACATTCTAGAACAATCTCCAGTACCACACCAGCGGTGTACAATTCAATCAATATTCAGAACACGACAGATTCACATTAACCTATTAAGCGGTATTACACAATGCACACAGCGAAGCAAAAAGTCACGGCCGAAGATTACCTAACAAATACGCTATTTCTTCAATAACCATAATTAAAGAGGTGCAGTTAATAAATATGAGTAAATAGTCGATAATCGGTTGTTGCCTCTTTACACGTTCGACGAACATGCTGGTTGCATGTTACCCGAACGTGTAGGTGATGGACCGAGAATGATAGTTAAAACTATTGACTTTTTCAGCGAATTAGTTCGCACGATATAGAAGAAAGAGTTAATGCTGAGCTTGATCTTTAGTGTTCGTGTTTCATAGAAACTCACTCTTCTTATTTCAGGCACCCTTATTAATATCGTTGATTAGTCTAACATACTTTTATAAGTATAGATGGATTTAGATCTACGTACTTTTCAGCATAAATTATGGAACATTAGTTACAAAACTTATAATACAGAGACGAAAAAAATTAATCAAAAACTCCATAGTTGAATAATAAGTCTTAACACGATATCAAAACGCCATAGTCCATACCCTTTGATTACTCACACGCACCACGAACAATAGCGAACACGAACATGCGCAGCACCAACTTAGCGTATTCTGCGAAGGTGTAAACATGCTATTCTGTAACAATCCATATACGTCCCACTGTAGGGCACGGGCCTCCTCTACAATCGAGAGTACGATTGAGAGTGGTAAGGCCTTACATACCATATACATTCTTATAAATCGCTATGGTATGCAGGTTTCCTCACGATGTTTTCCTTCACCGTTTTAGTGCGTGGTGATTCACTATTAATACACACATAACGTGCCATTACATCTCACTAATAGAGAAGTGTATAACAACTAACATGGCGGTTATAAAACTATGCGTTATCTATTTTTACAGCCTAATGCCTATCAATCAAGTGTTATGTCTCTCTACTAGGGATGTTGCGGATGTCGATTTTTTCACATCCGCGGATGCGGATGCGGATGCGGATGTTTATGATATTATATAAATCTATACTAATATAAAGCTGCAGAGTTTGTTTGTTTAAACGCGTTAATCTCTGGAACTACTGGTCCGATTTGAATGATTCTTTCAGTGTTGGGTAGTCCATTTATCGAGGAAGGCTATAGGCTATATATCATCACGCTATGACCTATAGGAGGAAAGCAATAGTGATATTTCTAGCAAATACGAAGAAATTTTGTTCGTTTTTCGTGGTCCGATTGGTCGATATTCAAACTGATAGTCAGAATTAAACATTTTGACCGCCATTTTAAAACGTGTATGCACCCGGGCGGAGCCGGGCCCGACCGCTAGTATAGTATAGGAATGAATATTGAAATTAAACAATTATTTACGGATTTTATCGCTTACCAATATTTATCGATTTATCTATGTTATTTTTTTATATTTTTTAACTTCCCGATGTTTCGATTACTTTAAAGGGTTCATGGTCACCACGGGGCAGAATTTAATTACCCTTTATTTATAATTATTAAGTTAAAAATTAAATTAAATTAAATAGTCAACTTAAAACATTAATCTGTTTTTGCATTTCATTCTTCAGAAGAAGCTCACTGTGTCTTGATGTCGAGCAGTTGGTCTTTTTGGTTCCGATATAATTAAGTATAGAATTCGATTCCATGCTTGTGGAAGGTTCTAGCCATCTTCTCTATTGATAATTAAATGCATTACCTTCGTTTTGAGTAACCCCAAGAGCTCGCAAAAGAACACCGTTTCATTTATTACGTATAACGCCGCGCCGCCTTTTCTGATAGCAAGGCGGTTAGGAAGAGGTTCGTAAATTAAACCCACGCTGCAAATAATTGTTCGCTACGATTACTTCTTAGTGGAGTAAATAATAAATATTGTAGTCTTGGCAGAATCGCTGGAAGACCTTAGCACTATGCTCGAAGACCTCAATCGAGTCTCCCAACAGGTGGGTCTTAAAATGAACATGGACAAAACGAAGATCATGTCGAATGTCCATGTTGTGCCCACCCCCATCGGTGTTGGGGGCTCGACTCTTGAAGTTGTTGACGAATATGTCTATTTAGGACAAGTGGTCCGGTTAGGCAGGTCCAACTTCGAGAGAGAGGTCAATCGTCGAATCCAACTCGGTTGGGCAGCGTTCGGGAAACTACGCGACGTCTTCTCGTCCAAAATACCTCAGTGCCTTAAATCGAAAGTCTTCGATAGTTGTGTGTTGCCAGTGATGACTTACGGCACCGAGACGTGGCCTCTCACTATGGGCCGTATTAGGATTAGCAAGTTGAAGTGGCAATGGGCAGGGCACATAGCGCGGAGATCTGATGACCGATGGGGTCGGAAAGTGCTCGAATGGAGGCCGCGTAGCGGAAAGCGCAGCGTAGGACGTCCATCCACACAATGGTCCGACGACCTGGTAAAGGTCGCGGGACGTCGCTGGATGCAGGCTGCCTCCAACAGGTCTCTGTGGAAATCATTGGGGGAGGCCTATGTTCAGCAGTGGACTTCCTTTGGCTGATGGATGGATGGATGGATGGAGTAAATAAAAATCTTTGTGCTATCGGCAATAATAGCTTTAAATTCCTCTCAATAAACACCACTTAAGAGGATTTTCATCCACATAGACTCTTTTTTTATTGGGGTAAGAAAGAAATTATTTTTGGAGTACAGCTTCAATGCTACCATTTTCTGGTATCTCTCGACTCTTATTTTCACTAGAAGGATCTAACATCATAGCAACAACAAACGCGTCGGATCATGTCACTATTTATTTCACTCCCATTGGTCAATGTCACGTCCGAACAGCACGCGCCATTCGGCGGCACCGCCAAATTTCTGTTTTGTCTCATTTTGTATTACATCCGCATCCGCATAAATATCCGCATCGATTATTGCGGATGCGGATGCGGATGCAGAAGTCCAAATTTATGCGGAAGTTCCGCATTTGCGGATGCGGATGCGAACATTCGCAACATCCCTGCTCTCTACGATAGAGTTACTGCCGGTGATTCAATCATATAATCTTTCTCACGCGATTGAAATTCGATGATTTGCGATTTTTTCTAGGTTTATTTCCTATGTTTGTGTGTTACTGTGTTTTTACAACAACATAAAGACATAAATGGTTTGGTGTTGGAAACTTGGAACGCATCGTCCATCTTTTGTGTATTGAATCTATACTAATATTATAAAACTGCAGAGTTTGTTTGTTTGTTTGAACGCGCTAATCTCTGGAACTACTGGTCCGATTTGAATGATTCATTCAGTGTTGGGTAGTCCATTTATCGAGGAAGGCTATAGGCTATATATCACGCTATGACCTATAGGAGGAAAGCAGTAGTGATATTTCTAGCAAATACGAGGAAATTTTGTTCGTTTTTCGTGGTTCGATTGGTCGATATTCTAAACTGATGTCAGAATTAAACATTTTCACCGCCATTTTAAAACGTGTATGCACCCGGGCGGAGCCGGGCCCGACCGCTAGTACGTTTATAAATATAATAAGAAATATCATACACAATTTTGTACCTACTTAAATAAAAAAGTTTTAGTTACAACTAAACTGATTAAACGAAGCCAATGAAATGACGTCAAACTATATGAAAAGTATTTTTTGCAGAAAGTTTTACGTAAAGCAGGTTCACTGAAACCAATTACGTAAAAAAGTATAATACTACAGATCAAAGTGTAAAGTTAGAAAAAACCTAACACTGGCAATTTATTTTATTGCCAATACCGTGGTTAAATCACCCATTCGTAACATCCGAAACGCAGTAATTGGATGTTATAAGTAAACATCTATTGTACCAGTTTTGGAGCAATTAGGATCGTTGGTCTATTTTTATAAATGAAATTTTTTGTGTTCGTTCACTATACGTTTACTTTTTATGTGTTTGAGGTGAAACTTTCAACATTAATTATTTATACTTCCTTAAGGTTTTTACACTAGCAACTTAAACTTACAATAGGTGTTAGGGGCGCAATAGAGTGGTAAAGTTTATTTTGAAAAACCTATTTCCTTGGTTATCTAACTTGAAACAAACTGTAAAGATTCTCCTAGATGGAAACAAGGCATCATTTGCATCCAGGCAAACCCGGGGCGTGCCACTAGTCTATTTATAACATTGTAACATCACCGAAGCGCCCGCGGGACGTGATATTCCGTCACGATTCTCGTTTTTCCCCCATTTTATTTATGCACTGGAATTTTATTCATTTGAGTCGCGGAATTGTTTAGTTTTTGCCGTGCGGCGTGGAGTGTGTCGCTGATTGCGGCTCTCGGAAGTGGAAGGGGCTTGAGTATTTTCGTATACAGTGTAGGGTTTTCGTTTGCATTGTGACATTATTTGAAGGCTGCTAATTAACTGTGTGACGGTAAACGTGACCTTTCCCCTTATTTTTACCATTAAGCTATGGATTTAGTATTTTATTTTCAACGGATAAAAATGTTTCGGACTTGTCTTTAACCCTATTGTCATCGGTTTTGATACATGAGCAGAAATTGGTCTAAATGTTTATATATAATCTATTGTTGCATTGTGTCCTTAAATCGAATCTTCTAATATGAGGGATCTTAGCAATAAGTCTCTTTCAGCATATACATATTTATTGTAAAATTGAATTTTTGAACCAACTGTATTACACTATGTCGGTTTCCATGCATTTTCGAGCACGTCCTTGTAGATATTATCGGATTCGCCCAAGGCGCCAGTATCGTGTGCATGTGCGTATCAGATCTCACTGATAAGCTTCGTCGTACAAAGGACGGATAAGAAAAGTGTAACCTCAAGAACTCTTACAATTCTAATACTAAGAGGTAGAACAGAAGGCAATGTTTGTTCACATACTGTACCAGGCTTTTAGGTACCGATCATCCAGTCTAGAATTGTTAAAAATATAATACATTATTATGTTTACTTAATATGTTTCATATATAGTCAATCATAAAAATCCAAAATTGTATTGGAAAAGGTCAAAATTGTATTGGAGTTTTTATTGTTGTGTATGATAAATTAATAGTTTATTTTACTAACTAGGTTCCAAATAAAATATAAGCTTTAGCTTTTTCAGCATTATCAGATAAAATGATAACCAAATAGTTGTAACATAATGTAATTCGATAATTTTGGCGTTTTGTAAGTACCTAGATACGTAATTCCAATTTCCCAGTATAAAATATTTAAGTAAAGCAATTATTGTTTAATCGACATTTTATCAGTTACATCATGATATAATGATTCATGGCCAGAAATAATACTGTTTTATTATTGCAACGGTCACACGTTTGGTATTTATAGCTTCCTATATGTATAATGTCATTTACAAGCTTACTATATAATAATAAATATTTTAAATCTCCAAATGAATATGTGTAATTTGTTAAAATTCTGGCTTCTTTAGCGAGTATACTTCATAACTTCAACTGATGGTGTATAATGCCCAACCAAGGGTGTTACTCTATGAATCGAAATATTCGAACGTGGTCCCTCAAACTGTATCAATGTGACTAGGTACTCCACAAAATTCTCGAATTCTCTATCGTACGTCGTAACTATAGAATTCTATAGTTTTCTATAGTTAAAGTTCGTTTCGGTTCCTAGATTAGGTAACCTGCCACAGTCGTCTTGCAATAGACGATATTCAACACAATTACACTTGAAACAATTAAACCGATCCTTAATCCGCTAGCTGCTTTTTAGCAGTTCCAGACGGTTGGCAATATTCATAAATTAATGTAGAAGTTCATTTTGTGGAAGCTATTTGTTCTGTCACAAGTGCCTATTACGACTGCTACGGTATCTGAGTACCTACTTTTCGATGGACCTATCATGACTAACATCGACTTCAAGTGGTACATGTCTAGAAAGATGTGCAGCTACCTAAGTAGCGACAGATAATGGATTCTATTCTCGTGTCAAGTATCTGTGTGATTCATAACATTTTGTACTATTTAAGACTGTGAGAATTCTATTATAATTAGCCATATTTATACAAAAATATAATGTAATTAATATAATACAAATGTAAAATAGATATGTGTTTTTAAATGTACGTATTAAATGAATTGTGTTGCAAAGATTGCACATTATATTTTTCTTGTAAGCAAAAGTTTTGAAAATTTACGACGTATGCTTGACATTATGTCGAATAATATCGTCGTAAAAGTCACAAGCGATGAATGATAAACATATAATTAGAAATATATTGGATTTGGACACAAATTTATATTTATAGAATATTAAAAAAATGAGAAAAACGTTTTTAAAATACCTAATAAAATATAATACACGATCGACAACTTATACAAAGCAGAAAAGAACATTCGTTAGATATAATATGAATGCATATAATAACTAAAAATAGGTGCAGGTAATTAAGAGCGTATACACCTTGCGCGCAAAGTCAACTATATATAGGTATTTCTTCGTTAATTTCACGCACACATAAGCGACCAAAGCTGTGTGCGTAGAGCTGCCGTGTCAGCTCGCTATACAATCGGCTCAAACAACTTTGATCCGTGCGCTTCAAATATTCAATTGAAATGTAACTGTAATATAATATCATAAAAATATTTTATTTGCATTATAAGTAGACAAATATTACTGTGCAAGCAAAGAATAATACAAATTTTGGTTACTAATCATATTTTCGTTATTATTATTTTTTACATTGTTAAGTTGCATTCAAATCAGTGTTCAATCAGTAGACACTACGGACGTTCTATTAATTATTTCGTATTCGAACACATAAATAGTGTTAGGGGCCTTACAACCCCTTACAATTACGAAATATATTTAATTTTATATTACAATACATAACATAATTTAGCCTCGGAATTACATCCCATTATATTACCTGAAACATTATTTATACTCACTACAAAATCATTGTAGGTAATAAAAATAATTAAATATTTTACTACCAAAGTACTAAGATGTGGTAATCGCATTCCGCGCGTGGCTATTTTTACTACGCGCGGCATAATCGACTGCAGCCAGGCCGGAGCGACGAGCGAAACGTCCTCCCTCTAGAAGGCCTTGCGGCGGTCTGATTTGATCCACGTCGGACAGCGTGTTTTATAGTGGTTTTTAAAATATTTGTAAAAAACATGAAAACTAATTTTGTTGAAATATAAAAATGGCAATTTATTGATAAGATGTTCTTCTATTATAATATGCAATTGTTATAAAAAATAATGTACGATAAGTTGGTGAAAAAAAATGTTCTTAACGAGAATTTCTGAATAATTTCGCATTGTTTAAATTTTTATTTTTCAGGAACTAAACACAAAAAGATTATTTTTCTTAGCAAAATCCCTCCATAAGGGTCTTATTAGTCTGATAATATTTTTATTTTCATCTTATATTTAGTGGTTTCGGATATCTTAAGCTTCTAAATTGCCATTTAAAGCCTAAATAACGAAACTTGTGTTCAGTAATCCGTATAGTACTCACAAATTATCCATCAATCTATAATGTTTTCCACCAAAATCCCTAGATGACAACCTTTTCTAAAATTAGTAATAATTATTTTTCCTTTAAATTGTTTATTGGTGGCTATTAACTCATTTGAAAAGTCCTGTTTTTAAGCCAAAAAGCGCGTGCAGGGTATAAACGCTCTTAACAGTTCATAATCTTATAAAAACAATCAATTGAAGAACATCAATTCAAACACCTAACCTCTTCACACATCACGCACCAACACATTTGATCCATATTGTAATACCTGTCATATTGATGAATCATAAAAAGTAGTGCAAAAGAGAGTGCAGTGAAATTCCTCGATGCAATTATGTGCAATTGCGCAATATTGATCGTACGCGTTTAATTAAACAAATCGTAATTGCGGACGTGTTGCGAGCCTGTTAACGTAAGCTATCTGTGTTGGGCTAATTGGGCGCTTGTAGCTCGGTGGCACGCAAGTCTACTGGACAACTCTGAGTGTTATTTTTACTATAATTTATTTGGGGAGCAATTTTGTTTGGTTTCATTTATAGGTGACATTATGATTGTGAGATAATCGATATAAGTCAATAAATATATTTTTACAGATGGGAACTCACCAAAAATTACCTGGGTCTGGTAACATTTGTTTATGCTGCACCCATATTGATAAAGATTTGATGGAAAGCATATAGAAATGTGTTAAATTGATTCTAAAAATAATAAGTATGTCCTTCAAAAAATCTTAAAAGGACCTTCAGTCGAACTCTAAATGAAATTAGTTGCATTTAATCCCGAGAACCAATGACTCAATAACCCAAATCAATACATTTATCACAAAGCGATCTAGAACAGTATCATTGCAAATTGCAAGGCCGATGTACGCAGTAAATATCACAATACCAAATACACTAATACGTGTGTATTAAATCGAGCATCCGAACGATATTGCAGTGACACAATCGCTGAATGGTAATGAGACGGACGGGTCAGACGATGTGTCGTATGTACAGGGAATAAAGTTGAATATCGTACGGCTTTGTATAAAACACTTGCAATTTGCATAAGTGCCGCCGTATAACACGCAGACTGACGGGTCCTTAACGTCCTGTGGTAGGCATGAGTTATATGTAGATGGGCCTAGCCCTTAATACAGAGCTCTTGAATTTTTACTACGTGAAGGAATGCTAACGTGTCGCTAACTAACCAATATACTTATGTTATTTAAATTTTAATTACTTAATAATTAATTTCGATACGGAATAAATGGTATGATATTCGTAGCCGACTGGACCACTGCATATTAAAGTGACTCATAATAGTGACAGTCTAAATAAACTTTTTGGATTGAGTTTTATTACCAGCTTTAAACTGGCCCGCATTGTGTTTTGACCAAAGACGCCATTTTTACTAAATGAAGATTCATTAACAATACTTTCCATTAAATTAGCAATCAACAAATTCACAATCAATACACACAAATGTATCACACAACCCGCCACGGTCCACAGGCGGATCTGAATGCCGGACCGTCCATCCGCGACGCAGCCGAGCCCAAACCGCGCGGGCGCCGGGCCAACGACCGCGCTTATTGGATGATTGCGCGATGAATTGGCCTCAGTCATATGGATGAAGGTTGGGAGACAAAGGAGTGATGCTTGTGACATGTTATGCATTGTATGGACTGTCTGTCGGCTTGTGTCGGGTGGAATTTTATTAGGTCATCTGGAATATATGGATACCGCTGTATAGTATAATTGTTCTTCGGATTAAGCCTTATTTAATCAGTGGGGCTTGATCAGTTATAAAACGCATTACTTTATAGTTTTGCAATGAATCTCTTGCTTGAAGTCGAGGTTTTAGATAAATGTCCAAAGAGAAAATTGGTATTTTGATTGATGTGTTAAATTCAATGCGTGAGGATCGCCAAAGCTAAGTAATCGGCTTAAAACTCAAAATTAAATTACTTTAAAATTTCTAAACCTTAATTCATAATTCTCCACCAAAAAATATATGAAAATAGAATCCATAATTTCCATAATCCGTTAGAATTTAATAACATAACTTCACTGCGAATTCACGTGGAAATGATACGAAACGACTGGCAGTGGAAATGCCATAACATTCCGGCGTTATTAGCATAATATTAGTTTGGAAGTAAAGTCTGCACCGAGTGGAAATCCACGTAGTACCGGCCATTACGTATAGTTTCACAGTTAAACCGTGGAACGAATGTGCAAGGACCCGGAAATATAACCGCCGCCAGGTTTAAACTACAATTTTATCATACAGTAATAAACTTTGCGTCATGATATTCGCTTTTTGCATTTTGAATGCGTGAAAAGATAATATTTAAACAGGCAAATTTAATTATACAGGGTATATCAAGACCGCTCCTGAAAACAAAGCCGGCGCCGCGGTAGTTTTAGTGACTTCAGATACAAAGCAACTAAAAAAAATGCAAAAAAGAATGCGACGTATTTTGATTATATTTTTTTACTATCGTATTTGGATAGTAAATAGATATTTATTCCTAAAATAATAATGTACACCCCCTTTTATTTTTAAAGACCCTATGATAGGCAAGCTCAAATGCATATTGTTACATTTCATATTGTAACGTTAGTCAAAGTTTAGGCCTCTCCCAATGTGTCCTACATTGGGAGAGGTCTGCTGCTTTATGCATCCAATCGCTGCCGGCCCTCTTGTGTAAGTCGTCCCGCCATCATGTAATATGTTCCATTTCGGATAAATACAAAATATTATTTATTCTTATTTTGTTCTCTAAACTAAAACCTTCGAGTTTTTTGTACGTAGTAAAATAAAGTACCTACAATACTTACAAGTTAGTAAAGCGAACAGTGTGACGACTCTCCCCTTCGTCACGGGTGTTAGCGTAGATTCATCGATACACCTGCACTATCTGCATGAGATCTGTGGACAATACAAAAATCAATCAACAAAATGCTCAAGCTTGCATAGAAAAACACTTTTTAGTCTTACTGCTAAAATTACTTAGTGCGAATAGCTATTCTCTGTCCTTTTCTTTTTATTGCAATGAATGATGAGGTGATCATGCCGTTCGCCTGACAGTAAGCGATACGACTGTCCATGAACAGTAGCAAAACCAAACACCTTGAATTACCAAGCAGTGCTTGGCATTCCACTGCGCTCGCCACCCTGAGACATAAGTCTGACTACAATGTCCTTCAATCCTCAACACAACAGTGCATTTACACTGTTATTTGGCAGAAGAAACAGACATTGCGATGGCACCTACCCAGGCTGTTACTCACTTATCAGAGACCTACCACCAATAATTGACTAAAATCACGGAGACCCAGGCGAATGTATAACAGATTATGAACTATGTATATCCCTTTTTGAGCAGCCGGCATTATTGTATCGACCACATATAAAATCTTACGTCGGTGGATACTGTAAGCTCTATCAGAAATGCACTAACCATCAGAAATACATAAAAACTAAACCAAACTGTGGGCAATTCGGTCAAGGCGACACAAAAACGATGAAAGTTGTCTGGGACAATTTGGATGCAGAATGTAACATGTTTTGGTTTACACTTTAATGTAAACATTGGCGAATATGAAATTAGCATTTAGTTGAGGCGTGTGGATGTTATTTATCGCCCAATATTGTACACTGGTTTGCCGCGGAATTTGCATAAGGATATATTGTGGCATAAATTATATTTCTTAGAATGAGTTTTGCAATTGTAATGCTAGTAACTGTAACGCCATGGTGATGCATTGTTAAAGAATTTCGATGAATTTCATTTGAATAAAATAAACAGTATTTCGAAAAAAAAATATTTAAATTTCTGAAAATATGCTTTGTAATATTGCTATCAATGTACCTACTTGTATTTTTACAGTAATTCAATTCTTCATGCTCAAGTTGACTTGGATTCAGGCCTCATTATAAAACTCATTAGAGTGTCTGATTATTATTATATATTCACAAACAACAGATAAATAAAACAACAATAAAGAAAAAAACAAAACATCAATAACACCAGGTCAAACAACACGCCAGTGTTCGTTATCCCGCCCTTTGTACAAAGAAACCGAAGTTTGCTAACAAAGCAGAACAGAACAGAAACTTATGAAAAACTTTCAAACAACCCATCAACCATCAACTGCAAAGTTCTGACGAAGATACTCGTTTAATCATTAAAACTAACACCGTAAAGTATTAATTACCGAATAACCGAGAACTGTATTGGCTGAGGAAACACCGAGTCAGTCTTGAAGAGCACACTTTCTTTCCCCGATTGTTATTACGTTGCAATAGCAGTTCTTAACACGTGAATAAAATCTTATCAATAAAATCAAAATAATTCTGACTTCATATACGCCACTGATTCAAGACAAAAATGCACTTGAATCCAACGAACTTCTCACTTATTTAGTTTTTATAACGGACACTAGCATAAAGTTGCAAAAAAATATATATAATGATAATTTTTGTGAGCTTACATATCATGCTAAC
This sequence comes from Hyles euphorbiae, assembly GCA_023078785.2. Classification (NCBI taxonomy): domain Eukaryota; kingdom Metazoa; phylum Arthropoda; class Insecta; order Lepidoptera; family Sphingidae; genus Hyles; species Hyles euphorbiae. The sequence continues at coordinate 12,476,691 of CM041042.1, read as the reverse complement.
CCCAAAGAGTACTTTAGCAATATTCGCCTGGACCTCAATATAGCTAGGACCCGGAAACTGAGTTCGGTCGAATACGTGCTACTTTGATTTCATCAAGGTAAAAACGAAGATTAATATTCCTTCAACCGAGGATGTCAAAAATGTAATGAAATGGCGAAATCTTAACTTTGGATTACTCGCGTACTTGGCTGGGATTATTTGATTTAGTTCATTGATGCTCTAATTTTAGCTTTTCCTTTCATTACTAATTATTATCATATCGATAGCCTCCGTGGCGCACTTGGTTAGACGCCGGCAATTAAACGGGAGACTACGGTTTCGATCTCCGCATCGATTTAATTTTTTGAGAGATCCACAAGTATTTGTTTCGACCAAAAGTCGATATTGGAGTGGGGTCAGGACTATGTGTGTGTATGTTGGGTAGTTATTTATGGATTATAATCATCTTCAGTCAGAGAAAACCTCCCCAAGGAATATCAAACAGTGACCTTTCGAAATCGACCTAAATCTATCAATTTCCTGTAACCTTTATTAAATTGTCAATCGTCTCCATCCTTTCAAATAATCCTTTTCAATGTATGATACAGCAAGTTAATGTTAAAGTTGAGTGTATCGTTAACCATTTGACGGTATTTGTCCTTTGGCAGGTTTCTTCGTAAATTACTTAATTGAAGCACGTAGGTTCGCGTGTGGGACGGCGCTGTGAATAATCAGCTGGTGTTCGGTGTCATCGCAATGTGTGGATTTATGAACAAGAATTATATCCTTTGTAAATGTTACTTTGATTGGAAAATAAACACTTGATATTCAAATTTAATACAAAGAACATCGGTCACGTCCATACATTTTGGGACCTGACAAAGAAATATATTGTACACAGCTGGGATATGGTTTATTGTGTTGTATAGTGCATGAGGAGTGATGTCCAGTTACAAAAAGATTTCTGCAAAGCCGGAGATTTTAGAATTATTCATAAAAAATAGCAAATTATAATGTCATTGTCATTGTCAAATATACCTAATGTAGGGTGGTCTTATGGTTATCAGGTACCTAGGAAGAAAAGTGTACTAAATCATAATTATGGCTTAGTAATTACTATGCTCTATAATTTCCCTTGTCATAAAACTAATTAGCCGTTGAATATGGTGTACACCATACCTGTGTTACCTTAAGGTAATGAGAGAAAATGTATTTTGCTGTCATTATTTCGCAGAATTTTATCAGAATTTATTAGACTGTTTTGAGTATTTTTCGCTATTCTTCATAGTTTCGTATTTGGCCATCCACACACACTTGAAAAATCCCCCTATATGTATGTATAGGAATATAATAAGCAGTGGTCACAAAAATAAAACACAAAATAAAATAAAACACAGAAAGTGTTTTATAAATGTATTATTTCTCATCTTCTCTTTTTACAATAGAATCTAAGAACTCTGCAGGGGCAGCAACATCAAAGTCATGACGTGGGCACAGCAACAGTACCTACTGTGCGACGTCCTACTACACAATTACAACAATACTTAGTTATTCCGTCTCTCCTTGATTTGGAAGTTTGGCATCATTGTTTTTCATCAAAACACACACACTTTTCCTGTGGGAACTCCAGGATACTAAACCATATTGACTAAATGGTAAATAGGATACCTTGTAGATTCATGGCTAAAAAAAACTTCGATTAGTTGATAGACCCTCTCACTGATTACAGAAATGAGTATAATAAGACGGGTATTGCATTGAACACAATGCACAAATTGTTGAGGAGCGCACTGTTGTTCCGAGTTCATGTTGGAAATATGGTAATACTTCACACTTTAAACGAAATCACAAAGCGTTATCGTTATACAATGGTCAATCTTACAAAGTGGTCAGAAATACAAGGGTATATCGGAGTCCGTGATTAAAGCCAAGTCACAAATATAAACAGAGAATTAACAGTAGTCGTAAATCGGAAATCAAAAGAAAGCAAAATGACAGCGCAAAGAAAAGTCATGTGTCATAGAAAATACCTACACTTTTTTTTAATTTAGTACTACTACCTTCAACGTTGTAGTTAAAACCTTATTTTAAAACAAAGTATGACTGATGGAACGCACTCATATGCGTTCAATATTATTAAAAACACTTAAAGTTTTTCTTTTTTATCCGGGTTTTTTAAAATAAATTGAAATATGCATTTTGACTCTAATAAATTATGAAAATTTTTGATGTACCATTCATAACTGGTCCCGTTCATGGTCCATTTTCGCCGATGTTCTTTGTGTGATATTCAATTATTGTTGTCATTAATGTTGTTGAAAATTTATAAAGCCTCTGAAATATGCCTACCCACATGGATGCATAAGCATTGCACTTCTAAGTTTTAGGCATGATGTATTCTTGATTATAGTAGTTGTTCTATATTAGTTGGTGTCTAGGGTAATTATCATTAGATGTACTCTTCCTAATTAAGTGGTGAGATTTGACACTAAATCCTCCAGGTAATCCCAACAATTTCCCTGGATTATAATACGACTAAAGTTTAAAGAAGTAGATATTCTTACTGTTGCATCTCAATATATTTATGAAAATTTATTATATGTTCGTAAAAATATAACTCAATTTAAGCGTAATTGTGACATGCATAGTAAGAACACTAGGAACAAACATAATCTTGCCTCACACGTTACTCGTCTCCACAAGATAAATAATTCTTTTATGGGTCAAAGTGTACGCTTCTTTAACAAGCTTCCCAACAGTTTAAGAGAACTTCCAATTAATAAGTTTAAAAAAGTAATAAAAGCTAAGCTGTGTAAAAAGGCATACTATAGAATTTCAGATTATGTGGAAGATAAAACTGCTTGGGAATAAATTTATCATGTTTTGAATCAAACTGACATTATTGTAACTTGTGACATGAATCATTTTATTTGTAAATGGCGATATAAAAAAAAAAAAGAAAAAGAAAGAAAAAAAGAAGACAGTTCGTGTTGCTGAGGGAGTTTCTTGCGCCGCTTCTTCTTCACAGCCACAACACGTTCCGAAGCGGTGGTAGCAGAAAAGGACGATTCAAAAGATCTTGTGAAAGACTATTTGAATAAAGAATATTTTGATTTGATTTGATTTTGACTAAAATGTTAATATTGCGCCAACCTCATAGGCCTAGCATGAAGTTACATAGAGGATAAACTTATTCAATCTTAATGAAAATGTACTATATGCGCGCAGATTTTACTTTTCCATTCAGCATTAGAATCAAATTCCATACAATTGCGTGACATCGCTGAACTCCATCCCTAATGCATTATTCAGTTCACCGCAAGGCGAGTAAATACACTCGTACAAACAATTTCATTTATATTAATTGATTTGTTAGTTGTGAACACGTATGGAATGGTAATTGTCATGATACCTACGGATATTGTGTCATGGATCGCGGATATCGGTGAAGCGATCATTTATATAGATGTTAGTTGCTCTAAGTCAATACATTTTTTGCGGTATTTGTGATGTGCAGTGTACACATGCAAAAAAAATAATCTATTTTACTTTTTATTGTATTGATGAGAAGTAGACATTCCGTCAGTTGTAAATTAATATTTTTAATAAGACATTAATGGAGAAATTCTATGTCGGGCAATAAGTAATATACCCCGCTAAATTACTACCGATAATCTGATTTCCCATAATTTCGACTTATACACACTAGAAAATGTTCAAACCAGATTTAAGTACATCTTGTATATTGCCTCTACACATGACCAACAATCTTCGTTTTAAATAATGTTCAAAGCACAGTTATCGCTGATCTAATTATAGCGTATTTGAAGTATGTTTAGTGTATTTGCATTTACATCGGCGAACGTTGCCGCAACGTACATAACACCGACATTAGCATTTGGAGCGAGAACTATGAATTTTTAACTGCACATTATTTACTTTACCAGTATGTGGGTTAGTACAGCGCGCAAAAAGAGCAAAAAGTGTGGCAAAATTATAATGTACACGCAATGTCAGTTCTGAACTACCATAGGAAGAAAAAGCGAATATTAATTTTCATTATATTAACTTTCCTAAACGATTTCATGCATACTTTCTCAGTGCAATTAACTATCTATATACGATACTTTTGATAAACTTTATCTAAATTGGTCTAGTAGTTACCATCACAATGTCATCAACATTGAAAAAAAAAAACAGGTTTGAATACGGTAAAAACATTAAAGATAATGTTTTTTAAGATATATCCAAATACATACTTAAATCTATTAATTATTTCATCATAAAACTCTTCATTGCTTACAATTTTAATTACTCCTAATAATTATGCGTTGACAACCCTAAACAACACGTGACGACCAAAGCTGTCCTCATAAATTTCCCACGTGTGTCAACCCTGACGAGACAAACACTGCGTGGCTCATCCGAACCGCGCGAGATCTTCAGAATGAACGTCCTTGGTCAGCCCTCAGTGGTTCATCCATTCATGACGACCAACAGCATTGTCCAGCAAATACAAACCATATGTTTCACACATAAAGTCTACTTTATCATGCTGTAGATATACATTTCAGGGCATCATTTTGTATGAAGATAATTTGAGCTCTATTGTGTAAAAATAAGGTTTGTTTTATTTTATGTTGTGTTGGATATGTAATGTTCTGTAGAAATGTCAGCCGGATTAATGATTAGGGGAGAGTAGAATGGGCGCTTCGTTGTGAGAATTCGTGTCTGTTATTACTGTGAAATTGTAATTTTTTTGTGGAACAATATGACTTGTTCAAGTGAAATAACCAGTGGAGTGGAGTCTAGTTAATAACGTATATATTTAGTTAGATTTACTCTATCATAGACGCATTGTCCATTAAGTATTGAATACAATTTGTTGGCTATAAACAGCGCAGTTTTGGGTTTGGTTCCTGAAACTTTTTTATTTAATCCAGGACATAATTTTCCTAAGATTTGCGCCTTTTAGATACATCAGAATGGAGGTAATATTTACAAATCTCCAGGTATATAATGTCTTAAAATATCATGCTTGCGCCTAGCACTACACGGGCGAACCTGTTACCACACGGCGCGTCACATTAGAACTAGCATCTAATAGAAAAGTAAAATCTCTAACCAGCATTCATACATTTCAAACCAGTAATTAAAAGTAATATTTGCAAATGCGACGCGTCGTGGTGAAACTTCGCAACTTGCTTAATTAAGCTCTCACATACATCGACACAGACCATCACTAATTAACTTTCGGATTATAAAATGACCGACCATTCGATAACAAGCTACAGTATCCATTTATAAATATGATAGATAAATAAAATATCGGTGTCGCTTTTTGTAGACCCAGCGAGAACGCCAGGATAATATTTCTAATCGTCTCCGTGAAATTTCAACTTTGAAAATCTACCATGGCGGCGTTATAGAAACTATCAGTTGCCATATGATATACAGCGTCTGTAACCATCCATAAATATGATTTGTGTGGGAACATCAAAAAGTTTCTAATGATTTCTGATACACAACTCTGGGCGTATCTTATTGTGCGATCTATGTACACCGATTGACTATTAACACAATCAAATCTACCAGCTTATCCCTAATGCACCAGGGACAATGTCACGTGATTATCATCAGGTCGGCATAAAAACACAAGTTTAGCTAGAACAAGGGTAGTAATCCGTACTCGGCCGCAATACGCTAAATTGAATTAGGAACACCCGAGCGTGCGCCCTTACCGAACGAGGTTATCGTCGTTACAACAATTATTTTGTAGGCCAGCGTAAGGATTGCGACTGACAAGTTTTTTATCTGTTATTATCGATTACAACAAATCATATATTGATATCCTTTATTGTACACCAAATAAAACTTAACAATCTTCTCTTTAGCTTTAGTTATTAAAATTTAGAATGTAAGAATTTTGGATTATGTCTGTAAACTAAGATTTATTTAAATAAATAAATAAACAACATCTTATTTATCAAATAAAAGTAGATGCGAATTTAGTCAATACAAGAACATCCATTTTTTTATACAATTGTAATGAACGAAATAATAGATTTTAACAACACAGGGCATTCCTAAAGTGACATTTGGTTTGTTAGAGGCAAGTGTACCTTTAGAAGCAATGCATAAATTTATTACCAAATAAACATGAGTATAGAAAATAAATTAGTTACGTCCTATACCATTAATAATGAGTTGCATGTGTGTGAAGGTTAAGCGATAAGAGGTTAGCGACACTAAGGTCGCTTTATGAATGTGGATGAAAGTTGACACGACGACAATCCTAAGATTGCGTGTCGCTAATAAGCTGACTATTTATAAAGTCTTTATATACTTATAAAGATATAAATCTCTAAGTAAAATATTGTCTTGTTAGTATGTACTTGGAGTTGTCTTGTATGTGTTATATCTTGCGACTGCCTCGGTGGCGTAGTTGTACTACGGTACGGTTACAAAGCTGAGGTCTCGGGTTCGAATCCCGGGTTGGGCAAAGTGATATTGGATTTTTCTATTCAGTATCAGCCCAGAGTAAGGAATTTGTGCCCGATATGGCGATAGGCTCGCCACCTATCACATTGTGGGACGGAACATACAAGCCGTAATGTGGGTGCCCTGGACCTCTGCCTACCCCTTCGGGGAACAAGGCGTGAGTTTATGTATGTATGTGTTATATCTGTGCAATCTTTGTAGTTTTTGTTGCTACTGAAATCGGCAATTTTACTTATTTATACTAGTAAATGATATGGTGGGGTAAATCCGAAAGATGGTAGCGGTTGGAGACGTCGGGCTGAGGATCGAGCTCAGTGGCGTGCCATAGGAGACGCTCATGTCCAGCAGTGGATGCGAATAGGCTAATAGAATGATGAATAGGCGAATAGGATGATGATGATGTTACTAGTAAAACGCCCGAATACTGGAACGCCATTTAAATAATAAGTTGCTCTTAACAGCGCACGGCTCACTTAGCCAGTACATTTAATCGGGATTAACGTAGTTAAGCGTCATTTATATTTAAGTTGCGTTCCAGTATTTGGGCGTTAGTATATTACATGAGACCGCACTAGGCCGACATGGTGGACTAAAGCCTGAATTCCTCTGAATAGTTAAGGAGGCCTTGTGCCTCACAATGATGCGAACGGATTGATATATTACGGTAGTAAAGAAAATTGCAGTTACAATGTAAGCCATAAGTCTGAATTCTGGCCATAAATATATTGAGTTGTATAAATTTCTCTCTGCAAGTATAAACTTTCGAATGCATTCAGTTTGAACATTGTAACATAACTCCTACCACCACTTACCCATCAAAACTTAAATTATTTTTAAATCCATTAAGGGCAGCCTCTGTGGCGCAGTCATTCAAACGCCGCCTGTAAAACGAGAGGCCGTGGGTTCGATCCCCGTATCGAGAGAAAAGTAGTAAAGTCCATAAATAATTCTTTCGGGTCTGGGTGACGACAGAAACTCGATCTCAGTGTGTGGTCAGGACTTTGTATGATATGTTGGGTGTTTATTATTATTTATTATTGAACTTCTTTCAAACCTTTTAGAATCACGAGCGGGATTACATTTGCATAACCACGCTGCATGATCTAACCAAGTAAAATAACCGAAAATATAACACGACTTCCCACAGTATAAGTGGTGGTAAGTGGTATCGCGTGACCACCGCGGACGGTGACCACCGCATGCAGGTCACATTTGACGTGGTACGTAACCGGACGGACGGGCCGGCTTCCATTAGATAATAGTTAGGAAGTCGCAATGGAGGCAATTCGATTCGCGTGATGAATTGTGCGTGTTGACTTTATAGGCCAATGTGTTTGAGTGTTACAGTTTTTTTATAACGGCTTGTGATTAAAATGTTAGCGCTATTGTAGTTGCAAAATAAGAATAATTAGATATAGATGACGTAACACAAGTTATAGTCGCAATGCCTACAGAATGTGCTTGTTCAAGCAGTATTAGAGGAATGTGAAAATTGGATGCCACTCCCATCAAAACATGAACCAAAAATCAATTTATAAAAATAACGTATAAAATATCCATAAATAAAGAAAGAATGGTAGAAACGTTCAAACTCTAAATTAAACCAAAAAAAATGTCTGATCTTCACAGACCACCCAATCCTAGTAAACCAGAAATATGAACTCAAACCTAAGTCCTTCAAACCGTACTCGAAAAAAATTCCATCTGGACGGGAGACAGTCCCGCCATCACACCCGCCACTGCAACTCCTGTGAGTTAGGATCAACAGTAGCACGCAATGTAACGACACCGAGCATTGAAGCTCGGCGAATCTCCGGGAATGTCCAACTTGTCTTTCACCCGCAACGAAATTAATTATGAACTTTATATCGCACCCTTAGAATTAAAGGATTAGGTCATAATCCACAAAAATTAGATTTTGGCTTTTAACCATATATTGGCTCAACATGACTATCTCCATCGACCCGTTATTAAAGAAGGACCTGTTGACTCGTGAAAGACAGACAGATGTATACGTCGGGCTTCTCGATGTATCTTAAATAAGTACAAAATTTCTTATGTTACAAATCTTTAATGAGCGTTCTTTAAGGTCTCCATAAATTTAAAGGTGCCATATGTTCTCCTGTACAGCTTTGGATTTGGCTATCTACGATCCAAATTCTTAAGCCATATTTTACTAAATCCTCAACAATTTTGATTGTACCCATCCCACACCATGTACGTGCGCCGTGGCTTCGCGAGCCGTCTCTCCTCACCACGGTTTATGGGCTCGATGCCCCGCCTATAAATAGCACATGGTTTATTACTGAGCGGGAAATAAACCAACTTCATACATTTTTGTTCAGCGTGGAAGGTGTAAACAATTCGGAACAAATGATTGTTGTAAACTAGATAGTTTATGTTACAGCAAGTAAATCTGATCAATCGAATAGCAATGTGTTGTAAAATACCGGAGTGATATTAAGTTTCGATAAAGATGTTATTGAATTGGTTGATTTTACTGGTAGTAGATCTCTCATATGTGAAAGGCCGCCTGGGTAGGTACCACTGCTAAGTCTATATCTCCCGCCAAACAGCATTGTAAATTGTTGTGTTCCAGGTCATTGTAGCCAGAGTAACTACAGGACATATTAAGACTTAACTTGTTACACCTCAGGATGGCGAGCGCAGTGGAATGCTAAGCATTACTACTGTCCATGAGCGGTCGTAGTATAGCTTACCATCAGGCGAAAGCATGCCCGTCTCGTCATTCACAGTTTCTAATTTATGTAGAGAATACTTATGCGCCAGTAAAAATTTGATTTTCTTAATTGTTACGGAGAACGATGAAATTACTATACTAAACGATGTAGTAACCGACTATAATATTTTAGAGCTGAATTAAATTACATCCAAACCTAAAGATCAAATTCAACCCATTTGTTGACCGCACCGCGGTACGGGTCAAACGAAACACGATACTTTAAGAATAAACCAATTTAAGGTTCAAGAATAAAACAAGTAAGTAGGGAATTAAAGAAAGATTACTGATGTCTACACGGAGTTCCTCATGTTACGCTCGACTTAGACGATACATTAACTTGAAGGGTTCATACTTAGACGGTAGAACGCTTTTTCATCACTATTGGCTACGCTGGAATAATTGTTTTTATTATCCTCGAACACCAGTGTCTGCATAAGCGCAGTGATCTCTGCATAGTGTATGTCTTTTATATGTAAAAAAAATACAGCTTTTTTGTGCATAGTACTGAATTTGGTAAAAAGAAAATCAGAATACAAATAATCAGTTGATATTCGACTGCACAACACAATGAAACGCACCGTTCCAAGAAAAAGTCGACCTTGACAATCGCCGTGCAATTTGTCCGGAACGAATCCCACTTTAATACATTTTTAATCTTTCCCCCGCAATCTGGTATCGCGAGAAAAACTCGCAACACATGTACACCCGCCGTAATCCCATTAAAATACCACAGGCCCACGCACCGGCGGGATACTCACGAGCGAAAATAAAGGTTATTGTCAAACGTGCAAAGTCCATTTTTGGACGTGCGCGCCTCCTTGGAACAGGTCTCCGGTCGCGAACCATAACAGATAGTAACAGGTAACATGTTGGAAGAGCTATTAGCCGCAAGTTGTTTTGATAGTACGAAAGGCCTTGGTTGACATCCTTAATGAAAGTAGCCGGCGACCAGTATTTTATGTGTTGCCAGAGTTGATAATATCAGACAATTTGCATAAATACATCGCGCGCGGAACGTTTAATGGCAATATTCTCGTACATACATGTTTTGTATCGAGTGTAATGGATATGGCCGACGCTTTCGGATAATTCCTCTGATGGTATGAGATTAGCCGTAGATGTTATCCGCCGGGGTTGGGTACTTTTAAACAACTTTGAGTAAATGAACTTTTACTTGGAATAGCCCGTCGTTCTACATCCATTAGTACCGTAAAGCTTTGTCTAAATTATCTTCAAACTTTCCTATAATTAAGGTTTAGTGTTTACTTAGCCTGGATATACAAAGTATTTATATAACCACATATTTAATTATCTATCTTAAATTTTAGTGATTCTGCTCCTTGGGAGCGCAGAGGTTCTCTATTATTTAATCGACTTCAAAAAAGGAGTAGGTTCTCAATTTGACTGTATGTTTTTTGTCGTTGTCGGCGGTTTAGATTATCATTTCTTAGTTTGAAAGCTGATGCTTGTGATTTGGTCCAAAAAAATATGGTGAAGATCTGATGAATATCTTCGGGCCTGGAGAGTAGTACTACTAAACTTAAGTAGGGTTCCAATAGTTTCTTTTTGTATTGAGTTCAGTATAAAAGCACATTATCGAATATACCGATTTTTTGCGCCATCTTTGTAGTGCAAGTACTAGATCGGCACTACTTTAAACTTGGACTCAATTGTTTATGATTTATGAAAGCAAAATAAAGATTTATATTTTCGAATTCGATTTCCTAACTTAACCGTTCATAAATCAATCAATACCGTAATTACACCAAAACGACTCAATAATGTCCTCTATTACGGCAAACAGTATTTATTACAAGGTACACAATTAACCCTATTTGTGCTCTTATTTGGTGTTACAGTACAATGCTAATGGGCCGGGTCGTTTGGGCCGCTAACCCTGCTATAGACGCGATTACAATGTGCACCGTTAAGATTTACTGTAACGGTTAACAGGCAAAACTAATGGCGAATTTTAGAACATTAACTGCGTAGCGAATGGAAATATTCTAAAACTGTATTAAATGTTATTTGTATTTATTTTGCGGGATGAGAATTGCTCATATTTTTTTATTATTATTTGTTTTGTTGTGTTCGAGTAATAATTAAACTATTATCAATGAAACCTATTGACATTGTTATATGTACGTTATAACTAAATCTATAGACGATGCAAAAATAAGTTATAGAATACAAAAACATGTTTTAAAAATTACAGTGATTTTATCTTTATAATATTATACTATTAGCATTATAAATTAATCCATCATAATCCACAGCAATTACAGGACCAAAGCTAACATCCAAGATCGACTTAATACTGCAGTTCAGTTTTAGTTCGGGTCTGGGTGTTGGTGAGACCGAAGTATCTCGTAGTTCCTGATACCCACGACACAAGACTCGATCTTAGTGTGGTATTAGGACTATGTATGTGACTGGTGGGTGTATATATTACTATTATTGTTAGGAGACTGTCCCGCCCTCACACCTACCGCTGTAACTCCTGTGTCGCAGGATCAACAGTAGCACGCAATGTAATGACACCGAGCATTGAAGCTCGGCGAGTCTCCGGGAATGTCTAACTTGTCTTTAACCCGCAACGAAATTATTGTTAAATTAATTTTGAAAATATATAGTCCACTATTATTGTAAGTTAAATGTAATCAAACCGAATAAACGTTGGGGTCGAACGGGGTGGTGTGGGGCGAAGCGTAAAAATCTGACCCCCGCCCCGACACCGCTCGATAACCAATCCGCGTAATGAATTTGAGCGTTGCCCAAAATTTCTGTCCACTTCGAAGGGTGTCTATGACAGATGTTTTACAAAAGGGCGGAGAGTTGAAAGAGTTCTTTTGTTGTGCGTTGAGTTTAACGAGACGCGTAATTAGTAAACTTCGGTAAGTTTAGTTTAATAACTTTGTTGTTTTTGGAACTATTAAAGAACCTTTAGCAATATAATTTAAAGCCTGGTGTTTTCCTTTAAGTTTGTGAATAATTAGAATTTAAGGAATATCGAAGTGATTAATAACTTTTATGACATATGTTTAATAAGATTAGAAAATAGTAAGCCCATTTTATGATAAAGGATTATATCTTCTTCCAAATTTGGCAAGTTTCCGTTTTACTCATGGCATATGTGAGGTCCGAGCTTATTGCATATTTTAAAATCTGGCAAGGAATCAGGGAACCAACAACGAAATTCTAAATTACAATTAATAATTTGATGTAAATATCTTTAAATACTTACATAATGTTATAACGACAAGTATTCACCTGTTAATTAATAACTAAAACCACAATAATTGTTTTTTCGCACTAAAGTATGTTAACCATGATAAATTTGATATTTATATCACATGTATTAATTCACAATAACACAAGTATTTTGTTATGGCACGATAAATGCAACGAATAAATAATTAACTTACATAAATACAAAAAATATATAAGCAAATTGTCAACTTCGTGTAACAACAATGCAAAACACAAAACAAATGCCAAAAATCGCGCAATTCCAAATTCAAATCGCGATTATCATAATCAAATAAGCGAAACTATAATCCGCCAATTAAAATTTCCGGATGCGCCGGCGAAATCGCGTCCTCGGCCGGACACGTGCGAGGTCCGTTGCCGAAACTGCCGGACGGACCGGTAGCCGAGCTTGCCGGTTCAATTTCCAAACGTTTCCGGACATTCCGGGATACGCGGTGTTGTAACCGAGGGCGGTGGAGCGCGCTTCCACGGCCGCTGGACTCGACCGCGTTCGGTTTCATTGCGAAATCATTTCACCAAGGTTTGCGTGGAATGTTCAACGCGAGAGCCTAGTTGAGTGCGGTTTGGGTGGCCAAATGGAGATCGGAAGTTCGATAGTAATAAAGCAGCCCTGTAGTTCTTTAAGCATGATGTAGGTTATTTTCGCTCTCACTGTAACAATACATGCCGCTCACGAGCATTTATCATTGCGACACGAAGATGTCACCAGTGACTCAAATGTGTCCTTACGGCTTGCCAGTAGAACTTATTACTAGACCAAGGAGACGAGCATGTAACTGCAAATGAAGCCAACGTAAAACCAGCAGGCCTAAATTAATCCCATAGAAATTTTAAAACATGTACAATGTGGTTAGTTAGGGTCTGGTGGTAAATGTGATACGAGCAAGCTTGTTACGTATGTGATGCCGATTAGCCTCTACCTATCTATCCTATCTATGGTACTGCACTACCTAATCGTTCTGATCCTAGAAGACTGCCCAGCATTTTCATACAGATTCCTACGGGGGAGGTGACACTATGAAACGATACGAGGTTCGAATGTTCGGATGTTGTACGTAAAACTTTAGCAATGTGTCTATTTATACTCCACAAAATGTCCGAATCCTATAACGTACGTCGTAATCTTCTATCAAATATACACTAGATACAGAAAATACGCTTAGAAAATGGCACCAAAAAAGAGTGCTTTAAGCACTCTTTCGTCTTCAGTCACGCACCGATCGTTGCTTCTAAAACGTCGCAGAACTTTACACAATATTATGTTAAAAGCTACTTTAAGCTCCAGGAATAAGGTGGAATTTGTGTAAATACATTTGGAATATGTGATCTTTTTGTTTACTTTTTTTGTGTCAATGCATCGGTGCCACTTTTTTAACAGAACATTTACAGGTAACTGTGTATCTAGTGTATATTTGAAGGAAGGTGGTAATCAAAGACTGAGTTCAGAGAAAACGATAAGTATCACAGAGAATAGTATTGATGTTTAGGAGTGGAAATCTTATATCCCACTTCGGGCGTCGAACATCCGAATATTCTAACTTCGTGTCGGATATAGTAACCAACTAGATTACATTACATAGTATAATCACTAAGCGCCGGTTCGCGTGATAAGTCGACGCTCGACGTGGAATTATTTTTATGTGAGACCGCTCTCGTAACGTACCCGAGTTGCGTACATGTATTAGGTACAATTTTATGTACTCTTGTGTACCTAGTATATTTTTCTGGATAAAAATATTTTTCAGCAGTCTTCCTACATTTGAGTATTGTATAAACTATGTTATTTGTAGAGAATTCTTAGCGAATATTTGTTACAATAAATAGGTAGGTACTCGGTACCTATTAAGTAAGTTAGATCTTCATAAATTATTATAGTTTACAAATTAGTTTTCAGAACATTCTATATAATAATCTGTAAAACTAGTTTTTAAATTTTAACTCCTGAATTACTTTTTTATAACATGTAATTTTATATTTTCTTGAAATATTTTATGCATATCCCAGAAATATTGCAATATTCGCTTCTCCGCTTAGCGTAACGAGAAGTTATCATAAATCTGGAGCACATAGTATCCTTTATAACAGAAGTTCGTTCACAAAGTAAATGAGAACCGAAAACACATTAAATATCATATTGTACTTAAAAAAAATTAGATACAGTATGATGTTTTGCAATTTAATAAGCACACAAAAATCTTCATCCTAAATAAAAATAGACCTAAACCACTCGACCTACATTAAACGGGCCGTGGCTAAGCCGTCGTTATTCAATCAAGCCGGCAAAGTTAACTGGATCAGCTGAAACAGTTTAAGAACCGGGAGGCGAGTCCCGAGCCCGGTAAACCGGGACAACATGGGACAGTTAATCCAGCAGCCAGCAACAAAGACTAAGCACAATGTACGGGGAAACTCAATTACTTTACCTTCTATTTATATAGATAACAAGCTTTGTTGTAATCAGCTGATAAATAATAAAATAAATAAATACATCCAACAGTCACATACATAGTCCTGACCTACACTAACATCGAGTCTTGTGTCGTGTGATTCACACAAACATTTGTTTCGATACGGCGATCGAACCCGCAGCCTCTCGTTTCACAACCGGCGAATAACCAACTGCGCTACAGAGGCTGTCATGTTTAACATAAGTTTTTTTGTAGCATACGAATCATCATATGTTCATTTATTGTTGAGTAATTTCTACAACTGACACATTTATAACAGCCTTGACGCATTTGGTTAGTCGCCGTCCGAGTCAAGCAGGTTTAATCCCTGTCCCATACTATTTAGTCCAGGTTCGAAGCTGGGACTGTCGCTGCATATTGCTTAGAAGACGACATACATAACATTAATGAGACTAAGGATTTATTCACCACTACGATAATATAAATTATATTTCTCATTAGATGTGAATTATTAGCTTCGCGCTTACCATATTAAATGCAAAATACAGCCAGAGAGACAAGCGAGGAAAATTATGGCACACCATTGCTATTTATTAACCGAACATAATATTAAATGAACAAGTTACTTGGCCTTGGGAAAGGCAATGAAATATCATATTATATGCTTTTGATATTGAATTTGTTACATTTAATTATTATAAAAATGCATACACCTATAGATATCACTACATAGTATAAAACAAAGTAGCTTTCTCTGTCCCTTTGTATGCTTAAATCTTTAAAACTACGCAACGGATTTTGATGCTGTTTTTTTAATAGATAGAGTGATTCAAGAGGAAGGTTTATATGTATAATACGTACATATTATTGTACAGCAATCTATTTGTACCCGGGCGAAGCTGGGCCGGGCCGTTAGTAAAGTATATACATATAACATGTAATGGGAATATTAACAACAACAAATTATGATAAATTACTTTTGGACTTTATTTTATCCTCCTTTTTAATAGTGGAATTATTTTAAAATAATTATTATAATGATGATGATCAAAGAATTAATTACACATATAGCCATCATTTAAAACAGTATAGTTTTATAATATACTTAAATATGTTTTTGTATTTCATTAATGAGATTGTAATGAATGGCTACGACATTCAATACATACATATTATGCAAAGTTATGATAATCTAAAAACAGTCGAAGCTATGAAGCTTAGCTCTCAATTTAAAGTATTTTTTACGCGTGATAATCAAACTCCTCGGTGCCTCGGTGGCATAGTTGCACTACGGTAGCTGAGGTCTCGGGTTCGAATCCCGGGTTGGGCAAAGTGAAATTGGATTTTTCTATACATTATCAGCCCAGAGTCAGGAATTTGTGCCCGATATGGCGATAGGCTCGCCACCTATCACATCGTGGGACGGAACATACAAGGCGAAATGTGGGTGCCCTGGCACCTCTGCCTACCCCTTCGGGGAAAGAGGCGGGAGTTTATGTATGTATGTATGTATGATAATCAAACCATAAGGATTGAAAACCATTCTCTTTCCAAAAAAGCAAATTTCAAAAAAAAGAACTGTATATTATATTTTATATTTAAATACAATCAAATGCTTACCCGTAATTACAATACTAAAAATCTTAATACACAACCCTAATTACAGTCAATCAGCACGCAAATTCGGGCAAGCCAGTCGCGGAATTTCCCGATCCTAAATCGCGGTGGAAACAACCTGTTCCACTGAACGCGGCGTATGACTCACAAGATTTTTTGCGCACTGTCGGCCCGCATTGTTCGTCTACCGAGGAGACACACAACAAATTAATTTGTGACAGACGGTAATTAGGTAGCGCGGTCTGTGTGAGCAGGGTTGACAGAACGGAAATGTCCGGTTTATATTCCTATACCTAAAATAGGACCACTACTTCACTGCCCTAATGTGAGTTGAGTTGATGATGATGATTTTTTCCCAATAATTTTAAGAACTTAAAATGTATAAAATCAGAAAAATATGTCAGTTTAATGAGCGGTTTTTCAAACATTGAAGGATGTTGAAAAGTTGGATACAAAAGTAAAGAGGTCACCACGTACTAAAGTTCGCTACAAATTCTTTTGTGGAGGGTTATCTTGAGCGGTGCACATCCTATCACACAAGTTGAACATAATAAAGTACTCACACTAGAGCTCCTTATATTGATAATTATTATTAAGTTGATATTACACCCAAATATTTGTGCAATCGCAGCCGCTCGCCTGTTCATTGCTTAATCATCTTGTGACATACAAAGGTCGTTTAAGGACAACCGATTGCTGTTATTTTTTGCGCTGAGATACAGTTTAATGTGAAAAATACTTTTAAAGAAATGTCGCGTCTTACAAACATAATCATTTTTCTTAATTTGGACAGCCTTTATGACACAGTTGGTTCGACGCCGTCTGTGAAACGAGGCTGCGGATTTGAACCCACACCGAGTAAATTTTTGTGTAATTTAAATAAACTTATTCTATATTTGTTTACATAAAATCTTGTAGTTTCTGATAATCACGACAAAATACTTATAGATTTTAATTTGGCGTCACGACTATTTGCGTGACTGTTGGGTGTATTTTGTTATAAATTATGTTGCGCAAAGGTTTGATTTTCAAAATCTCATTTTTTTGGTGTTATATTCCACTTAAATTTTTAGTTATATCGACTACAAGTTATCAGCCATTCTAAAGTGTGATAGCAGTTGCGAAGAATGAAAAATCACATATTATTAATTGCTACTTATGAAATGTTCTTTAGTAAAGTCGTCGACGTGCGTCCGACATTATGACAAACGACCTAATGAATTAATAACTTCTCGCCTTAACGTGATACTCCGCCATTAGGTTTTCATAGCCAAGTGCCGCCGTATAATAGGGGGAGCCTAATGGATTTCTGCAATTTGGACGGGGAGTAACGATTTGGAAGTTTTTATGTCAATTTGGTAATGCAGAGAGCCTAAGGAAAGGTTCGCTGAGCTGATGAGCTGAACTAAGAATTAGCTCAGTAGCTATAAGAGGATACATTCAGTATTTATTGTATTTAGTAGCCGTCTTTAAAGCAACTCGATTTGTCTGTATTTATATCAATATAATCCATCCTGTACAATTTGATGAAAGCCCATTTTGATCTCTCCAAATGTGTCGGGTTTAAGCATCAACCAACTACATTTTACTGACGGTAGGGCTCTTATATATCAGTCTCCCTTGGAAGGTACCACCGTAATGTTTATTTCTCCCGCCAAAAAGTAGTGTAAAACCACAGTTGTGTTACGTTTAAAAGGACATTGTATCCAGAGTAAATACGGGACGTATTGAGACTTAACATCTTATGTCTCAGGATGGCAGTGAAATGCCAAGCACAGGTACTGTTCATGAGCGGTCGTATTGCTTACCATCAGGCGAATACCATGCTCGACGCGCCATTTATAGCATTAAAAACATATGTCTGTGAGTTGACTAGTCTAATTAAATCAATGGGAAAACATTATACAATTTGTTATCTCGCGCAACAATGCGAAAAGCGTGCTAAAAATTAATTTAGAGTAACGAATTAATCGATCCGAATGTCGCATTAAAAATCTGTGTCAAACAGCGTGTTGTGTCCTTGCGTGAATCATTAGCGCAGTTTTAACGTACAGTCGGTGATAATAAAACCGCGACCGGTCTCTGCGACCCCACGACCGCGCGCCCGCTTGTGCGACGCTGCCTAATATTTACGTATTAGATATATTTAGATTGTGTTTGTGTATAAGAATTCTTTATTTAAAACACCATAAAGTTATTACAAAAATAAAGAGATTGAACAGAAAAAAGTGTTAACAAACAGCGGTCTTATCGCTAAAAGCGGTCTCTTCAGACAACTGTATTTTTATAATGGCACTTATTTAGGGATGTGTAAATATTTTCATATTTGGAATCTTATTTCCATTTTGTTGATAAATGCGAATAAAATCTTTGCGACAAAATACCAAATGAGAGACCAATGTCAATACCCCTACAAAATATTATTTTGTAACTGTCGTTTCAAAATAATTGAGTACACGTCGATATATGTACCATCTGAATTATTCAAATAGACATTTGAATTTAAAATCGTCTAGAGTGCTTCCGCTTCAGATTTTTTGGTTTCTAACCATTGTTCATTTGGCAACATAATCTTAGATCCCAGTCCAGCATCTTCCATTAAATATGTAGCTTCATTCTATAATCTACAGATAAAAAGTGTAAAAAACGCCAACAACACGCGATATCGCGAAAGCTCCACAAACCCATTACACAGCGCCGCGATCTCAGTAAGTCAACTCCACTTACAATACGATAATAAGCATCGTGGGCGTAATCGATGTAAAATACACACCGCTTTGCCGTTACCAGTTATTGCAAGTCACTGCTGATATTACTGACCGGGAGAAATCCAAACAGCACTTGTGCTACTGTTATAACGATACTATGTAGAGCCACCATTGATACAGGGAGTGGTCCTTATCGACTGCCGGGAAGAGACGACAAAATTTTAATACAATATTAAGGGTCTGTGTCAGCGACAAAAAATATTTTAGCGCCACGTCTATTCTTGCTTATTAAAGATTCCTAAATCTTTTGAAAAATGAAATATGAAATAATGTGCTTGATGTAAAGATAATTATCTGTGGATAGTTTCCATTTTACAGTTATTGAGTTGAACCAGACGAGACAATCTGACGTTTTTTATTTTTAAATTGAAGTGAATTGTGGCTAAGTTTGGAATTAGAGAAGAGTACAATGGCGTTTGCTCATATTTAGACGATGTTATTAGAATTCAGTGCAGAAATGCAATTGTCCAGTAGTATTAAACTAAGGAAATCAAAATGTTTTCATTTAATTCAACTTTTCATATATGTCAGATATAACAAAGGAAACTAGATACTGACTATATTCTTCTATAATAACATCTGAACAATTACCTTTAATAGAACGCCAAGTTACTCTTGTGGTAAAAAAAAAACACTTTTCTAATGCAATTTCGTGGTCAATGGCAGGGTTGTATTGAAAACGTTGTTTATCTAGCTTTGTGGTTTTTCAGTTCAATTAAATCTATAATAGATGTACATTGCACACGCAATATAAATCATGAGCAATTGACTACGTACAGGCAAGAATCGTAAATTATAGGATACTCATGGAACAAACATGACATAAATTGGTTGAGTATATTGATGTTAACTAGTGTTGGAATAAATAGCAATCGTAATCACAAGTAACAAGTGAAGTTGATAATAACATTTCACAAGTTATATAAATTAGTTAAATTTTGCGATTTGCGATTGTGATTCACAAAACCGATAAGGATAATATTTTTTAAACGATCTCGTATAATCTATGAAGTGAATGTAATTTACGAAACCATTAAAGAAGAAACTAAAAAGTTAATTTTGTGTAAGGAATTTTAGATGTAAAATATGGTTGGTTATAATACTTCTATAGGGGACAATTATTATAGCAATATCAGTATTATAGAGATGATAAGGCTTTAAAATCAAATGGTGGTGACCTTAATTTGAAATTGCTATAATTCCCATTAGTAATGTTAACTATAATTATGCAATATAAATTATTTACCAGTGCGTGAGATTAAAAAATATTACTTATGTTATTTGAAGAGAGAACCCAAGACAAATTCTTAATATTAAGTACTTAATGTAGAAACTGCTTCGGTAATTCAGTTGAACTGCGGTATGATTGCAAAGCTGGAGCTCTCGACTTCGAATGCCGGGTCAGGCAAAGCGGTATTCGATTTTTCTACTGATTATAAGTCCCGAGTTAGAAATTTGAGTCCGGTATGTCATAGGCCCCATATCCCCACATACGTGTTTTCGGATATTATTAATTATCTCCCCGTATTCCCCAAATCATCAAGTATCATATACTATAGCAGTCATAATGTATAGACCTGTAGCTTACAATTTACATATATAAAAAATCGCCGAACACACATGTAGCCTAGGGATCTAGTATGATAAGCATTAAGTTCACCTATACATAACTTGTATGAAATATAAATAAATCAATAAATAAGCTACATACATTAGCAGACAATTTCAGCTTTTCCATAACTCTTACTACATACCACATACCAAATAGCATAAGACTCAACATAGCCCTGAGTATGCGAATGTTGATCACGGAAAAGCAGTTAAATGGTAGGACAAGAGCAATTAACCAAGTCCCGAGCTCACAAGTTAATCTTGATGTTGAAATCCGCGGGGCTCATCTAGTGCACGATCTTCGCTTAATGACTGGTAGCTTGGAGGTAGGAACGTTAGCTTGGAAATGAATGGTACTAACTTTGAATCTTGAGATGTCGATATTGCATTTCAAATCGGGTGGTATGTAGGTTATAGACAGCGATAAATCGCTAATATTTTATTAATCGTATAAGTACTTGTAAGAAATATTTGTTTCGGGTCTGGGTGTCTGTGAGACCGAAAAGTCTCTCGTAGTTCCTGATATCCACGACACAAGACTCGATCTTAGTGTGCGGTCAGGACTATGTATGTGACTGTTGGGTGTTATTATTTATTAAAGATAATATAGCCATATAAGTTATCAAACAAGAGTGTATAGTTTTACAGGACGTTAAATCAACTTGCAAGCTTATCCTATTGTTTCAAGTAAATAAAATGAATATTAGCACTCTTAAAAGAGATACTGTAACTAAAAATTACTTTCCATTCGATTCCATGGTATTGTTTTATTCTGCCGCAAGAATATCAAGAAAATTCAGAACAGAACACAAACAACTTCATTCAGTACAGTAATAAACTTATAAGTTGTGATATAATTGTCCCTTTAAATAAATGAAAGGCCTGACTCATAAAGAATACAGCCAAATGAAAGGTATTTCCGGAATGTCCCAACAGCGAAGTAAACATTGGTTTCGTTTCGACAGCAACTATTCATTCCAAACGGGTTTTACTACATTATAATGTATAAGAATGGGCCCTGCGTTTATTGAATATCCTATTAAGTTTTTTATTGTGTTTCCTATACAGATAACAGACACAGTTATTTTATTTTTGTTTTACTAACCCTTTGGTGACTGTCCCGCCCACACACCCACCACTGTAACTCCTGTAAGCCAGAATAAACAGTGGCACGCAATGTAATGATACAGAGTATTGAAGCTCGGCGAGTCTCCGGGAATGTCTAACTTGTCTTTAACCCGCAACGAAATTAATCAGAAAGTTAAATTAATAGGAGAAGTTTTATTGTCAACTTCCCTCCGTGACAAAGAGGGTGACAAAACAATTAACTAAAGAGGTAAATAACATTGCAAAGACTTTTAAAGCCGGAGAAGCCAGCTGTAAAGCACCACGGATCAAATCATTATTGCATTATAAATATTCGATTTCAGTAATAGATATAGCAACAACGCTGGAAAGCACGGAAATTTGACTTACGCTTAGTAATACATTCATTATTAATCTGCTTAATGATTTGTCTGTTACAAACACAGTTACAATCTTTGAAATGGTAATATGTCTGGTTAGAAAGTCATGAATCCAAAATACGTACCTAACATTCCTTTACTTCAAAACCCTCACCGCAAACCAACCAATAAAACCCCCACCGAATCCTTTTAATAACCTACTTGATTCTCGAATTAATCCGTAACATACAATTGGAACAATTTATCTACCTATACTTATACTGTGTATAGTATGGCCGGCACACTGCAACCAGACAAGTGACAGGCCCAACGACCTTGCCGGAGTCGGCTGCACGCGAATCGCTACCTTAAACTATTTACACATTCCATTAATACTTATGCCGGCATTGGTTCGGTAACATTGCATGTAGACCGTGAGATATTGGCTTCGATTGTCCAGATTTGTTGGTGGTAGTATAATCGCTATTGTATGCATAGGGACCACAGTCGGCTTATACAATGACTAGCTTTTTCCCGCGACTTCGTCTGCGTGTTTATGTTATCATAACGGACGTAAAAGCAATACATTATATGTCATCCCTTCACCCCCTTAGTGCTATTTTTCTAATAGAGTTCACGCCATTATTTTTCGTTTTAAATAAGTCGTGAAATACGAATCCCATCAAAAACATCCTGTAAAAAAATTCCAAGTCTCGCAGCTCAGTTTTTCTACCGCAAAAAGTTGTGAGATCCATGTAATACCAAGTTGATTAATTTATTTAGTCCTTGATTAAGGGACGTTCTGTATAAAGTTATTACGTAAGTTATTATCATATCAATATTAAAAATTCTTTACGTTGTAAATAAATAGATCGACTTGGCCATCGCATGAAAACATAATGTATCGTACAATTTATGCATAATGCTACTGGCCAAGTCGATCTATTTATTTAAAACGTAAATAATTTTTAATATTGATGTGATAATAACTTACGTAATAACTTTATACAGAACGTCCCTTAATCAAGGACTAAATAAATTAATCAACTTGGTATTACATGGATCTCACAACTTTTTGCGGTAGAAAAACTGAGCTGCGAGACTTGGAATTTTTTTACAGGATGTTTTTGATGGGATCTCACGTCTTTTTGTAGAGTCCTACTTTATTCCTTTTCGGTACTTTTTATTTCTAGAATATATATAATGAGTTTTCTTAAAGCCTCTGTCTTATGGTTTTTTCTTTTTTTTGTAGGTATCAATTTATCACAAATATAGCGGATTTGATTATTAGTGTTCTATCTTTCATGGTGATTGTTTTCGAGCTATTTAGTCTATTTATTTGCAAGGCTATCTTTGTCATGTTTTTCTAGAGGAATGTTGTACAGTTTAATGGGCTGAATACACCCTTTCCCTCTTTATACCCCCCTCCTGTTATGCCTCATATATAATATATATAGATACCAATCTACAACTATTATTCCATTATATACGAGTACAACGAATCATTGACTGCAAATGTATCTTTGTAATCCTATACATTTATATGAGATTACAAAGTTATTCACGCAGTTGGTGTATCTAGAAAACTAGACAGAAATTATGAAATGTTTGAATTTTTCCTTACTTTAGACACTAAAAACTAATTATATTCTAAATTTGAAGGTTCTATGTCTGCTAGAAGTGCCTTAGACTTTTGATGATCGGTCAGTCAGTCAGTGAGTGACAAAATTGCGAAAGTTTGACAAGTTATAATTCTGAAACTACTGGTTCAAATTAAATGAAATTTTAAATATACCGTTTTTACACAATGCCTAATAAGTAACTGAAAATTCAGACTTCTTGCTTTAACCACTACGAAGTTATGGGGGGTTGAAAATGGTCTGAATTGCTTCGAGAAAAGGATAGTACGGCTGTGCCGCTTTTTAGCTCGACTTGGAGGGGGCACTGCCGTGCCCCCAGATTTTGATATCAATAACTTCAGTGTTTCGATTTTGCATACAACACTTCAACCCCTATTTTAACTCATTTGGGGTTAATTATATAGGAAAAAAAATATGCAGTGACTCTTGTTCCTAGATGAGTAACCTAAGTTTAATATTTGCAATTTCAACGGTTATAATTTTCCATACAACAGTTTTTAACCCTTTTCACTCCCTTAGGGGTTGAATTTCCAAAAATATCTTTCTTAGTGCTACTCTACATAATAATAAGAACCCTTGTGCAAAATTTCACCTTTTTAACTCCAGTAGTTCCGGCTGTGCGTTGATCCGATAGTTCGGTTCTACAAAAATTCAACCCTTATTTATACCCATTTAGGGTTAATTTTAGAAAAATTAAGTATGCAGTTATATTTTTTTTTTGATTGACTAACTAAATTGCAAAGTTTGAGAATTGTAGCTTTAACGGTTTCGATTTTCCATACAACCGTTTTTTACCCTTTTCACTCCCCTAGGGGTTGAAATTCCAAAAAATCTGTCTTAATGCTACTCTACATCATAATAAGAACCCTTGTGCAAAATTTCATCTTTTTAACTCCAGTAGTTCCGGCTGTGCGTTGATCCGATAGTTCAGTTCTACAAAAAATCAACCCTTATTTATACCCATTTAGGGTTAAGTTTAGAAAAATTTAGTATGCAGTTATATTTGTTATTGATTGACTAACTAAATTGCAAAGTTTGAGAATTCTAGCTTTATCGGTTTAGATTTTCCATACAACCGTTTTTTACCCTTTTCACCCCCTTAGGGGTTGAATATCCAAAAATCCTTCCTTAGTGCTACCCTACGTTATAATAGGAACTCCCGTGTAAAAATTTCACATTTGTAGATCCAGTAGTTTCGGCTGTGCGTTGATTAGATAGTCATAAAATCACCCTGCTCTCGCAACACTTCAACCCTTATTTTAACCCCTTTAGGGTTAATTTTAGAAAAACAAAGTATGCAGTTATATTTGTCTTTGATTAGCTAACGAAACTGCAAAGTTTGACAATTGCAACTCAAACGGTTTCGATTTCCCATACAACAGTTTTTAACCATTTTCACCCCCTTAGGGGTTGAATTTCCAAATATCCCTTCTTAGTGCTACCCTACGTCACAATAGGAACCTCTGTGCAAAATTTCACCTTCGTAGCTCCAGTAGTTTCGGCTGTGCGTTGATACGTCAGTCAGTCAGTTAGTCAGTCAGTCAGTCAGTCAGTCAGTCAGTCAGGTTCCTCTTTTATATATATAGATGTGTATGCGTTTCAGGTTCGATACGACAGCTCATAGGCAATAGCAAAACCAAACACCATGAATTAAAAAGCAATGATTGGCATTCTACTACGTTCGCTATTATAAGACATAAGATATTGTCTTTTTTTTTATTGCAGTGAATGGCGAGACGAGCATGCCGTTCGCCTGATGGTAAGCGATGCGACCGCTCATGAACAGTAAGAAAACCAAACAACACCTTGAGTTACAAAGCATTGCTTGGCATTCCACTGCGCTCACCATTCTGAGACATAAGATTTCTCAATATGTCCAGTAGTTACTCTGGCTACAATGTCCTTCAATCCGAAACGCAACAGTGAATTTAAACTGCTGTTTTACGGGAGAAATAGACATTGCGGTGGTACCCACCCAGGCAGCCTCTCACATATGAGGGACCTACCACCAGTCTCAATAATATATTCATTAATTACTCTGGCTCCGATGTCCTAACATAAACACTAAAATGCATTTACATTGCTGCTTGGCGCGAAAAATAGACATTACGGTACGGTATAATCTCAGGAATTACTGCACCTCTTTGAACAATCCTTTCAACATTAGAAATGTAAATATTACAAATGATTATAAATAATGTAATACTGTTTTGGGGCGAGAGTTACCTTCCTCTGATGTAGGCATGACACAAAGTTATTAATACTTAAATCCTAACAGATTAACAGCGCCAGTGGTCCCACAGGAACTTGTGTTCGCTTAAATCGGCAGGATTATGTGGCGACGCACCCCTGGCAAGGGTTGCGGTCCAAGGGTGGGTAATTTACCGTAACAAGGAACTGTAGGCTTAATTAACATTTAAACTACATTGGAGAAATTCGCGTCGCATAATTTATTAGTTCATTAGTAATTTAGTGGATTCATGTTAATATAGGTAGGTACCAAATCATCTGAGACGATACTCCGTTGTAACCTTTATTATTCGTGTTGATTTTATAAATGATAAAGATTTCAATTCAGAGAATGAACAACAAAATCAGAGTATATCTTGGTACACTAGGCTATCTAACATGCATTAGGTTATCTCCGAATAAAGCATCGGAAATGTTAAAATGCGTCTTAAATAAATTTTATTTAATACAATAAATGTGATAGAGTCAAGCTGTTGACAGTCATGACCCAGCATGAATGGTAGGCTCGTTTAGGAAGGTAAAACTGTCTCACAGAAGATCGAAGTAAAGCCCTTTTTCTGTTCCCATCGTTTTGCCTTCCCGCTTTCCTCTCAATTTAATGAGCCGACATTTCTATGATCCAAGCGTTATGGATATTTATGGGCGGCAGTGATCACTTAACATCAGATGGCCCGTTTGCTCGATTGTTGGACCTATTCAATAAAAATAAAAAAACAAATAACTATAAAGCCAAGCAGTGATTCTATAAAAACAGGCGTTTTTAATCCTTGCAAACTGTTTCCTCCTCCTCCTGTAACCTCCACGCAAAATGATTTGCAGATGTTATCTACATTAAAATTGATCCCGATTTATGTACCATGCGTTATTCATGCTCACAACAAATTCAGCCTGTGGTCGCAAATATAATGTACAATCAGAAATACTAGAACTCGTATTGGAGTCGAGAGCGTTTAATTAAATTGCTCTTGTGACAGAAACCTTGTTGTGCGCAAGTATTATAGCAAATGTACGGGGAATTGGTCTTTTGAAAATTATGTTCAATGTACCCAATTATTATCGGAAATATATAATGCTTACACTGATTTGGATGCTATTTTATTTACAGTTATAGTAATAAGTTATGCAATTTGAAACTTATTTCGGGTTAGGGTATTCATAACACCAAAAAGTATCTCGTAGTTCCTGAAGTCCATGACACAAGACTCGGTCTTAGTGTGGGGTCAGGACTATGTATGTAACTACTAGGTGTATCTAATTATTTATTTCGAGTACTGCATAGCAGTTCTGTTCTTGTTACTCTGGAAACATTAGGTGTTAAATTTCATAACCACTGCCTACAATATCTTGGAGTGTTTTTTCGCTTCTCTATTTCATAATAATCTCCTCCGATAACCCTTCATATTAAGGATTTCAAAGACTACAGCTTTCAAAACTCCAATATCAGCCAATCATATCATACAAAAACTACACAGCAATAAATAATCCAAACCAAATGATTCATAAGTCGGATTAGCAATATGTAGTAGTGATGTAACGAATGTTAGTTTTCTCACATTCGCGAATGCGAATGCGAATGCGGATATTCATGCCTAACATTCGCGAATACGAATGCGAATGCGAATGATGATTGTTGATTTTCAAATTTGGCGCGCAACATTTCGGGCCAGCCATGTTTAAAACGAACATAGTCGAGCATGTATTACTGTGTTTGTCAGATTAAAGTGGTTTATAGACATGAGTAAAGCCCATGTAAGTGAAGTTTGGACTTATTTCACAATTTGTGACAAATGGTAAATGTAAGTTGTGTGACAAAAAATACTCTCGGGAAGGATCACTAGTGCTATGCGCAATAACTTACAAGCTAATAATACTGGTGGTAGGTCTCTCATATGTGAGAGGCTGCCTGGGGGATACCACCGCAATGTCTATTTCTCCCGTCAAAGAGCAGTTTAAATGCACTGTTGTGTTTCGGATTGAAGGATATTGTAGCCAGAGTAACTACTCGACATATTGAGACTTAACATCTTATGTCTCAAGATGGCGAGCGCAGTGGAATGCCAAGCATAGCTTTGTAATTCAAGGTGTTGTTTGGTTTTCCTACTGTTCATGAGTGGTCGCATCGCTTACCATCAGGTGAACGGCATGCTCATCTCGCCATTCACAGCAATAAAAAAAAACTAAACATATTACTGACTACAAGGAATTAAAAAAAAGAGAAAATGAAAAGCAAGACGCTGCTAAGATTAATTCTTTGCCGTCTTCTTCACGACAGTGTACCAAAACTGACCTAAAACAGATATCTTTAAATGACTGCATCGAAAAAATTAAAAAATGGGATAGAAACAACGCCAAGTCTTTGTTGTTGGAGAATTTAATAGGGGAAATGATCGCACTGGAAGATTTACCGTTTAGTTTTGTTGAATGCGTCGGATTTGTAAGATTGATCAAGCAACTATGTCCCTCATATAATTTGAAAAGTCGGCAATATTTTACTTCCTTTATTTGCAAAAATTTATACAGCAAAGTACAGTCAGAAGACTTACGAGACGATATTAAAAATATTATAAATAATTAAAAAATACGCTAATTATAATAGTCGTATTATTTTTCCAAAACCATCAAATTTGTATAAATTTCCTTTTTATTTGTCTAAAACATTCGCCTAACATTCGCTTCGTTTCTTGCGAATACGAATGCGAATGCGAATGCCAAAAAATATGCGAATATTCGCGATTCGCGAATGCGAATGCGAACATTCGTTACATCACTAATATGTAGTACCGTTAGACACGAGGGCGCACTGTAGGACCTGTCAGTTACATACTTGTTTTAATTGCTAATCATATTCATATATGCGGAGAGGCGTTGTTCGAGAACTGTGCCATTTTTTGCCAGAGTGTATTCAATGTGTATGATACAAGGGAGTCTGGTTTATATAAGTAATACCTACTTTTGCTGGCGAAATATTTATTTTTATTTTGTTCTTTTCTACTTGTTTTTATATTATGTACCTTGATTGTTCTATGCCACTTCGTGATATATTACCAGTAATTATATTCTTATTCATATGAATTACTCTGTCAAGTCTGGTGGAAAAATTAGGATTACCTAACTAAATATATGAAAAAATCGCAGCTTTCAATCTTGACGATCATAATAATCACGGATAGATTTCGATATCCATATCTATGACCAGGATCTTCTGGACAGTTGTGTTCTGCAGCGGAATTCAACTAAAACTTGCTCAGGAAAATCAATTGGTTTGTTTTTATAAAGCATTGTGTAAAAACTGTCATTCCAAATAGTTCTCTAAAATAATTTCAAACCTATGTATGAAGTGAGAAAGGAAAAAGGCTACTCACCAAGAAGGTAATGTTAGACAGGTGGTCGTAATACATATGATTAACTACTAAAAAGATAATATAATAATATGTTACACCGGTTCTATTAGTTCTATAGGCACGACAGAAGATGCGACTTCTTATGAAGAATATTTCAAATTTGCCAAAATTCCATTTCAGTTATGAAATCCATCGGTATTCGCTGTTAACATTAACACCCCACACAGTCACAAGGCTGTACGTTTCGTGATGTTTGCTTTATTACGATAGTGGCACACATTATTAAAATATTCACGGCGCGGTCCAGCTCGCGACACTAATTCGTATACGATAACACTGATTATCAGGTGCTAATTCATTCAAACTAGATTTTGCAAGTGTTTGATTATCATGATTTTGCGGTTCCAATCTAAATTACTTAGTGGCGGTATAAAAAGTAACAAGATAACGCTGGTGTAATTCCTTGACGTAGTTTTTCGGCCTTATTCATAGACAGTCTCAAAACCTATTTTAGCTACTCTAATTATTTTCTATATAAACCCTATTTATAACAACATTTTGTTAACAGAGCACCTGCATCTGTTTTGGACCGACTTCCCATAACAGCTATTTAATTGCCAACACGATCAATAATCGAATTCCATTTCATTTCCTTGCGGTTGATAAAAATATCTCGACATCCAATTCCGCGGTATCTAGAACCACAAAAAAATTGCGCCACAGAGGTGTTTATGTAACAGACACATTAAAATTTTATAACAGTTAATTAAATTATCTATTCAAACGACAAACGCAAGGCCACTAAAGGACATTGAATATAAACAGACCATGATTGATATTAAAAATCCATTATGTATGGACAACAAAAAACCTCGAAATAGCGGCGATATGTCGAGAATTTTAAGCAGTCCGAGCGATGCGTTTGCATTACAGATGAACAAATTAATGGAAATATTATTACGGAATGTTGGTATATTGACGATTTCTTAATTGATTTAGTTATTACGACTAATTTTATTTAACTAACGGTTCCGGTTATAGGCACATAACTAACGCGTCGACATACCGTTATACCGTTTTCTATGTTTCTAGAAGATTATGATTTATATTATAATAAGGATCATAAATATAATGGTTTCGAGTTCACTACCTCACTACTTAACAAAAAGAATAGCAATTATTGCGCTCTCTTTATTTATTGATCTTAGAAATAGAACATCGAAAGGTACGGAGGCCCCTTATGGTCAAGATAACTTTACGGTCTCTACATCTATTAGCAACATCTGTGGGTTGTGAACCGTAATGCCTGAAGTCGATTTCTAGGGGGTTATTCTAAAAAAACGATACAAACTTCGAAGATTGGGACACTGTGCGTAAAACTCTACTAATGTGCCTAGATACTCCACAAAATGTTGGATTCCTCTATCGTACGTCGCAACCATAGACTAAGTTCGGAGAAAATGATAAGTATAATAGAGAATAGTATTGATTTTTAGAAGTGGAAATCTTATTCCGGATATCGAACATCAGAACATTCGAAGTTCGTATCGTTTTTATAGAGTAACCCCCCTAAGGCGGGCAATCCATTATATTCGATTGAGTTAATATTGTCACCCTTGCCATATTTTGAGAAGGGAGCACAGCGAACTTTAACTGGCATATGGTACGGTATGGAACGCGTAAGTTTATGTATGTATTGTTAAAATTCTTGAATACCTTAAAGAACTAAAGCAAACAAAACACTTAAGTAAGAAACAACACGGCGCTCTTAGCGTTTGTAAATTTATTTATTCGCCTATAAATAATAATGAGCACTCCGACTCGCGAACTGGGTTACTGAGGAAGAGATATAAAAAAAAAAACTTTTGGGTTGTAAAATTAATATGGTAAACATGGCGGACGGCCAAGTAACGATGTGTAGAGGAAATTCGCTTTCTCAATGTAATTGTTATTACTCTGTTTCAACCCAAACACCCTTCGAGTGATTTTAATGATGAAGGAATTTAGGAGCAATTTGCCGGAAGTTGTTGGATTCAGGTCGCTAAAAATAGGTCACTATGGAATATTATGTTAGAAATCTTACTTTATTTCTTGTTTTGATCATTTTAAGCAGTTTTTCTGTAACGCCTAGTATGTGTCATCTCTGCCTGACTAAACTTTAATCTGGCAAATGTTTTCTTTTTTTGTTTAAGTTAAAAATACTAAGAAAACAGAGAAATAATTACTTATTTCAATACATAATATCGGTCTTGCATTAGAAACTAAAGTATTGTAATAATAACTAGAATTTACGCGCGGAGACAATAATTCCGAGAGGTATTTTCACTCATAGCCGAGGCTTTTATAAAACGACAATATTACGATAAAACTCAGGTCTTTACTTATCATATCGACTGTGATTCGAGTTATAAACCCGAGCAGGATTAGACAGAAGGTGAACGATAATCTATTAAAAAAGAATGAGGTCGGCAAATTATGATAAAATAAATGATCCGGCAATTGTCTTAACTAACAGAATTTCTGTCTGATATCAACCAGTTTGATGGTTCGGGCAAATTATGTCTCACAAATCACAGATATCGCACATAGTGGAATGGCACATGCTTGGTATTTACGATTCCCAGCTCATTTACACTTCTATTTGATGAATGATTCAACTATCCTGAACTAACAACATTAACATCAAAGTAATCAGATATCTCATCCATTACTTGAAACCCCATTATTTCTCAGCATATACACTTAAGGCCATATTCATAGAGGGTTTCAAAACCTATATTAGTTAGCGAATGCTTTGTCCTTTTTCATAGCCTTTTGAATTCATTTAGAGCGAAAACTGATTATGAATAATATCTTTACTGATTAACCGTCAACACACAAGAAATATAAAATAGGTAAATAAGTACTTCTCGTCAGAAAACACGAAACACCTTACAAGTTTATGTTTTGTAAGTATTATCAGAAAAATGTGTATACTTAGGAATCTATGACAAACGTTGTTAAATAGTGAATAATGTGAGTCTTCAAATCCTAATGTTGTTCTAAATTCAAATTAAATTTGTAAACATTTTAATTTTTTAAAGCGTTTCGATTTTTCTGATGAGAAGTATATTAACCAAAAAAATCATAACATAAAATTTATAAATAAGGAAGCGACCACGTGTAAACACGGCAAGACGTCCCACGACCTTGCGAGACGAACGCGAGTGATGTCAGTATGAGCGCACACTTGTTACAAGCACCGACATTACCTGCGCATAATATTTTAATTAACGCGTAATTATATGACACTTGTACTTGAGGAAACGTGTGTTTAAAGCGTAGAATAAAATGTAAGTTAAATAAATACATCCAACAGTCACATACAGAGTCCTGAACCTACACTGATCGAGTCTTGTGTCGTGGGCATTAGAAACTACGAGACTTTTCGGAGATCACACAAATATTTGTTTCGGAGCGGGGATCGAACCGCGACCCACGTTTCACAGCCGGCGTCCAGCCAACTGCGCCACGGAGGCTGTGTACGGCAACGACAGTGGTCTTCGTAATATTATTTATCTATTAAAAAGTCAGATCTTGACGAGTTTTAAGTATTTGCGGACATATGACCTATGAAAATATATGCTTGTTGCAAAAATATTTACCTTACGAATTATCTCTTTTACGTCAAACTGACGCGACGCTCCATAAAATACACAACCGAAATGAAACTGCGTCTTACGTATCACATTATACCGGCGTTAATATCGCAATTGCAATCAGCCACATTCCGCTGTCACAACATAACCGTTGTACACTACAATTGGATAACACAATTCCGTTTATAAAACTAATCGCGTAGAAACTACACGTCTGTTTTATAAGTACGTGGAAATGGCGACTTTCTTTACGCTGACACTGATGATTGTTGACGATTACAAAATGTGAATATGTATTTGTAACACACATACATTAAAAAAAGACAGTCTTTGCAAAATGTAAGAAATATGTTGTATGTCATCTTTGAAATAAAATACACAAAAAAACTTTAGCATTGAAATTAAATGTTATACAAGTTTATCTAGCTGTATGCGGTATGCCTAATCTTATGGTTCAATGGGGATAAAATATTAAAGTGAAATACATGACCTTCAAGTCTGTTTCCAAAAGGTAGGCAGAAACAAGATATTGAATAACTACAGAAGAATGTTGAATTCAACTGAATCCTTGATAATATCTGTTTTGTTTTTTCAACTACAGTCACAGTAATCTACTCCATACTGGCAATCCTAATGTGAATTATCTGTAGATAAACTTAATAAACACTGACTATTCCACAATCCGATTCAGTTTGTATTTCTAGAATATCGTTTCCAAAAATATGTTAACAGCAGGTTTGGTTTTTTGTTGGTATTGTCTATCCAAAGTACCTATGTCTGTAAAAAGATAGCCTTTAATAAAAAGAAAGGCAATTTTAGTATCAAAAATGACTTATTCATAACATTTTTTTATTTATGTCTTTGTATACAATATGGTATTCTGCACTATTTATAGAAAATCTTGAACTGTTTATACTGTACAGTGAGATAATCTGTAATGAATGCTAGCTTTAGTTAGCCATAATTGGACCACTGAGGGTTAATGAACTGTTAATTGTCAAGACAATGCCAGTAATTCAGTTTAAATGGCTAACAAATGTGAAAGACATAACATTCATCCCACAAATAAAAGTATTAATTCTCTTTGCCCATAACCCATTTTTTTAAGTAGTTACTTGACTGTAAATCCTTGAAATTGAAACACAATAGTGCATCTATACACTGCTGTTTGATAGGAGAAACAGACATTCTGTTGGTGACTGTAGTAGTTTAAGTAATATTGTTTTTATTAAAATTAGCGGGTAGCTTTATTGGGTACGTATTGGAATGTACAGATGTCAAAGGAGGAATAAAACAGTTCTCAACAGACTACCTGTGTGTTTACTTCATGGTGACAGCGGTGTTGTTTAAAACAAGTATAAAATTGTTTAATAGATAAAGTTCGTCGTGAAATAATTCGCTGGAATTTAACATAAGTGATATAAGTGAATTATTATGGAGCACGCAAGACCCCCAGTCGAATTGGCATTGGAAGGTGGTCCAGCCAAAAGGGCGGATGCGTGGCGTAAATGGCTCAAACAATTTAAGGTATTTTTGAAGGCGTCAGGTGTTGACAAAGAAGACAAAGGCGTACAATCCAGTTTATTGATTAATCTTGTCGGGTCCGAAGGATATGACATATTTTCTACGTTTAAATTCACAAAGTCCGAGGAACAAGACGACGTGGATATAGTCATAAAAAAATTTGAAGAATACTTTGGTACCCGCCATAATATAACTATGGCACGTTTTCGTTTCTTTTCTCGCAATCAAGAAAATGGAGAACCTATTGACACATATGTAACGGCCTTGAGGCTGCTTAGTCAACAATGTGAATTTGAACATCTGGAAGATAGTTTAATTCGTGATCGAATAGTCTGTGGAATAATTGATAGTGCATTGCGGGACCGACTGTTGAGGACGGATGAGTTGACACTTGATAAAGCAGTTCGAATGTGTCAAACGTATGAAATTTCTATCGAACAGAACCGTCATATTGAGGGGTCAAAGGTCGGCGAGTGCTCAAAAGGCGGTGTCATCGATGTTGTTTACGGTTCGCGGACATTACATCGCGAAGATGACGCGGGCGGCGTGAGCGGCATCGGCGGTGGGCGTGCGCGTAATGAGCGCGCGGGCAACTGGCGTGCGGGCAACTGGCGTGCGGGCTCAGCGCGTGGCCGCACGGCCGGCGACGCGTCGGCTGGCGTGCGCAGTCGGCCCAACTCGGAAGTGAATTTCCGGAACGCAGTGTTACAGTGTTGTGGTGCGTGCGGTATAGCCCATCGTGACCATTTTCAATGCCCTGCTAAGAATGTTAAGTGTTTCTTATGTTATAATCGAGGGCATTTTCGGAAAATGTGTCCTATGCGGTTTAATAAGCGAGTGTACGAGCTAAAGGAAGATAATGAGGGCAGTGATCAATCATTCCAAATTGATTCTTTGGACGGGTGTTGTAATCATAGAGACAGTAAGTGGTTTGAAAAATTAACGTTATGCAGAAATGGTATGGATGTTTACTTTAAGCTGGATACTGGTTCAGATTTAAATGTCATATCACTAAAGCTATTTAAAAGATTAGGTTTTAGTATAGACGACATTAAACAGTGTCACGTAAAGGCACAATCTTTTTGTGGTAATTATATTCCTATAATCGGTTCGTGTGACATGGCGTGGCGTTACAAACAGAATGAACATGTTATACATTTTATTATATCTAGGGATGATTGTCAAAGTGTTCTTGGTAAATATACAAGCGATGAATTGGGATTAGTAAAAAGAATATTTTCTATTAATATTAATATATACGCTGATTTGTTTAAAGGGGTTGGCAAACTTCCAGGAAAATATAAAATTGTATTAGAAAATAATGCAAGTCCTACAATTTGTCCAGTGAGAAAAATACCAATGGGTATAAGAGATAAATTAAAAGTGGAATTGAAGCGTATGGAAAACATAGGTATAATAAGAAAAGTGTCACATCCGACGCCATGGGTGAATGCTATAGTGTTACCAGCTAAAAAAGACGGCAGTTTTCGTGTGTGTTTAGATCCGCGACCGTTAAATCGTGTTGTGCGGCGTGCTCACTACCCTCTGCCCACTTTAACTGAGATTGCTACTAAATTACATGGCGCTAAATATTTTAGTAAATTAGATGCCCGATCTGGTTTTTGGATGATCCAATTAGATGACGAGAGTGCCGATTTATGTACTTTTGGTACACCCTTTGGTAGGTATCAGTTCTTACGTCTCCCGTACGGTATTAATTGTGCAAGCGAGGTTTTCCATGCCAAGATAAGACAGTTTTTAGAAGATATAGAGGGTGTAGACTCATTTATTGATGACATAATAGTGTGGGGAAGGACAAAGCAAGAACATGATGATCGATTAAAAATATTGCTTGAAAGGGCTTATGAGATAGGAATAAAATTTAATCGTGATAAATGTGTATTTTGTGTCGAGCAGATTTCTTATTTGGGACATATATTTCACGCTGGAGGTATGGAGATAGATCAAAATAAATTAAAGGCTATAAAAGATATGCCTTGTCCTGATAGTCGTTCATCTTTAGAAAGGTTTCTAGGAATGGTCAATTATTTAGCAAAGTTTATACCCAATTACTCGGAATTAGCCGGCCCACTCCGAAATCTTCTTAAAAAAAATACTGAATGGTGTTGGGACGCAACTCACGATGCACGGGTATCACGGTTAAAGGAAGCACTGTGTACAGCGCCTGTGTTGGCGTTTTACTCCAGCGAGCTACCTATCGTGGTGACCGTGGACGCGAGTGCAACCGCGCTGGGAGCTGCTCTCTTGCAAGAAGGCCGGCCAGTCGAGTTTGCATCTTCAACGCTTACCGATGCTCAGACTAGATACGCACAAATTGAAAAAGAAATGCTGGCCATAGTCTTTGCAATGGAGCGGTTCCACCAATATGTTTATGGTCGTACAGACATACTGGTGGAAACGGATCACAAGCCTTTGGAGGCAATATTTAAAAAATCATTGGACGCTGTTCCTGCTAGGTTGCAGAGAATGATGCTCCGTACTCAGGCATATAATTTTGTTGTCAAATATAAACCGGGAAAATTCATGTATATAGCCGACGCATTGTCTAGGGCGGCTCTTCCTGACCTTATGCAAGATAAGGTGAC
Source organism: Hyles euphorbiae (assembly GCA_023078785.2). Lineage (NCBI taxonomy): Eukaryota > Metazoa > Arthropoda > Insecta > Lepidoptera > Sphingidae > Hyles > Hyles euphorbiae. Next base: position 12,439,350 of record CM041042.1, on the reverse strand, counting down.
TGCAGATGTTGAAAGTCAAGTATGTTTGCTGTTAAGTAGCGTGCGATTTAGTGATCCCAAATTAGATCAGGTTAGGGAATTTACCCAGGTAGATAGAGAATGTCAAGCTTTGATTACTTATATTCTTAATGGGTGGCCTAGATACAAAAAAGACGTAGATTCTATTGCACAAGTACACTGGCCATATCAGAATACATTTCAATATGTAGAGGGTGTGATATTAAAAGATAATTTAGTTTTCATACCAAGGGCACTCAGGGGTGAGATGATTCAACGTGTGCATGAAGGGCATCTCGGCATAGATCGCTGCAAGAGACGGGCCCGCGATGTAATGTTTTGGAGCGGTATGTCGGCTGACGTGGAGCGCGTAGTGCGTAAATGTGTAGTTTGTACAGAACATGCCGCAAAACCTTGTAAAGAACCATTGATATCTCATCCTACTCCTGAGTTACCTTGGCGAAAGATAGGATCGGATATATTTACATACAATAAACACAACTATTTAATTTTGGTTGATTACTTTTCAAATTTTATAGAAGTTAGTTGTCTAACAAACATAACTTCAAAGTCAGTAATATTGGCCATGAAAGATCAGTTTGCAAGGCATGGTATTCCGTCAGAACTTGTGACTGATAATGGACCGGCATATGCATCACATGAGTTTCGTAAATTTAGTAAGGAATGGTGCTTTAAGCATATAACTACGTCACCTAATTACGCCCAATCGAACGGGCTTAGTGAACGCGCTGTGCGTACGATTAAAAATATTATTATGAAATCACTTCGGTCGGGCACAGACTTTTATTTAGGATTGTTGAATTTGAGAAGTACACCGCGCGATGGAATTTCTTCGCCGTCTCAGTTATTGATGGGGAGAAGGCTTAACACCCGACTTCCAATCCACAATAATCAGTTAACGCCTGAACGTGATAATTTGCAGGACTTTACGAACATACATCGGAAACGTAGTCTTGTTAAAAAATATTATGATATGCATGCTCATAGTTTGCCAGAGTTAGATACTGGTGAGAGTGTAATTGTAACAGATGGTAACGTGCGGCGACATATGCGCGTCACGGCGCAGGCGCCGCAGCCGCGCTCGTATTTTCTATCAGATGGTTCGGGTAGAAAATACAGAAGGAATAGGCGTCATATAATTCCGATACATTCTAATAGGCATAAGTCACCCCTTTCTCTCCCGGTAGAAAGAAAGGAGGTTGATGTAAGCACTCACACACAAAAGAATACCGTCACATCTTCGGCTGATTTCACATACACAAGTTCGCCTAAAACAAGGGAAGCCGCTGCTAAGGCTCGAGAAAAACTTGCATTATTTTTTAAAAAATAAAACATTGAAATACTTTGTAAAAATATATATACATAAAATAAAAATATATATATGTGTATTTGGTTTTGTAAAAGGGGGAAGATGTAGTAGTTTAAGTAATATTGTTTTTATTAAAATTAGCGGGTAGCTTTATTGGGTACGTATTGGAATGTACAGATGTCAAAGGAGGAATAAAACAGTTCTCAACAGACTACCTGTGTGTTTACTTCAGTGACTACCCAGATAGCCTCTATAAGATACCTACCACCAGTAAGTTATTTTAAGTTATTAAAATGTGGACCAGAAATAATGAAAACAGGATAATTGGCTAAAGAATATAATGAAGATGGTATGCAAAAGAACACAGTGACAGTCATCATTGGATCAAATATTTACATACATTGAAGGGAACTCCCGGTCATAATTACTTTGTATATTATCAATAATGTATGTTGCCTACTCCTTATTATAAATGTAAAGGTCAATAAACAACTTTTAGATTCATCTAAGAGATGTTGACAAGGACAGTATAATATTCAACATCAAGGATAAATTGGATGAGATATATTTGAATCATGTATAATAAATTTTACACATTTAAAGCAAATCAAATCAAATCATAATTTATTTCAGAATAAGAATTCCATAAAATGTTAGTAATACAATGAAATGAAACTATGTTAGTAATCAAATTAAATACTATTTTATTAACCCTATAACTCGTTCCACCCACATCTTTTGTAGAGGACAGTCACATCGGTCCGCAATCATTTTAAGTAAAATGTCAGGAAATAAACTCTTGCATATTTTTAATCATATCACATCTTTATATATATTTTTTTCTTTCATATGCATTTTTCATAATTAACTGTTGCTTTTATTTAAGTAATCAAAAATGCTCATCACATATTTTCCTTCTAGTTTAATAATCATTCACATATTACAACACTTATAAAATATCTTATGAGCATTAATCACTATTAATTAATCCATTGTTAAGAACTTTACTCACAAATCCTAAGCACTACTTTATTTGTGTATACTGCAGTACAATAAGACTCCATACCTTCTGAAATATAGCTCAAGAGTAAAGCGTTCACCATAAGATAATCCTAATTAGGGGCAAGGGATATTATGATTTATTACAGTGAATGGTAAACATACATCAATTAAATATATGCTTGGTGTATATTTATAATAAAAATATTGAAAAATACACATAACTATTAAAATCTGTTTGTTCTCTTGAATGGTGATGGAATTTGTTGTAGTATCCTTGTATAAAGGTAGTTTAATGGACTATGTTCTTACTAGATAATGCATAAAGTAAATATGATAAGTTAGAAATAGAGTAATAACACAATAACGAAGTTTCCTTCATACTGTGTTTAAACAATAATCACACAAATTGTTTACTGAATATGGTAGGTGTCAGGTTGTAATCATTAGCATAATATTGTTACATTTAACTTGAGTGAAGTGGTGCGCATTGCGAGCAATATGTAATGAGTACATAAACACCTCTCACTGCGATTTCTCAATTTATACCAAAGTTTTCAAAAGGAAATAGTGCATGAAACATTCCAATTTTACACTTGCCATTTTATATTGAAAAAATAACTTTAGTATTATTTTCTAAATGCAATATAGGAGTTTTATGTAGTTTTTTACGTTGCACAACTTCGGCAGGTACAAAATCTTATCAGAAATCTCTACAATCAACTATGAGCTGCCGTTATCTCCCGACCGCTCGGTCACCATCACGATTCTAGCTTTCGTGGCAATGCTTCCCGCTTTTATAATAAAAAAAACTGTATAAAAATGGTACTCACCTTTAGTCCACAACAATTAAATAAACAGCTAAGCAGTAATCCAATATATTTTATAATATCCACTGATCTAATTACAATGACACAACAAACATTCTTTACCGAACAACACTGAAAATTTAGTTATAAATAATTACACAAATTCACACAGTAATGTTACGAAAGACGATACAAACACTTTATAACACCGAATTATGAAAAACTTGGTTTATTTTAACACAAAAATTCGGCAACCGTTTTGATATAACCATTCAACTCGAAACATCGGCCATCACTGAAAATGTTGCCACAGCATGAAAGTCACGTTAGTCCCATTTCTCACCTCACGTGTGTGGAAGTTGCCAGTTAATTAATTAAAACTACCTAAAACATGGTATAAAAACATATTTTTTTGTACATTATGTATTTGTAATAATTTTATTAATTCAATTAAATCGATAATACGAAAATATCTAGTCTCTGTAGTGATATGAAAGAATTTTGGCAAATAAATTTCGAGACTATTATAATTCTACGAATCCTTGAAAATGCACTTCATATTATATATTGTGTGATCATGTACTTTTATAAATGCATCATATCAATTAATCGGCATTACATACTTCTTTAACTTAAAATCAGGATAATTTCATATCTTTGGCAACATTTAACTTGATTTGTCAATACGTGTTATTCGGATACACATTACAAAATGTGGCTATTTTTTATTATATACAGTAGATTAATAGTAAAGGTAAGAATAAATACTCAACACATATAAATTATTAAATATTTTTGCCATCATTTATTTTAAAACCATAATTATTCGCAACTGGAACGGTGAATAATTATTTTGTATACAATTTACATTGAGTATAAGTAAATCTGCCTATGCCCGACAAGGAACTTATACTCTAACGTTTAAGTTCCCTAGTGCCTGGTAAGAAAACTGATATATAATATAATATTCGCATGTCCATAAGGTGACTACCATAGGTCGGACACCATATAGAATATGTAATATAGTAACAGAGTACTTTGTTATATATGAAAGTAGTCCTACCAATACCACGCAACAGTGACTTCTACTTCAGCCTGTTATAATTGGTTTAAAATGTGCCAGTATTAATGAATCTACTCGTACGTTTTGACTGCACAGACCTTGCCACTCATAATTAAATGCATTGAAAAAAGGGTAATCACAATAACACCGCCCTTGGTTAAAAAACTATGATGGAAACGGTTAATCGTTTCAAGTTGACAATTTCTTAGTCCAATTGCAATGTGGACATCAATTATAAAATAATATCCTCTGGTTTCATGGTACAACGACTTGCACAAGAAGGCCGGCAGCGATTCCACACATAAAGTAGCATACCGGGCTCTGTGACATACTTTGGGAGAGGCTTGTGTCCAGCTGTGGTCTGTAACAAGCTGATAATGATGAATGTGATTTGTAGGAAATTATTATATTTATCAAGCCAGAAAATATCAGTTAAAGCGGTTTGCATAAACTGGGAATCATTCTTAGTACGTACTACTTAGTAGGTACTTGCAATTATTGGACAAATAAGGTATTATAGGTTCTTTGAAACAGTTTTTTTTATTTTTTATTCTGGACCATTTGTTTATTTAAATGTCATAATCTGAGCCTGGCATACCATATTAGTATTTTTAAAGTTTGGCGTCTTATGTACAAATTTTTGCATTTGAAATTGTGCGAGTTTCACACAGAAGAAAACTATTTGCATAGTTTGTAGTAGTTTTTTGCTTGGATAAAATAACTTACTGCTAACGTGTAGACGAATCTCAATAAAATTATCATTGCAAATTAAATATTTACTTTATTATATTTATACAAACTTAAAGTTATATTAGGAAGAAAAACAAACTATTATAGAATATTGAATTTAATTTTAACAATTCCTTCGTAACTAAACAAATAGCAACAACAATATTATACACGTACGAATGTATGAAGAAAGTTTTAGGACGCTCATCAGCAGACAATCTACTGAACAAATTTTATCATCATTTCCATAAAACCTTTATTAGAATCTTTTTACTGGCGCTATATTTTATTTCTTTTTTAAGATTTATTACTTCAATATTATCCGGAAAATATTTCCTGTAAGGCATATTTTCTAAATAGTTACAAACTGTAATATCCATATTACTTTTGTGATTATCATGACTACTATATTTTTTACACCAATTTCATACAACATACACAAATCTTAACTTGCATACACTGAGAACAAACCTTATTTAATTTCCCGCCAAAATCTGACATAAAAATGAGATTGCCAGTAATAAAGAGACGAATTCCCAAATTTTCCAGTAGAACATCTTTGACGATGAAAAATTAGTAAATAATATTATATAGCTAAATTAACTTGTAGAACACAGTTTATATAGACAAAAATGTGATATCTCTCTTGTGTTACACACAGAACAAGTCATCATATGCAATCCCTCGCTTACTGCGGCTTCAATCACTGCGTACCGTAATCCTTTACAAAATTAAATAAAAAAATAAAAAATCCAGTTCTGAGATCACTTTCATCGAATTGAATATATAAACAGATATATTACACAATAATTCATAGTATCACTTTGGTTTGACGGAGTAGCTACCGCCTTTAACAGTAAATTAGCGGGGTAAACGAGGGAGCACTACATTTAAGTTTAAAATCCATCAGTAACCATAGAAAGGACGAGACACACATCGCAAGCCGATACTTCCATCGTCATTGCATCAAGTGTGCGAAATTCCAAGCGATTATATTATAATGCACCCTAATAAAATACAGGCACGTTTGTTTAACCCTAACATATAAGAAGATATCACCACTTGAAGAATTGTGTGCTAACGCAATGTATGTGTCCTTGGTAGAAGAGAAGAACTTCATTTTTATTAAATATTGTTATTTATTATATATCTTCGTATCGATTTTGAGAAACCTAATAATATCTGCGTTCTCAAACTCTTCCTTTGCCAAAAAGTAATACTTACTCATTGACTTACGACGAGTACTAACGGTCTTTTGCTTAAAGAATGTCTAACTAATCACTATCAATGCTGGTTTATAAAACTTTTATTGATGTGCGTTAAGGTATGATAGTTTCCACCTTATTGATATATTTTCTTGGAAATATGTAGAATTGTTTATATTTTAATAAATGATAGATACCAATATAAATACCTACTATAAAACCAATTTAATATTGCATTGCTACACAATTCTCCGAGTGCAAATTGTACACAACTATAAACGGACAGCTACACACACTGCCATTGCGAATTCTCAACAAGTGACAAGGAAACGTGAAGTAAAGATATTAAAGTTTATCGTCACACGGTCGTACTGTTCTACACTGGAGAACAAAATCAATCCTATGTATTCAAAAGTATTAAAAATAATGTTCGACATATATCTTTATCAATCTTATAAGTATAAATAATTTAAATTCCTCCAAATATTTCGGTTGGTTTCTTGTAAGCGACGTTAGCAGACTGATAAAGTTGTAATCCCAAATATCCTATAATCCATCCGGCTTTGCTACTACTGTAAAGATAAAAATCGATAATTTGATTTCCACATTAAATTCCTTGTGACGATAAACCTAAATTGTATAAAATTTAGCTGCAACGATATTTGCAAACGAGTGTCTAACTGGGACATGTCTTTTTTAGTTTTGCAAATACCGTTGCAGCGAAACAGACTACACTACAAAATGGACGTCATCGGAAATCATCAGAATTGAAAGTTATGTTAAAATTTATATACATTTACAAAAATAAATCCCAACTGAAGGTAAATCTCTCAGTTCACGAAGAACGAATCACATTTATGTGTAAACGTTTGTAAAACAAATTAAAAAATACAGTCTGCGATTTTATATTTTTTGGCACCAAAGCACCGCACACACTTTTGCGCCAAAATATAATATTCAAAAGCAAATTGAAATAAAGTTATTTATTCTGCTGTAGAATATATTAATACAACAAATATTATAAATCCAAATGCCAATAGTCAGTGTCTTTTTTTGGAATTTCGATTTGTTAATGTTATTTATACATGTGAAACTCACTAAAATATAGTTCTAAAAGTGGGACATCAATACCAAAACAAAAAAAAATATACTAGCTAAGGCATCTCCGAGTGATTCATTGGTATAGTCTTTGCATAGGCATGATTTAAATGAATTCATGTTTTATTATATCCATTAAATTCGCAAAAACGTGTGCGCTGCTTAAAACACTGAACGTTACAAATATATATGAGTATATTGATGAACATCGAAAGCTTGTGATACAAGAGTACATGTAGTGAGATAAACAAGATAGTGAAAGACACAGCCGCACACAACACTCTCATCATATAGCCTCACAGAAACCGACGTTAAACCGATATGCTGAGTCGATAAATAAGAATCCCGTGGAATAGACCTTTAGTATTTTTTACATAAATTTTTAATGGACACTGGGGCGGTATCACTGTATTAAAAATATATTTTATTTTTGTAACAGATAAAAAATATAATTTTTAAATTAAAAATCTTCTCAATCTATAGAATGTTTCATTAATATTTTTTACTGCTTTAATTTTCTGTTGTTAAACTATAAAATTAAAATAGATATTCGATACCACGCAGTAAAATTAATCGACTCAGCACATCATTATTCCACGCTCTAGCAAAATATACAAATCTGTCGATATTGCGATCGCACACCATCAAAATAGGCATACATTCCCAGCACGATACATTAAATCCATCACGAAGACGAGAAGAGGACTCATTAACAAGACATTATATATTTTAATATCGATATTTTAAAATTACTTTGAACAGAATTTCGGTAACTTTCAGTCTACTGAAACATAATCTCCTTATTTTAGAACATTAATGATATCGATAAAACACCTGGTTTTCAAATACTGATAACTATCCCAATGTGTCACTGATTTACAACACAGATTATCGAAAATACGCCTATACATGTAGCCACCAAATATTCACTTACATCCATATCTCGTCTCCGCTCTATCAGTACTAACATATCTATATTTAATATATATTGTACATATATTTGAATATACGCATTATGCAGTATCGATAACATACATCGTACACGCACTACTAGTTAATTGGTGTTTATATTGATACCATAGTTATAATATTATATAACATCTACACTGTGCACTAACACAACGTTGCTGGTGAAAATCGAAATAAATATTACTTGGGATTTTTTAGCATACACTCGATTGGTACAATGGTATTACAAAAGCTTTGAAACCCGATTTCGATTTCCACCAACACTTTCACTTTCTCACTTCAAAACTGAATTGATGAAAATATTTGATGAATAAAAAATAACATGCAAAATGCGAATATATAATACAATTTCACAGTTGTGATATGCCAAAGGAAGACTGTTTATTTTTTAAAAGAATTGTGAGAAAAATCAACCCTTTCCATAAGAAAGCACAGACTTACACCATAATATCAATCTTAATTATCCAAAAAATACTTTACGAAGAAGAGATGATAAATCAACTATTTACAGAGATTTTGACTGACCTTACCCTACCTACTAACGTATGGAAAGGATGTTTTCACAGCATTTACGATTGCTGAAAAAAAAAACAACGAAGACAATTAATGGGAGACACATATCTCCTTCATGTTTCGTAGTTGCCACTAAAATAGCAGAATTGCAAAACAACAAAAATTCAAAAATCGATAAAATATATACTATTTCATACAGCGTTTTAGTTCCTATTACCCTTAAAATAGCAATAATATACAAATTGAAAAATTATATATATAATACAGAATTAATCACGCCTAACAGAATACACTTCCCAATCTTATCGATATCAACAAAGTATATAATAAAACTGGAAACCTCTAAACATTCCACGAATATAAAAACCGACACAGACAATTTGAAATCTACATTCATCAATAACACTCGCATAATTTTAGAATTAAATGCACGTTACATAAGTACTCACTCGATATATTTTAATCACAATATCGATAATCGGCACGTTATCGAATAATCGCGAGACATCACTCACGTCATATAGTGCACGGCGCGATGCTCTTTGACTGCTTTTTGCAAACACTTTCGTCCGAATTGATAGAGCAATTTGCTAATGATGGATATGTTTGCAAGCTTTTTGTGATTTAAATGTTCTTTGTTGGTTTAAATGTTTAGACTGACCCGTTTAACGTTAATTTTGACAAAATATCTTGGGTCCTTTTTCATACCTAAACATACAAATCGTGACAAAGTTCCTTAAGGTCACATCTAAACATTTATAGCCAACAAGTTAGATTATTAGTATCATGCAGCCAATAAATGTCGACTAATGCTTTAAATTCAATCCCATACTCGTAATATCGAGGTTTGATTTTAATCCTGCCCTTAGACTAAAAGGTAATCATTGATATTCAAACGCTGAAAACGTCAACATCTTAACACAAATACATTTACAATTCACTTCCATAACCCTTTAACTCGACAATGTCCATATTCATTTCCAAAGATACTCACTAAAACATTTTCTTCTGTAGAACCGTTACAGCCAATATTTTGACACATTTCAATCTTTGTTTTATAAATTTTTGCTTTCGATAAAATTTTGCGCAGTAAGCTTCAGTCAGTTATTCTTCCGATTAGATTCATGTCAAATGCTGCGGATGTTACCTCGATGGGAGATAGCAGGTCGCCAGCCTGTATTAGGCCAGCGTGGTGGACTAACGCATAGGCCCTGTTTGTCGAGAGGGCCCTTTCTCAGCAGTAGGCTACTATTGATACAAGTGGTGGCATGTGGTGGTAGCGTGGTAGCATGGTGGTGGTGGTGGTGTTTACGCGTGTCGGTGTCGGCAGCAAGCCGTGCAGTCGAGGCAGGCGTGCGCGCCGCCACGCGAGCGCTACCTCTTGCCGCGACACCCTGCTTGCTCCTACAAACACATGCCATTATATCGATAAGTTTTACCACCAGGACTTTCAGACATGAGAAGATAAAGGATAGTAACTTATTCGTTTGATAAATAATAATAAATAACACGTAACAGTCACATACATAGTTCTGACCCCACATTAAGATCATAAGTCTTGTGTCGTGGGTATCAGAAACTATAAGAGATTTTGCGGTTTTACAAACACCCAGACCCGACACAAATATTTGTGGGTCACACAAACATTTGTGTCGATGCGGGGATCGAACCCGCGACCTCTCGTTCACAGTCGGCGTCTAACCAACTGCGCCACGGAGGCCACTTTCCACTTCCCACTTTCTCCCGCCAAACAGCAGTGTATATGTATGTTATGTTCTGGTTAGATGGACATTGTAGCCAGATAACTACTAGACCAGTGATTCTCAACCACTGTGCCGCGGCACTTTTGTGTGCCGCCAAATTTCAAAAGTGTGCCGCCAAATTTTGCAAATAGTTAATAATGTTAATATTATTAAATTATATCATTAATAAACGTTTAGTTATTATTGTAATATATATCAGTTTATATCGTATATTTAAAATTTTTGTCGTAAACTATTTATGCAGTGTGTTGTAGTAAGTAAATAATTTTTATCTTTTTCTTTGTGTGCCGCCAAATTTTGAAATCGTTAAATATGTGCCGCAACAAGAAAAGGTTGAGAATCACTGTACTAGACATATTGAGACATGTAATGTTCCAGAATGACAAGTGCAGTAGAAAGCCAAGCATTGCTTTATAATTCATGGTATTGTTTCGTTTTGCTACTGTTCTT